>CM070502.1:37485226-38025174 GCA_036346375.1 Guadua angustifolia
AAATGACTAGTGTTGATGCTATTCAGCTACTGCTACCACGAACATTTTTTTGGCCACCTAATTGTCACCTAGGCACCCGCCTAGGCGTCCAGGCGTTCGGCTGGTGCCTCGCCTTGTCGCCGTGATAACCATGGTGTCTGCCTCCAGCCTATAGGACGACTTAGCGATGACTAGGCGACGCCATGACAACCTTGGTTAGAGTTAAGGCCATAAAACCAAACCATAATACCTACCACTGGTACAGGACTAATACAGGACTAACAGACTTATGACTACCTGTTATGCTGTCAACTGACTACCTGTAAATTGGTTGGTTCATAAACTTATTACGGTACAGAGTTAAGATCCTAAGACCTAATCCTAGTAGTCACCACCAATACGGTACTAATATTCAACTAACACTTTGTTTCATCTCTTTAAGGTGGGTATGTCACTTGTCCAATATCAATGATAATAAGGGTTACTCTGTCTCTCTGATTCCAAAACATAGGACTTCATTTCATTTCTCAGATAGATTAATTAATTGTGAAACCAAGAAGAAAGAAGACAAATTGGACATGTCTACCCCAATTAATAGATGTGCTTTTAAAGCCGGAATTGCTCTGAAAATCTGGTCCCCCACCCCACCCCACCCAAAAAAAAGGATTTTCTAAGCCTAAAGTATTCAATTTGACTTATTTTTCCCAAAATGAAATACTTAATACACATGGACATGTGACACTACCACACACACACGTTACAGCTAAAATGGTGATTTTTTTTGTGGAGGAAAACCCATAATTTTCGGATATAGTTAGGATTCGAGGTGTGGAAATGCCTTGGGGATATAGCTATAGTATGGCTAACCAAGCTGTTCAACCATATTTTTCGATTCGAACAAGATGCTAGAAGAGTGGAGGAGAAGTATATTAGTACCAATCTTCAAGAACAAGGAGATATTCAAAGTTGTACTAATTACAGGGGGATTAAACTGATGAGCCACACTATGAAGCTATGGGAGAGAGTTATAGAGTATCGTTTGAGAAGAATGACGCGTATCATCATGAACCAATTTGGATTCATGCCCGGAAGGTCGACCATTGAAGCATTGTTCTTAATAAGACAAGTTATGGAGCGGTATAGGAAGCAGAAGAAGGACCTACACATGGTTTTCATCGACTTGGAGAAGGCTTATGATAAGATATCAAGGAATGTTATGTGGTGGGCTTTGGAAAAGCATAAAGTCCCAACAAAGTATGTTACCCTCATCAAGGACATGTACAACAATGTTGTGACTAGTGTTCGAACAACTGATGGTGACACAGATGACTTCCCGATTAAAATAGGACTACATCAAGGGTGACTCGAGCCCTTACCTCTTCGCCTTGGTGATGGATGAGGTCACGAGGGATATTCAAGGAGATATCCCGTGGTGTATGTTTTTTGCTGACGATGTAGTTCTAGTGGATGAAAGCCGGGTGGGAGTAAATAGGAAACTAGAGTTGTGGCGGTAGACCCTAGAGTCGAAAGATTTTAGACTTAGCAGGACTAAAACCGAGTATATGAGATGTGACTTCGGTACTACTAGACATGAGGAGGGAGATGTGAGTTTGGAAGGTCAGGTAGTGCCTAAGAAGGATACCTTTCGATACTTGGGATCGATGCTACAGAGAGATGAGGATATTGATGAAGATGTTAGCCATAGAATTAAAGCGGGATGGATGAAATGGCGTTAAGCATCTGGCGTTTTCTGTGACAAAAGGGTACCACAGAAGCTAAAAGGCAAGTTCTATAGGACGGCTATTAGACCTGCGATGTTTTATGGTGCAGAATGTTGGCCTACTAAAAGGCGGCATGTTCAGCAATTAAGTGTCGCAGAGATGCGTATGCTGCGTTGGATTTGTGGTCATACAAGATTGGACCGAGTTCGAAACGACGAGATACGTGATCGGTTAGGGGTAGCTCTAATTGAAGAAAAGCTTGTACAACACCGGTTGAGATGGTTTGGACATGTTCAACGGAGACCTCTGGAGGCACCAGTGCATAACAGCATCATAAGATGCGATAATAATGTGAAGAGAGGTAGGGGCCGGCCAAACTTGACTTGGGAGGAGGCAATCAAAAGGGATGGAATATATCGAAAGAGTTGGCTTTGGATAGAAGTGCGTGGAAAACAGCTATCCACGTGCCTGAACCTTGATTAGGCTTTATGCCACGTTTTGGTATAGTTTTAGGCTTTGTTCTACTTTCTCATCTCTCTTCCTCCCTTTGTTAGCGGATCGCTTTGGGTTTCAACTCTAGCCTACCCCAACTTGCTTGGGACTAAAAGGCTTTGTTGTTGTTGTTGGAGGAAAACCCATATGAAATGCACCCTTGATTTTTCTTTTTGGCCTGTGTGTTTTCAAACAAGATGACTACAAGTGAGTGTTACATTTCGAAATAGGTGGACTAGTATATATATACGGGTGTTTGTTGCTGCTAGCAAACCCATGTTTACCAGTTTATCTTAAACATGTTTGTAGTAATGTCATGCTTGTATTTCCTGCTAGAGCTCTTATGCGGTTCCACACCATGAAAATGGAGGAGATAAATAAAATAATAAAAGAATTATGGCAACAGACGTACAGAGGCCAAGACATTGATTACATAAGCATCAACTCTGATTCTGAGGGTGCTGGCACTCGATCTTACAGCTACCGTGTAAGTTAAATTAGCTACACATTGATTAATCAACTCGCTTGTTGGATTGCTGTTGCATTTACCCATTTGCACTTTTTTGATAGGTTGTCATGCAGACAGGTGATGCAGAGCTGGAAATGCGAGGGAGATGCAGTGCTGGTCAGAAGGTAAATTCTGTTGTGTTTCTTTTCTTTGTAAACTTCAGCTGATATAACATCTCATCTGCAGTCTTGTTTTAAGCAATAAACTTTATTGTATAAATGCTAGCATAATTTTGTGAACCCAGGATCTTACAGAGTTATCTCCACTGCTGTTCAGGTGCTTGCTTCTCTTATAATCAGGCTGGCACTGGCAGAAACATTCTGTCTGAACTGCGGCATATTAGCTTTGGATGAGCCAACCACCAACCTAGATGGGCCGAATGCACAGAGCCTTGCTGCTGCCCTGTTGAGGTAATCTTTTAGGCAATGGGTCTTTTTATCATTATTATTTGAAGTTTCGACCATAACTGAATCTATCTCTTCTCTCTCTACCTTCTCTGTGTGTGTGTGTGTCACAGAATAATGGAGAGCAGGAAAGGCCAGGAGAACTTTCAGTTGATTGTAATCACTCATGATGAGAGGTTTGCCCAGCTTATTGGCCAGAGACAGCTTGCGGAGAAGTATTACCGAGTCTCCAAGGATGAACAGTAAGCGCACACAGTACTTGCTCTTTTACGTGGACACAAGGTTCGCCTGCATGCATGCTGTTGTTTTTACCATTTTTGCTGCCTTTCTATGGGGTTTCTACTACCAATCCAGTTATTGTTTTGGTGGGGAAACCATTAATGCTCGCACTTAGATAATGTTCATAAATTCTATACTAGATGTAGAAAAGCACTAGTGTGTGGACGAACAGGCATTGAAATCGTATATTTGATTTTTACTTTTCACTGCTAACGATTCACCTTTGACCAAACCCTGCAGCCAGCACAGCAAAATTGAAGCCCAAGAGATATTTGATTGAAGGTGTTTCTTGGAACATATGTACTCTTGCAATGCTCACGTCTGTTGCTCGTCTTACCAGCTAATGGTGGTGCCAAAACAAGGTCAAGAGAGGAGCCCCGGTTAAACATTTTACTAAGTCTGATATTTGATAGGTAGATTTGCTTTGCTAGTTTGGTTTCTGCCGATCAATTCATGCTGGGATCCCTTGTACCTGAATTGCATGTAACCACCCATTGTTGTATACATAATCTGGAGGAGGTACTGTACACATACATTGCATGCTGTCGATTACAATATCAAAGAATGGCAATGCAACATAATTTAGCATACACTTTCTTTCTCGAGTAAATTGCAAAAAAACTAACTTATATCCGGTTTGAAGATTCTGTGAAGAACATCTATGAGTGGTTTTTCCGTCAACAAAAGTATACACGTTGGTTCAGAGCATTTGTACAGGTATACATACACGATGTTGCACCCTAGGTCGGGCCGGGCGAATTGAAGCTGCGGGAAACTGTCAGATTCTGATGCGAATTCGACAATTCTTGATGATGTAAAAAAAAACGCTGGTAGTTTTCATTCGTGTCGTAATTACTCGTAGCCCGTAGTCAATGCTTCGTACTGGTCGTCTCCCTGCACTTCTCTACGCGTTCGGCGTTCCGATCCTTGCAGTATATGCTGTCTTCTCTTTTCTGCAAAATAATTCACAAAAATGACGCAAAATGCGGATGTGGGGACGCGTGAAACCATGCGAAAATCAACTTATAGATATATGTGATTAGTATTTGATATTTGTTATGTTTGTGTCGATTTGTTTAACTGAATTTGCAATTTTGGTCTGCTGTCGGTGTGTCGTCGATCTGATCGGCCTTTTGCGGGTGGACAGACCAGCCCAGTGAGCTTGAGCGATGCACTTAATTGGGAAGTGATACTGATGTTGATTACATGTTGCATATTATGTCGAACAATGCTATATAATATTTTGCTTGTCTGAGATGATTGTAGGACTTTGGAGCTAGGTCATGATGAGGCGGAGGAGACTAAAACTGTGCTAGGAGGGTAGAGGTTTAGACCGACAAGGTGATGCCAAAAGATGACTAAGGCCGACAAGTTGCTGTAAATCGAGATGATAAGTGGATGGATAAGAAGAATTGTTGGATTAAGCCATACTCAAGCAAAGAAGGATTGTTGGATCAAGGGTTCACGGGTAAAGTGGAGGTTAAGTTCAAGGGTTGTTGGATTTTGAACTTAAGCAGCGTTTGGAGAAGCGTGCAAGTGTATGATTAAAATATGTTATGTTGTTGGATTATATGTTAGCCCACGTATGAGTGATAGAGTGAATCTCAATCTTTGATAAAGTTTCCTGAGGGCCAAGACCCTTATCTAAGAGTAAAGGTTGCTCCTAATGTATTATAAATAGAGAGGTAGAGAGATGCCTCCATGCCAAGTCTTATAGAAAGTTTTTTTTGTTTCCTTATGCTCCTTTGAGCTTTGCACATAATAAACTGTGGCTTTCTAATTATCTCTCTCTAAGCAATACAAGATCTAGATTCATCTATGTTTTGAAATTTATCTTATTTCTTATAATTTTGCTTGTTTCCTTTACGCAAATTGAGCTTTTCTTCCCCTTCTACATGCTATATTTCTTTTGATCTAGGACGTGTACGAGGTTGATAAATTCATCTAGAACATGTCCCAACCTAGCAAGATCCATTAGACTTGTTTTTTGCTCAAGTTTGCTTGCAACATCATGTTCTTGAGACAAACTCACTATTTTTGGTGCAGCTTGAACTTTTTGCATGATAGGTTAAGATTTTAGGTTTATTCTTGTAATTCTTTTTAGAATCGTAGTCCTAAGGCCAGTTCCTTGCCGTGGTTCAAGTTTCATCATTAGTAAAACTTGAGTTATTGAGGTTTCTTTGTGATAAGGTTTCTAAAATTCTTATTTTTGTGCTATGTGGATATTGAGCTAGATAGGTTTCTTATTTAGGCTTTGTTTTGAAATTTCTTTTGAAATCATAACCCTAAGGATCTTATCTTGCTATGTTTCAAGTTTCATCAATTTTGATGTGTAGATCTAGAGTTATTAAATATCCCAAATTCTAAAATATTTTTAATAAAAAAAATCCCAAAAATTCAAATATCTCCAAATAAATAGAAAAACACTTAGAAAAATTATAGAAAATTTTGTAAAATACTTTAAGACATGTAGAACTCAAATAAAATATTTTTAATAAATTTTATAAATTTTTTCATAGAATTAAATATTATTTGCAAAAGACTTAATTCCAAAATATTATTTAAAATCCAAATAAATTCCAAAAAATTCTCAAAATTCACGAAAATCATAAAAACAAAAAATTATGATCTTACAAACCTCCCTTTAATAGAATCTCAACTCTGAGATTTAGGGCTAACTATAAAAACAAATTAGGAAACTCTAACTTCAGATCTTTCACACGCTCCCATGTTGCCCTACATTCTGAATGATTACTCCACTGCTGATACGCACACGCCTCGACTTAAGATACGTGCGCATGAGTTTGGTCCCGATCTTCCGTCGTAGGAGAAATTTCCGAAGGGTGATTTGTGACTTTGACAAAGGGGCGGCTAACCACGATCCAAGAACGCGACTAGCAACCCCGCAATCGCTAAACCACTCCTCAATTGGTTATCAACCGTATCAAAACATGACTGACCTGTTCACGAAGAACGGCCCGAGCAATTCGACAAGAATTGAAAGAGCAACAGCGGAAGAAAAATCACTCGACGATGAATAATTAAACTGAGACTTCGAGTTTGAGGCCAAGGGCCTGTACAATAGCATTAGCTAAATCCAAAAACCAAGTCTGTTGTTTCAACAGGAAAGATAGAATAAAAAGGATGCTGCGCACCGCCAAATTGCATGCATGCAAATTTCCTTTTGTTGCAACCACCAAATAGGAAGGGCTGATTTTCCTTTGGGTGGGCGCCATGCAGCAGGATTCTCTCTGTTATTGCCACAAAAATAGGAATCATGCCTTCCCTCACGGCTGGAAATGAAAGGATCTTCCCTGCATGCATGTGTCCATAAAAATAGCAAAGACTCTCCATGGCTGAAACAAAATGGAGTCCTAGAAAAATTGGATTTCTCTTTTTGCTTGCATGCAGCCGTATTAGTGTAACCCCTCTCACGGCTGTGCCTTCTCTTTTCTTTTCGTTGCTTCAAGCTATCCTTTATCCCTCACAAGAGGTTCTTCTGAAACTCCTTCACATGTAATAAGTAAACAACAATCATTAGGTAGTATCATTCGTTCTGTAATTAAATAATTAATATGACTAAGAAACGAATGCACCTTTTGTCCGAGGCGTCGTGCATGGGCACGTGTCATTGGACCTTGCATGGTTATTGGTTCTTCTACATGTGAGCTAGTGATGTCCTCATCATACTCCCCCTCTTCAGAAGGAGTCGACCTCGACTCTGGCTCATGCTCGTCACCAATGTATGGAGATAAGTCAGTAACATTGAATGTATCACTCACTCCATATTCCTTTGGCAGCTCTAACTTGTAGGCGTTGTCATTGATCTTTGAAAGAACTTTAAACGGTCCATCTCTTCGGGGCATTAGCTTGGACTTACGCTGTTCTGGAAAGCGTTCCTTGCGTAAATGCAACCAAACTATGTCACCTTCCTTGAATAACATTTCTTTTCGACCCTTATCTGCATGCTTCTTGTATTGGGCCTGCATCTTCTCAATGTTTGTTTTGGTTGTCTCATGCATATTGCTAATATACTTAGCCCTCTCATCAGCATTCAAATTTACCCTTTCCGGAGGCGGTAAAGGTAGTAGATCAATTGGTGCTATTGGCTTGAATCCATAAACAACCTCAAACGGGCAAAGCTTTGTCATTGAATGAACAACCCGGTTGTATGCAAACTCAATGTGAGGCAAGCACTCCTCCCATAGTTTCAGGTTCTTTAATATTGCCCTCAACATTGTACTAAGTGTGCGGTTGACAACCTCTGTTTGCCCATCGGTTTGGGGATGGCATGTTGTAGAAAACAGTAGCTTCGTTCCTAGCTTCCCCTATAGTGTCCTCCAAAAGTGGCTCAAAAATTTGATGTTATGATTTGAAACAATAGTCCTTGGTACTCTATGCAAGCGAACGACCTCCCTGAAAAACAAATCAGCAATGGGTAGCATCATCGCTCTTATGACAAGGTATAAAATAAGCCATCTTAGAAAACCTATCAACGACAACAAATATGATATCCCTCCCCCTCTTGGTTCTTGGCAAACCCAACACAAAATCCATAGTAATATCCTCCCAAGGTGTTTTAGGAATAGGAAGCGGTGTATATAATCCATGTGGGTTTGAGCGTGACTTAGTTGTTTGACATGTAGTACATCTCCTCACATAGCGCTCTACATCGCGCCTCATCTTTGGCCAGTAAAAGTGTGTGGACAGCACATGCTCAGTTTTATGAACATCGAAATGACCCATCAATCCACCTCCATGGGATTCCTGCAACAACAGAAGTCGAACAGAACTTGCAGGAACACAAAGTTTGTTAGCTCTAAACAAATAGCCATCATTCAATACATATTTATCCTTACATCTCCCTTCTTTACACTTGGCATAGATTTCTTTGAAATCCATATCAACAACATATAATTCTTTTAATCCTTCTAGGCCAAGAATTTTGCAATCAAGTTGAGACAATAATGTGTACCATCGAGACAATGCATCAGCAACTACGTTGTCTTTACCCTTCTTATGTTTCACAACATATGGGAAAGTTTCAATAAATTCTATCCACTTAGCATGCCGACGGTTCAATTTACTTTGGCTACGGATATGTTTCAATGATTCATGATCTGAATGTATGACAAATTCTTCTGGCCAAAGGTAATGTTGCCATGTTTCTAACACTCTAACCAAAGCATATAATTCCTTGTCATATGTTGAGTAGTTTAAGGTCGGGCCATTGAGTTTCTCACTAAAATAAGCGATGGGTTTCCTATCTTGCATAAGAACACCTCCAATTCCAATAACACTAGCATCACATTCTATCTCAAAAGTTTTATCAAAATCAGGGAGTTGTAAAAGCGGTGCATTTGTCAACTTATCTTTCAGCATGTTGAAGGAATCCTCTTGTGGTTTTCTCCACTTGAAAGGTACATTCTTCTTTGTCAACTCATTGAGAGGGGCAGCGAGCGTGCTAAAATCCTTTACAAACTGACGGTAGAACCCAGCTAATCCATGAAAACTTCGCACTTGTGTGACTGTTGTAGGCGTAGGCCATGCACAAATAGCATCCACCTTCTGTTCATCCACTTTAATTCCCTGCGTAGTCACAACAAAACCAAGAAAAACAACTCGATCCGTGCAAAAGGTGCACTTTTCGAGGTTACCAAACAAGCGTGCCTCTCTCAAAGCAGTAAAGACTTGGCACAAATGATTCAAATGTTCATCCAAAGACTTGCTATAAATTAATATATCATCAAAATAAACCACCACAAACTTTCTAATAAAAGATCTCAAAACTTCATTCATTAAGCGTATAAACGTACTAGGTGCATTTGTAAGACCAAATGGCATAACCAACCATTCATACAAACCAAATTTAGTCTTTAAAAGCAGTTTTCCATTCAACACCTAGTTTCATTCTAATTTGGTGGTATCCGCTACGCAAGTCAACTTTTGAAAAGATAGTAGAGCCACTCAATTCATCAAGCATATCATCTAGCCTAGGTATAGGGTGACGATATCGAACAGTAATATTATTGATAGCTCTACAATCAATACACATCCTCTAAGATCCATCTTTCTTTGGCACAAGTAAGACAGGAACAACACAAGGACTTAAGCTTTCTCGTACGTACCCTTTGTCGAGAAGTTCTTGCACTTAGCGTTGAATTTCTTTCGTGTTCTTGGGGTTGGTTCGGTATGGAGGACGGTTAGGCAAAGATGCTCCTGGAACCAAGTCAATTTGATGTTCTTGAAAGGATCGGGATGTGACCTGGGGGGGGGGGTGAATAGGCGTTACAAAATTTAAATTTAAATCACAGCGGAAACTAAATCTTCGGAATGTCCGAATCAGATTTCGGACTATCCGAGTGGTTCGGATAGTTCGATGTTTATTCGGATAGTCCGAGTGCTTCAGGGGACAAAACATAAAAAGTAAATCTAGGCTATTTAGAGAACATTAATTGCACCAAATAGAATTAGTTAGCCTAGAATACCTGCAGAAGATGAATAACCAACAATATCCTTCACACAAAGTAAATCACCACTTGAATCGCTAAGATTTGAATCAACCACAATAAGGGTGAAAAAGAAATCCAAGAATCAAAGATGAAGACTCGAAGATTTTAACCCGAAGTTCGGATACTTGAGGGGATCCTATGTCTCCGTTGAGGAGGCACTAAGCCGGGGTCTCTTTCAACCCTAATCCTCCCGGTGTTGCACAAAGCACTCACCGATTTCTCTTTCTTGAATCCTTTCCTTGCGGGGGTGGATTCAACCTTCACAAACTTCTGGAGACTCTCCACACGAAGCTTGAGAGCTTACGGGCAATTACTAGCCGTCTAGGAGTCCTCAAGCTCCAAGAGTAATAGATCGGCAATAAATCCACAAAAGAATGAAATCCGGTGCTCAAGATGGATCTATGACACTTCAAGCTCTCAATTTTGCTTCTCTCTTTCCCTCTAATGAATCAAATCACAAAGCTCAAAGGGGAGGAAGCTAGGGCTCAAGGAGGAAGAACACACCGCAATAAATATTTGAGAATGAGAGTTATTGCTGGTAGATGGGTATTTATAAGCCTTCCAAAACTAGCCGTTTTTTGCTCAGCTCCGAGTAAGTTCGGATAGTCCGAACCTATGTTCGGATACTCCGAATAGGTTAAGTCGAGGTAATAGAGGGACCCAGCTCGGATAGTCCGAAGATTTATTCGGACAGTCCGAAGTATTCGGATACTCCAAATGAAACTTCAGATAGTCCGAATAGGACTTAGCACGAGGAGCAAATTTTCTTGTTTAGACAGAGGGGTGCGCTCGGACATTTCGAGTTGAACTTCGCATACTCTGAACATAATTAGGTAAAAAGCTTTTGAGACTGGATATTTTGACACTTTTGTCGACTAAGATCCATCAATGAGCACATAGAGTCATTCTATAGCTATTTCTCGTCAAATCCCTCTTTATAGTACGGTTGTCCTTAGACTTAATAGAAAGATAAAGAAACACACAATATCAAGTCTATTAACCGCTTTTTTCTTCTTTGTTTTGTTGGTGCTCCTTTGCTCTTGGACTTATCATTGGATACAACATTCTGTTCATAAAGCTTACAAATCTCATTAGTCACTTAATCCTATTGTCATTATTCACTAAAATTCTTAAGGGGCCTAGATGCACTTTCAATCTCCCCCTTTTTAGTGAATTGATGACAACACGATTAGATTTACAAATAAATTGAAAAAGAAATTATCTTTTGAATTCCAAACATATAGTGGAGCTCCCCCTAAATGTGTGCATTAGAAAATTTGAGTGGAGTATCAAATGCACATATTTACGGGAAATTTTAGCGGAAACTCCCCCTATATCTTTAAATTCGTGAGAGTAGAGCAGGGAATAACAAATAATTATGCAAAGAATTATGTAGTATATAACGCGAAAGCTATTAATTAATAGAGAGAACACAAGTCATAAGCATAGGCAAGACAACACAAGATAAAGAGTACGATACAAGAAAGCACGCAACAAAACAAAGCAACAAACACAAACATAAAAGATAGCTCTAGCAACACTAATTCTCTCCCCCTTTGGCATCAAGACACCAAAAGAAAAGAAAACTAGGAGACAAGATCAATCCTCGCTATCTTCAGCATCATTAGCATTAGCGGCAGGAGAATAAGCCGCATCGTCTTCTATATCACTGCCATGATCAACAGGAAGACCAAAAAGCTGTCTTGTCGCAGTGTCCACTATGGCAGAATCTGATTCTGACTCGGATTCCTCAGGAGAACAAGGCATATTGAGCTTCCTCTTAATGTTCTAAAGCTGGTGGCGAGAATCAACAAGCTTTATGTTAGTCTCCTTGATCTTTCGGTGATTTTTCATCCCCAAGCAGAATATTGCACAAAGCATGTTCTTTACTGAGCCACCGGAGGAGGAAGAAAGACCAGGAGAGGAAGGTTTGTCCCTAGCAAAAGAAGATGGACCTGGAGCAGATGCCCTGGGAGAAGACCTTGTCCTGACATTCCGAGCAGATGGAGTTGGTTGAGTTGGAGCTTTAATTGATCGAACTCTGTAAGCAACGTGCTCCACATCCTTGGCAAACCACAACCCTGTGATGCTCTCAATCACACACATCACATACGGAGCAAAACCACAGCTGCTACGAGGACTGAGGGAGTTGAGACGAATTTCTTGCCAAATGAAGTCAAACACATCAAATGGGCAAGTTCCTTCACCAATCTTGAGCAGAGATTTCTTGAGTAGGAATTGATATTTGTGGCATCTCCTTCCTTGGGCCACAAGGTCTTCCGCAGCAGCTTGTATAGAATGGCATAGAAAGGCTTGAGTCCTCTGGTTGTGCCAAGCTTAAATGGTTGCAAGTCATCATATAGAGGCTCCAAATCATTTATTCTAGATGACTCAGGAGTGCGAAGCTTGTCTAGGTTGTGCCAGTTTTCAGTTGAGAAACCCAGGCAATATGCAAACTAAGCCTTTGTGACAGAGTAGTACAAACCATCAGCCATGAACCACATAGTACTCTCTTCATCAGTATCGACATAAAGCGTGGCGAATAATTGAGCCACAAGCTCATTGTTCCATGCACACCGAAATGTCATGATGTCCTTGAGACCGTGGCGCTCACAAGCTTCAATCACTTGGTTGAAAGTAGAGTCCATTTGCTCTTCCATATACTCCCAATCAATCCATTGCATGAGAACTATGGGATTTTTCTTGTTCGCGATTCTGAGAATCATAAAAATCTTGTTGAAAATGATTCCAAAATCTTTTATCCACAAATTCTTCTTGAAGATATACCAAAGGATCTTCACTTCTGAGTCTGCGGACCTCTTTGCCTTTCCCTTGCCCTTTTCTATAGTCAACCCTCTTCTTAGGTGTGACACCTGCCGGAGTTAAACGCACGGAGGATGAACTTGTAAGGACCAATTAATTGACCGAGCGACCTTTGCTCTGCTTTCTTTGCTACATCGGTTTACCATTGATACCCGAGGATCTTCACTGTTACTCCCTTCTGTATCTTGCCTAGAAGCTGCGGCATGAGGCACCTTCTTTACCTTTCTGACCACAGTCCGCTTCTTTCCTGGTTGAGTAGGATCTGGGAGGATCTTTGGAGGAGGATGTCTTGAAGAAGCTGCCTTGTTTGGATGATCATGCTTCGACTTCTTCTTACAAGCCATCGCAATGGTGATGTTGAGAGAAAAAGGATTATCACCATGAGAAGGATCCATCTAAAGGGATACAAAGGTGGAAGCAAGATTAGACTCTAATTAAAATCTAGATGAACTTCAATGGGTTGAAGTGAACACACAAGCTTCGGATAGTCTGAAGTTTCATTTGAACAGTCCGAATGTGAACTCGGACAGTCTGAAGTGTATGTTCAAAAACCCTAAATCATTCAATCTAGAGATTAATCAAAGAAGCTTAGAGCTAATTAAAGGAAATCATCCTAGAATGGTCTAGAACGATTCTATCCACAAGGATTTGCAAGAAAAAGAACGGAATAACTGGAACAAAAGAAGGTCCAATCCATACCTTTGAGAATGAACCACAGAGAATCCAAGTTGAATCGAAGGTAATGGCTTGGAGAAGATGAAGCCCTTGCCCCGGGGAATGCCTTGGAGCCTCCGATCCGCAAGATTTGAGAGGTTGGATTGGGAGATCCTTGTGGCAAGATGTAACATCCTGAAATTTGGCCTAATTTTAAATTCTGGAGTTATTTGAATTTTTGAATTTTGGGATTTATTTGGAATTATTCGAGTTTAATTTGAATTTATCTTTTCTTGAATAATTAAATATTATAAAAAATTTATCAAGATTTAACAAAAATAATTTTATTTAAGCTTTAAATGCCCTAAAATATTTTCTGGAATTTTTCTAGAATTTTTTTAGTATTTTTAGTGCCTTAAATAATTACTTTGATTTACTAGATTTATTTTTATTGTTAAAACCGGAAAAATCGCAAAGCTACAGTGTCGGGCCGAGCCCAACAACGTGTTTCATGGCAAACCAAACCCTAACCGCCACTTTCTCGGGCCATCACGATCTTCATCAGGCGGTTGAGAACGCGCGTCGCCGCTTTCGTGTGGTAGTGGGATTTCAAAACCGCGCCAAGCCGGATGGCGCCACGTGTACGGTAACGCGAACCATTGCTCGCTTGAGCCGTCGGATTCGGCCGGACGGCGCGCCAAATACCGTTCGCCCAGAGCCCCAGCGATTGGATCGAGCCCGAGTGGGCGGTCGGTTCACGTCGTCGTCTCGGGAGTAGCGATCGATGCACCGCCGCCCTCTTGGCAGCCGAGATTTCTTGAGGATTTGCGCGAGTTCAAGGCTCCTCGGCGCCGTCGCGGTAGCCATTTAACGTGTCCGACCACCCGTGCATTTGGTCCGTTTCGCTCGTTAGCTCGTGCCGTAGCCTCTCGGAAGCTCACCGTAGTTGACAAACACCACCTTCTCGGTTTTCTTCGCATTCGCCGCCGTCGCCGCTCTCCGCTTGGTGAGACCTCTGCTGGAGTCCGCAGTGCCAAGCTCCATCACCTGTGCCACTTCTTTCAATCGGAGGCGGCTCGGAAGCGCTGCGCCTTCTTCTTCTCCAAGTCCGTGACCAACGCCACCGCCTCTCCTTCGACGCCGCATGACTCACCTCATTGTCGATTCCCATCAACGCAGAGGTAAAGCCATCGTCCTCCTTTTGAATTAAGTTGAAGTGTATGGTTTGATCTGGTCCGTTAGATGGTGATCGTGCGGCTCTCGTAAACCACGTACTCATGTAGGTTACCTTTGATAATGTCGTTGAATCCTAGATCTGCGGTCACTATTGTGCCACGTAGCCTCCATTAGTATAGCCGTGTGGAGCCATGACCGTCGATGCTTAGGCGTTCGCTCGAGATCGCCACGTAGATTCGGTGAATAAAGCGCTTGGGTAACGGCGGTAGTAGGACTTTGATCGATCGCCACCGTAGCACCGTTGCCGTGTGTGTGCGTTTGATAATGGCCGTTAGATCTGCGATGGCTGGCTTGGATGGCGCCACGTTGGCTTGTGAGCAGTACACCGCTCGGGTACCCTGCGCCATTGGATCTCCATCCAACCGCTCCGGTGCGTCCACGTAGCGATGAGTTGCGGTTCTTGATAATGCCCGTCGGATCGTCAATCTAGGATTGGGATCTCGCCACGTAGCCATCCGAATCTCAGCTATCGCGAGGACCGCCGGATGTGCGCCACATGTCGGTTTCTGATGGAACCGAGCACTGTTCACGGGGCCCACCTGTTAGTGTGATGACCGCCGGGTTTGCTGACGTCAGCATGACATCATCTAGGGCCCACATGTCAGTATCCGTACTAACGTGGCAGTCTCTGGTGTCGACACGTGTCACACCGAGAGGTTTAAACCGGATTTTCAGGTGGGAAATAATAAGATTAATTCGGTTTTTCTTTTATTAAATTTTCCAAAACTTGTAAAGGCTATAACTTTTGCGTTTTAACTCGGAATTAAGTGATTCCAGTGCCTAAAAATTTGTAAAAATATAAACTATTTATTGGTGAATTTTATTTTATTTTTAGAGTTGATCTTACTATCTGTATTGTGTATTTATTGTGTATTTGCTTGATACGAGTAGACTCTGAGTTGCCGGAAGTTGCCGGGGAAGGATTTGAAGACCCGTCGCAGGTTTCAGATCAGGATCAGCTACTATTCGAAGGCAAGTCATGCTTTGACCATATTGCCCGTAGATTTTCAAATATATCTCGATTCAAGTTATGCATGCTATGTGAATTAAAAATGATATTGCTCATGTAGGAAAAGTACTTAAAATACCTATCTTGTTTATGCCACCTTGTTAATACTATTTGTACGCCCTAAAATCCTTGTCACCATAAGATGCTAATTTATGTTGGTTGCTATTATAAAGCCAATACGGGAGGCTAGACTGTGATTAGCTGCTTAGCATACTTATGTGCGTTGAATGACTTTCAAATATGCAAAAGAATATTGACTAAACCATTATGGAACGCATTTTGGAATAATGCGATGATGTCATGAGATGGAATTGAGGGTAGCGACCTGTGTGGTTCTACTCATGCAATGACGTGGGCATTGGCATGTGTTGAATAAATGCAAACCTAGGATGGAAAATGATTTGGACCGGGGCAAGTGGCGAGAAGGCTTCATGCCAGGTGGGTCTGTGTGGCAACGGGATGTATTAAGATGGTGAAGGCTGTGTGCCGAGAAATATAAAACGGATGTCTTGCAGGGGCGATTAAGGACTTCACCTTGCGAGCCTTTGAACCGAGTTTCTCGTACAACCACTTATGCGGAATGGGACGGACCTAGTTTAGTAGGTTTCTAATATCTTTCCTTTGACACCTCGCATAGCATTACAAAAAATGTAACCGTATGGGGGCGTACTGTCTTGCGGTTTGGTACCCATCCAAGCTGTATTTTCCTATTCTAAACTTTGGCTCTGTGTGAGGGAAGTGTTAGAAAGGTATCTTGGAGAGGTTCATTGGTTAAGTGTTAGTCTCGAAAGATTTTGTTGCAATCAATCACTGTGTGGTGGCGATGTATCTCGTGGGTAAAGTGTCTGACCTCTGCGAGTGTGTGTAAAATCTATTGAATAGCGCGTCATGTATTGGACATTGCTCGGGGATTGATCAAGGGTTAGATTTTCAAAATAAAAGATGTTGAATGGGTGGTACGTGTGCCAAAGGGCGATGAATCGAACCTTGAACGTGTGTGCCAAACTCGAAAAAGAATTGAGAAATTAATTATTAATAATATTGGTTTTACCGCTTTTAATCTAATAGGATTACTGTTAAAAAGAAATCTTTGCTTTATGCAAAATAACCATGTAAGCCTTTCCTTTGGAATAAGCCATGCATGTAGTAATAGAACTGCATTTGTGCGTGACTTGTTGAGTATGTTGTATACTCACCCTTGCTTCAAACAACAACCTCAGAAGAAGAAGCTATGCCAGCTTGGGAAGAGGAGTTCAACGAAGGCCAGGAGGATTAGGGATTAAGCCTCGTCGGTTGCCTGTGGCAGAACGAGGGGTTCACTGTCGTACTTTTGCTTCCGCTATTGAACTTGTGCTACTTTGTTATTTATCGCTCTGCGTGGCGAATTATTCTAAGGTGACCATAAGGTCGTGTAACTCGGTTATATTTATGCTTGAAGTACTTTATTATTAATTCCGCTGTGTATGATTGTGGTACTTCAACACTGTTCGTCCTGTGTGTACTAGCGTGATCCTGGACTAGTACAGAATACACAGAGGGTCCGGATCTGCTGATTCGGGTCCCGACACAAGAACAAGTGGAGGAGAGAGAACACAAAGTTTGGAATGAATGGGAAGAAAGAGGAAGAAGGGTAGCCTCTCAGGGTTATAACACCTGAGACAACCAGTTCGGATAGTCCGAACTTAAGTTCGGACAGTCCGAATGGGTCGGATAGTCCGAACAAAAAAACTCGGACAGTCCGAACTGCCCTTCTCTGGATTGCTGGATACAAAGAAAGAAATTTACTCCGGATTAGGGAAAAGATAAGAAGTCCTAAGGCGTCATGTCATCAGGTGATTAGCGAACATTTTACCAAGCAAACCATGATCACAAGATGATTGACACGATCAAAAGATCAAAGATCCAATTAACACTAGAAAATTTAGAGAAATAAATCAAATAAGCTTTTCTAAAATATTTTGCAATCACCAAACAATTGTGTGTTTATCTCAAGCCAAGTTACGAGAGTCTAAGACATTTAGTCCACTCCTCAAATCACAGAATCTCTTTTCATCAAGGGGCTTCGTGAAAATATCGGCTAATTGATTATTCGTGCTCACATGTTGGATATCTATATCGCCTTTAGTAGAATGATCTCTTAGGAAATGATGGCGAATATCAATGTGCTTTGTATGATAATGTTGTACGGGGTTGTTGGCAATTTTTATGGTGCTCTTATTGTCACACAGAAGTGGAACATGGTTGTATGTTAGGCCATAATCATTTAGGGTTTGCTTCATCCAAAGCAACTGGGCACAACAATTCCCGGCTGCAATATACTCTGCTTCAACTGTGGATAGGGCTACAGAATTTTATTTCTTGGAGGACCAAGAGACAAGAGATCTTCCTAAAAATTGACAAGTCCCTGATGTACTCTTCCTATCCACTTTACATCTGGCATAATCTGCATCGGAATAGCCAACTAATTCAAAGGATGAACCTTTCGGATACCATAGCCCAAAATGACGAGTGTGCACTAAATATCTTAAGATTCTTTTCACGGCCACCATGTGGCACTCCTTAGGAGCGGCTTGAAATCAAGCACACATGCACACACTAAGTATGATATCGGGCCTAGATGCACAAAGGTAAAGAAGAGAGCCGATCATTGAACAATATACCTTTTGAATGACTGGTTTACCTTCTTTATCGAGGTCTAGATGTCTGTTGGCTTGCATGGGTGTCTTGATTGGCTTAGCGTTCTCCATGCCGAACTTCTTCAGCATGTCCTTGACGTACTTTTTCTGGCATATGAAAGTTCCTTCCTTGAGTTGCTTGACTTGAAAACCGAGGAAGAACTTCAACTCACCCATCATGGACATCTCGAATCTTTTGGTCATTATCCTACTAAACTCCTTACACAATTGTTCATTAGTAGACCCAAATATAATATCATCGACATATATTTGACAAACAAATAAGTCATTATCAATGTGCTTAGTAAAGAGAGTGGGATCGGCCTTTTCGACTACAAAACCTTGCTTAAGAAGAAAGTCTCGAAGACATTCGAACCATGCTCTTGGTGCTTGCTTGAGTCCATATAGAGCCTTATGTAGGAAATAGACATGGTCTGAAAACTCGGGATCTTCAAAGCCGGGTGGTTGCTCAACGTAGACCAACTCGGAGAGTGGCCCATTCAAAAAGGCACTTTTTACGTCCATTTGATATAGCTTGAAATCATGGTGAGTAGCAAAGGCAAGTAATATTTTAATAGATTCAAGCCTAGCTACAGGAGTATATGTCTTATCAAAGTCTAAACCTTCGATTTGCGTGAAGCCTTGAGCGACCAACCGAGCCTTGTTTCTAATCACTATTCCATGTTCGTTTTGCTTGTTCCGAAACACCCATTTTGTTCTAATCACATTTTGCTTGGGTCTCTCGACAAGGTTCCAGACTTGATTTTGCTTGAAATTGTTCAACTCCTCTTGCATAGCTATCACCCAATCCGGATCTTGGAGTGCTTCTTCTACCTTAAGAGGTTCAAGAGAGGAAACAAAAGAGTAATATTCACAGAAATTTGCAACTCGAGATCTAGTAGAAACTCCCTTGTTAATGTCTCCGAGTATGTTGTCGACTAGGTGATCTCGTTGTACGCTTTGATGTACTCTTAGGTGAGGGACAATTGCATTTATTCTTTGGATAGGCTCTTCATCATCTTGAGAGGTGTTCGAGACAACTTGAACTTGCCTGGATGAAGAGGGAATATCACCCGGAGCATCACAGTCCGGAGCATCCAAGGTTGCATCTGGAGACTTTGGGCTAGTCCGGATACTCTGGATCTCATCCCGGACATTCTGGGTTGGAGTGCTCGGGATTTCTTCTTGCTCTTGTGGTTTCACCTCCCCAATTGCCAATTTCTTAATTGCTTCACAAGGAGGTTCTTCCCTGTCAATCACAACATGATCAACTTGTTCTACTTGAGAACCATTAGTTTCATCAAATGTCACGTCACGCGAGATCTCAACCACACCGGTGTTTTTGTTGAAAACTCGGTATGCATAAGCATTTGACCCATAACCAACTACGAAACTTTCATCTACTATGGGAGCAAATTTGGAAGACTTAGCTCGTTTGTTAAGGATGTAGCATTTGCTTCCAAAGACTTGAAAATAGGAAACATTTGGTTTCTTGCCGGTGAGCAACTCGTACGCCGTCTTCTTTAAGATCTTGTGGAGGTATAGGCGGTTGGTGCTATGGCACGCGGCATTGATAGCCTCCGCCCAAAAGATATCGGAGACCTTGTATTCATCAAGCATCGTGCGCGCCATCTCGATAAGAGTACAATTCTTTCTCTCAGCCACCCCATTTTGTTGAGGGGAGTAGGGGGCTGAGAACTCATGCTTAATGCCCTCCTCATCGAGGTATTCCTCCACGTCGGTGTTCTTGAATTCAGTGCCATTATCGCTTCGGACCCAAACTCAATAAAGCCAGTTGAAATTAACAGATTGAATGGCAAGAACTGGTTAGGAATTAGAATTGTTTTTTTATGGTGATTTTCTGGATGTAGATAAAACAAAAATTAATCTACTACTAAAGGATAGATGAATTCCTACCGACAACGAAAGCTCTGATACCAATTGATATGCACATGCCTCGACTTAAGATGCGTGCACACGAGTTTGGTCCCGATCTTCTGTCGTAGGAGAAATTTCCGAAGGGCGATTTGTGACTTTGATGAAGGGGCGGCTAACCACGATCCAAGAATGCGACTAGCAACCTCGCAATCACTAAACCACTCCTCAATTGGTTATCAACAATGTCAAAACACAACTGACCTGTTAACGAAGAACGGCCCGAGCAATTCGATGAGAATTGAAAGAGCAACAGCGGAAGAAAAATCACTCGACGATGAATGATTAAACTGAGACTTTGAGTTTGAGGCCAATAGCCTGTACAATAGCATTAGCTAAATCCAAAAACCAAGTCTCTTTGTTTCAGCAGAAAGATAGAATAAAAGGATGTCACAGACCTGCGAAATTGCATGCATGCAAATATCCTTTTGTTGCAGCCACCAAATAGGAAGGGCTGATTTTCCTTTGGGTGGGCACCATGCAGCAGGATTCTCTCTGTTATTGCCACAAAAATAGGAATCAAGCCTTCCCTCATGGCTGGAAATAAAAGGATCTTCCCTGCATGCATGTGTCCATAAAAATAGCAAAGACTCTCCACGGCTGAAACAAAATGGAGTCCTAGAAAAATTGGATTTCTCTTTTTGCTTGCATGCAGCCGTATTAGTGCAACCCCTCTCACGGCTGTGCCTTCTCTTTTCTTTTCGTTGCTTCATGCTGTCCTTTATCCCTCACAAGAGGTTCTTCTGAAACTCCTTCACATGTAATAAGTAAACAACAATCATTAGGTAGTATCATTCGTTCTGTAATTAAATAATTAATATGACTAAGAAACGAATGCACCTTTTGTCCGAGATGTCGTGCACGGGCACGTGTCATTAGACCTTGCATGGTTATTGGTTCTTCTACATGTGAGCTAGTGATGTCCTTATCAACTGCACTCTACAAAAATGAACTGACTTGCTCTTGGTTTTATGTTCAACAACATCCAAAATCTTAATCGAATGCTCCTTATAAGTCAATTCTTCTTGCAACTTAATTGACTCCAATAGTGTTTGTTCTGTTGGTACTCAAAGACACTTCTTAAGCTAAGGGACATGAAACACATCATATATACCTGCCAATGACTTAGGCAACTCCGTTTGATAAGCAACTTTTCCTTTACGACTCAAGATTTTGAATGGACCAACACTCGTCACTGTCAGGGAGCTTTTCCCGAGCTTGGCCATGGTGGTTGAGAGGGAGTTTTGGTCGGAGGAAGAAGAAGAGTACAAGCAAGGGGTCGAAGACTACGAAGAAGCAGAGAGTTCGGGGAGGTAGTGGCAGTCACAAAGCTTTATAAGGCCGAGGTGCTACGGGCCGGTTGATTAAGGGCATCTCGAAGGGCGTCGGTTAGGTGATGCACAGAGCAATTTAAGGTCACTTGATGGGATCGGCGTTATGAACAGTTCCATTGTCCGACTGCACGGAGTTTCGAGATCGAGAGGCACGAGGTGTCGTTTAAATCACGGCTTTGGCGTTATCCGCCGACCTCGACCTCGAGCATGAAGGTCCCAGAAGTCAGCCCCGTCTGTGGAGGCTCAAGGTCGGCCCGTGTCCCAGCCACGACCTTAAGCCTCTGGGGCTAGCTGACGAGGGCTGGGCGTCCCTTGACCGGCCAGCAGGCGGTCAACGGGCTCCCAATCTCGGGGCGCCCGACCACGACTGTCAGATATCTTGGCGCTTCGACCTAGAGCGCGTATGACCCCGAGCACGGCTTCGCACGACCTTGAGCTCAGGTCGGCTCTCGTTCGTGCCGGAGTCCCCTTGGATTCCGAAACGTGCGTTTATTCGGCGGTTACCAAGGCTTGGGATCGTGGGGTGTGAAGCAGGCGCACGCAACAAGCTTGGAGCAGTTACTGCCAGCCCTCAATGCGCATGAAGACCACTACCCGGGAATATCTCCCGTCCGTTACAAGCAGGGAGGACATAAGTCTAAGGATGGATAGCCTAAGGGACAACACACCAGAGCTCGAGCATTAGACACTGCCATTGTTGAGCTTGAGCTGTAACACACCTTTGTACTCGAGAGTAACAAAGATCACCGCCGCAAGGCAACTGGAGTAGAGCTATTACCTTCACAGGGCCTCGAACCAGTATAAACCCTCGTCTCACGCTTGTTGTCGCCTAGCTCCGACCTTTCGGCACGTCGAGTTCTTTCCTTCGTTGAGCTAAGCTCTGCTTGGGTCCCAAGTCTCACTAACCCCCGTTTCAATTTCTGCGGTTGACGATCCCGATCGTCGACAGTCTCAAGGTATTTTCTGGATTTTTTCCTGAATTTTTCCGCATTTTATTGCTATTTCTTTTGACCTTATTGAATTTCCTGATTTATTTTAATTCAAAAAGGTATTAAAAATTCCTCAATAGTGTTTGGGCCGAATTCCCTTCGGTTCGGCCCGTTTCCCTCCGCGCCCAGCCCAGCCCGCCGCTAACCTTAAGCCGCCACGTGCGTGGCCGTTCGATTTCAATCGGTCGGTCCTCGTCGAGCCGCGTTGCTTGAGCCTTGCACCATTGGATCTAGCCGGCATGTACGCACGAGATGCGGCCACGTCACCTGGCCGTCGCCGAGCGGACTCTGCCAAGCCGCGAATCCCGAGGATTTGAACTGTTGCACGCCTTCCGAGCCCACTATTTATTGCGTCGTCGCACGTGCCGCGTAGCCCTAATCGCGCCGCACCTTTTGCCCTAGCTCGTGTTGCCCAAGGCGCCGCCGTTCGCCCGCACAACCTCGCCAGAGTCCCGAAGCATTTCACCGTCCATTGTGCCGTCGTCAGTCACCCTCCGTCGTGCCTGAGGTCACCACCGAGTTGCCCATGTCGAGACGCTCCAGCCGTACCACCTCTTGTCGCCGGAATTGCCGCATAGCGCCGCATCTCACGTCGTCTTCTTCCCCTCCGGCAAGAACCGCGCCGCCGTGCCATCGTCGCCAGCCGAGTTCCGTCCACCGTCAGATCTTCAATCAACGCCCCGAATCTAGCCGCGTCGCCCTCACACCAGTAAACCTCATCTTCACTCCTCATCCGTTGGATTAGATCGAACGGTCTAGATTTCATCGCATAGATCTGGGTTGATTCAATTGTAACTGCTAGATTTTAATCCTAGGGTTCTAGCGCTGCCATGTTGCGTACTCGCCATAGCCGTCGGATGCGCGCCGATCGGTCTCTGTAAGGACCCGAATTCACCCATTCGGACCCACTGTGTTTACCGCGCTAGTCCCAGGATCAATCGCGGTTCACCGATGTTGGGGAAGACAACGCGGCTTGCAGCGCTGTGACGATCTCCGACGACCACGAGACGGCGAAACGGACAAGGCTCGACGAGGTGAGTTCGGATCCGATCTCAGGATGGCAGAACAACGCCTCGGCGATAGTGAAACACAGCGGGGAACTTCACGGCGCTCCGGCGAGCTCTTGCACGACTCCTCGGGCTCCTCAGGCGATGGTGCTTCAGCAAAAGAATGCGGCTGGCATGGGTGAACCTCGGGAGGGGGCTCGGGGCCCTTAAATACCAGGTGCTAGCGCAGATATCAGAGTCCTAACAGCGTATGGCGACGGTGGCGTAATCGTGACAAACTCGAAGTTTGAATTCGAGACGACGACGGTGCACCGCACGATCCTGATCGGACGGTCACGCGAGAGTCCTAGCGCGGCACGATCACAACCACCGAGCGCATCCAACGGCCGAGATCGGATTAGGGTTTCACTTCGACCCGACAGACGACGATCGCACGATCTGAATACGACAGCTACGGGCGCTAGTGCTTCGCGCGGCGACGCGGCTTGATGAAGGCTTTTGGATCGCAATCCAACGGTCCGCGCTGGTGCTTCTGGAAAACGGGCTGAACGGGCTGCACTGCACATGAGCCGGCATGCACAGTGCTGGGCTCGGCCTAGTACTGTTCAACACGGATTTTTGGAGTTTTTGATTTAAAATAATTAGATAAAATAGTTTGATTTGTTTGAGCACCAAAAACACCATGAAAAATCCAAGAAAAATCTCAAAAATATTTTGAGACATTTTGGATTCAAATAAAATATTTTTGGCAAAACTTTATAATAAATTTATCTACATATAATTAGTTTTTGGCAAAAGGTATACTTATTTTAAAATCATTCAAATAAACTCCAGAAAAATCCAATAAACCCAGAAATTTCACAAAAAGCACAAATAGCAATTAAACACTATTAGCTAAAATAAAAGGCTAAAATTTGGGATGTTACAACTATCATGCAAAGTCCTTAGGTTCTCAAGCTCCACAAGCAAAGCATCACACAAAGAACAGTCATCAGTGACTCGGGAGGGAAAAGATCTAAGAGAAGCTAACTCCCGAGTCAAGATACCTACTTCCTTCTCAAGCTCCATACACCTAGCTCTAGCTCTAGCATGAAATTTTCCTAATTTGCAAAAAGCTTCATTGAGATGGTCATAGGAAGGTACCTCGTACGAGTCGCTTTAGAGCTCAGAGTCGTTGATACCGTTGGTGTCCGCCATGAAGCACATGCCGGAGAAGTCGTCACCGCCTTTCTTCTCTTGCGGATCATCCTCACCTTCATCGCTCCATGTCTCCGTGTCGGAGAGGCTGATGTCGTCGAGGGCGGCAGGGACGCGGTGGAAGATCTTGTTGTTCTTCGAGAAGTTGCGGTACTTCTTCTTGTGTGTAGGCTCATGAACTAGAGGCTTCTTGGTGCGGTTCCTACCAGTGTAGGCATTCTTGCTGGAATCGCCGGAGTCGTTTTTGCCCCTCTCCAATTTGGGACAATTCGCTCGAATGTGGTTGGGGCCACCACATTCGAAGCAGGTGATCCCACCACCTCTCTTTCTCTCTCTCACCCTCTTGTAGGCGTGAGAAAATTTGTGAGCTAAAAGAGCAAGCTCAGTTTCTGGAAACTTGTCCAGTTGGGCATCGTTTAGTTCACAATGGGCGGAGAGAGACAGACCAGCAGTAGAATATGAAGAAGAGGAACAAATCGGATCTGTGACCGAGGCCATCAACTAAAATTTCATCTTACGAGGGACAGCGTCGATCTCATGAGTCTTGAGTCAGAAATAAAGCCTGTCAAGAGTCAAGGTCGACAAGTCGGTAGTGTCCATGATGGTGGTCACTTTCATTTCACAAACGCGAAGATCGAGTGCAATCAAGAAGTGTCGAGCATTGTCCGAGTTTGGGTATGTGCAACCGACTGCCCGGAGATTACTCAAAATTTTTGTGAATCAAACAAAACACTCGTCATGACTCTCTCCAGCGTGTTGTTCAAACTTGTTGTACCCACGCTTGTGTTGATCCTGACTCACGGTCTTGATTTGGGTAGTACCTTCATGATAAGCATTGAGGGTCACCCAAATCTCATGAGCGGATCGCAGGTGAGAGATCCTGTCACACTCACTGTGGCTAAGTCCCTATATAAGGATGTTTCTTGCTTTAGCATTTGCCTCCACATCACCCATATTTCCGGTGTGGACGTGTTCATCAGCAGGAACATCATACGGGAGCTTTACCTTCTGCCAAATCAGGAAGTCCTGGGCAGTGATGTATGATTCCATCCTCGACTTCCAAAAAGGAAAATCAATGCCGCTAAAAATGGGAGGCTTGTTGGAATATTTGTCTGTCGCCATAGCTCTTGAGACCAGTCAAGATCTATGAAAAGAGTAGAACCGGCTCTGATACCAATTGAAGGATCAGGATGGCGAACAGAGGGGGGTGAATGGTCGCAACAAAATTTTTTTCCCCACTCACAGTATTCCTAAAAGGGACTAACAACAAAAAACACCCAAGAAGGATGAGGTTCTTGAAAAGTAAAGTCGATGGTACCCCTCTGGAGTAGGTGAAGGTACCAGACTCAAGAACTCCTCACGAACAAACAGCTAGACCCAGAACAAGAACAAATGAACTTTTGATCGGCTGAACAAAACTTCAAGAAACTTGGTAGATGCGATCTTGGGACAGTCAGAAACTTGAATCTCAAACCAATTCTCAGGATTATTCTCAAAGTTTCGACCTTTTTGCCCGAGAAGAAAAAGCACACCAAGATAAGCAGAAAGAACAGGGAAATCAGCAAAGGCTTTCTGTTAAAATCTTGATGATTGGTAAGATCTTGGAAACTTACCCACAAGACATGCCAAGCGAGAAGCCAAATAGAAATGGAACACAAGGATAACAACTCAAGAACGCATAAGACGCAAGAATGAAAGCATGAAGGAGACGAATCAACTTGCGTAAAGTAAATTATCGTAACTTCAATTGCAAAAAGTAACTTGCATAAAGTAAATGACAAGAAGTAAAATGCAAGTATTGAAATCTTTGAGCGGTAACTTGTATTTCTGAAAGGGAGGTTACACAGCCACACAAACAAAAGTGGGCAAAGCTCAACAGAGCACTCAAAACCTCTAAAACCCCTCTGGGATCATTTACCTGTCGCTTCATCTTGGGAGGCTACCCCTCCACCTCTATTTATACAACTCTCGGGCTACCTACCACCCTTAGATGCAGCTCTTAACCCTAGAGATTCATCTAAGGGCTAGGAAGAGCCCACTCACACAGTATGCATGGGGAAACCCCAAACCCGCTAACATAGGGTTTTTCTTGCATGGCTCTCAAAGCATACTACTAGACCCACTATTCCTATCAACTAGATCGTACTCCGATAGTCCTCACTGATCCGTGCAGCATAGCTAGTATCTGCTCCTTTCCTTGCCTTCTTGGCTTGCCTGAACTCCATCTCCGGTCATCTTCCGGTGATCTCCCAACCGTTCTGGACCTCCGACGCACCTCGCTTAGTCCCGGATAACTTCCGCCTCACCATGACCCAGCACCGTCATCCTGCAACCATCAAAGACAAGGAAACCTTTCACATAGCAATACCCACAATCATATTTGCTGATTATCTCAAAATAGTCAGACACAACATAACCACAACCAGTCGGCAAGCCCATATACTCAAGCCCACTCGGCTAAAACGCTTGGCTAACCACTCAGCTAATCACTTGGTTAACTACTTAGCTAACCACCTGGTTAACAACCTTGTTAACCACTCGGCTAAACACCAAACGCCCTAAGGATGAATACCAACATCCCAAAGATTTTGACAGAGAACTCTTGGAAACTTAGACAAGACAACTTTATTGAGTCCTTGACTAAACCCCTTTCCTGCAGCAGAGTACTCAACCAAGAAGGAAACTAGACAAGAAACTAAACACGCGCAACAAGGACTGGAGGCACTCGGCTTTCACCAAAGGATGAAAACCAAGTCGAAAAGCTAGACATGCTTAGCAAAGACAGGAACCACTCGGAACACAATACTTAGCAAAGAACCAGTCGGAAAGCTAGAGGAACTCAGCAAAGGCTGGCAGCACTCGGCACTTAACATTCGGCCAAGGAAGAAAACCAATCGAGAAGCTAGAAGTACTCTGCAAAGAAACACGACTTGGTTGGGAACCTATCAAAATGCTTCAAGTTACAAATTCAAATCAGATCAACCTTTAATCTAGTCTTTTACTCTTCGGATCAACCTTTAATCTAGTCAATTACTCATCACAGAAAGGTATAGACCTCCACATGGTCTTTCAAAATAACATTGCAGAATGCGAGGGACTGGTCAACGGGCTTCGGATAGTCGCAGCACTAGGAATTAAGTGATTACTTATAAAGGGGACTCACAGCTAGTCGTAAACCAAGTGCAGAAAGAATACCAGTGCTTGGATGACAACATGGCATCGTATTTGAATGAGGTCCATAAGCTGGAGCACAAGTTTGAAGGCCTCGAGGTAACGTACATCTGGCAAAGTGATAACGCTACCACCGACGAACTTCCCAGGCTCGCTTCGTCCCGTTTGCCTGCACCCTTGGGAGTCTTTGTTGAGAAACTCCCCAAACCATTTATCTCCTCTCCGCAAGAATTAGATGTTGCCCAACTCGATTAGCAGCTTGGTCGAGTCAGCAAGGCAGAACTTGCAGACACAAAAGCTGCACTACTCGAACGCGAGCCGACCTAGATGAAGCCATTCTGGGCCTATCTCAAAGGTCGAGAGATCCCTGATGATGATGCCTCAACCAAGAAAATTGCACGTAAGTCCAAGCTATATGCATTGGTAGATGGCAAGCTCTATCGGAAAGGGAGTAACGGAATCTTGATAAAGTGCATCACTCAGGAAGAGGGCAATAAAATATTGCTCGATGTCCATGGAGGCATCTGTGGCAACCATGTGTCCTATCGCACTCTAGTTGGGAAAGTTTTCTAAGAAGGATTCTATTAGCCAACCACCCTCCAGGACGCTTGCGAGTTGGTGAAAAGGTGCAAAAGCTGCTAGTTCTATGGCAAGCAATCCACCCAACCAACCCAAGACCTACAAACTATTCCTCTGTTTTGGCCCTTCTCCGTTTAGGGCTTGGATATCTTGGGACCGTTCCCTAGAGTCCAAGGAGATTACAAGTTCCTGTTCATGGAAATTGACACATTTACTAAGTGGATAGAAGCCGAACTCGTTAAAAACATCACCTTAGAAGTAGCCAAGAGATTCATAAAGAGTATTGTCACTCGATTTGGTATCTCGATCGAGTGATTATTAATAATGGTAGCCAGTTCAGGAGCAGTCCTTCATGGTCTTCTGTGAGGAATTGGGAATTAAACTTTGCTTCACCTCTATCGCTTATCCTTAGAGTAACAGTTAGGTCGAGCGCGCTAATGGCATGATCTTGTAGGGAATTAAGACCTGCGTATTCGATAGGCTAAAAGCTTACTTGACTCGATGGACAAAAGAACTTCCCTCGATGCTATGGGCTGTTTGAACATCGACTCATTGTGCCACCGGTGAGACTCTGTTTTTCTTAGTCTACAGAGCAGAAGCAATGCTCCTGAAGGAATTAATGTTCAAATCACCCCGAGTGGAGAACTACTCAGAAAAGGAACAAGAGTTGGAGCGAGCAAGCGACATAAATCTACTCGAAGAGTACAGAGATAGAGCATCCATTCGAGCAGCCAAGTATCAACAGGCCTTGCGAAGATATCATAGCATGAAAATCCATGGAAGAGAACTCGATGTTGGGGATTTAGTACTGCGAAAGTTACAGAAGCAAGATAATCGCAACAAATTATCACCTAAGTGGGAAGGCCCCTACGTTGTAGTCGAGGCTACTCGACCAGGATCGGTGCGACTATCTACAACAGAAGGCATGATACTTGCGAACTCGTGGAACATCGGTCAGCTAAGGAAATTCCATATGTAAAAAAGAGAGAAAAACATCGTATAGACAAAGACCAAGTAGAACAGAAGACACTAGGTAAGTAAAAGTCATTTTATTTAGAG
The DNA here is from genome assembly GCA_036346375.1 of Guadua angustifolia. NCBI lineage: Eukaryota > Viridiplantae > Streptophyta > Magnoliopsida > Poales > Poaceae > Guadua > Guadua angustifolia. The sequence continues at coordinate 37,514,790 of CM070502.1, forward strand.
TACTAACAAAAAGTTCCTATTACATTTTACAGACAAGCTTGCCCTAAGGCACCCTACAGTTACTTGCCGTCGAAGGCGCCTCGCCTCCTCTTTTCCTCGCTCATAGGCAAGCAGCCGATGGTCCCTGAAATGGGCCAGCAACCTCGTCGGAGTTGGCTGGAAGAGAAGACGAGCGGGCACCGACCTATTGGTGGGAAGAGACCCACCCCCTGTACCACCATATGCCCTCGGTCATCATCGTGATGGGTTGGAGGGCGAGCAAGCGCTGGATCGATGAAGTTGTTTTGAGCTTCACCTTCCTGCTGGTGCTGGCTGCCTCAACTTTTTCTCCTCTGGTGTTGGAGGAGGTGACGACCTTCGCAAAGGAAGTGGAGGTTGCATGGTCTTGTGGGGAAGCTACGCGCAGCTTGCTCGTCACCTCCTCCTCTTCTTTGGGCCACACTTCCCTCTTGACGGTCATCCAGTCGATCTTCTCTTCCTCATCCTCAGGCCAAACCTCCTTCTTGACTGTGCCCCAGTCGATCTCATCATCCCCGTCCTTGGAAAGGATGATGACGATGGGCTGCGAGGGTCCGTGGCTAGAGGCTCAGGAGAGATCCCAGGGGAAACCTCTAGAGCAGGAGGCCCCTCGAGGATCTCCAAAGAGGGAGAAGGAGGCGGTGAGGAGGCCATGAAGGTGTTTCAAAAAAGCTGAAGGTGTTACAAGGCCAAAGTAAGAAGAAGGTGATGCAAGTAACCACGAACTCCAGCCTATTTATAGGCTGGGGAGTGGATCAGGCCAAGAGTCCCTATTCAATGGGAGTCCGTGTTGGTTCTAGTTTACGAGGCATTGCTCTGCACTCCTACATAAATGCGGAAGTTGAAGAGGCACCGAATGATGATGAGCCACGCAAAGACCAAAGGATGCGACAGCTACAGCAGTCCTTAGTAATAAAAGCTTAGTAAAAATAGCGCTAAGCCTTATCAGTGCGCCCGAGGGCTCGTGCACTCGGACGTACAGCCAAAGGACACTGGATGTGATGCTTACACCCAACTGTCTCCTCAATGGCGTAATCGAGCAGAAAGTCAAGGGCCACATCATGTTCCTGCTAAGCATGAAACCCACCAAGTATGCTCGGGGGCTTGACCACCAAGGCGTATGGTCGATCGAGGGTCATTGTTAAAGACATTCATGTCTACTCGTTGAAACCAACTATTGAGTAAGAGGTCGAAGATTAGCTTTGCTCAAGCTCTTACCTCTGCTTAGCCCTGTTATCGGTTTAAGACACTCATCGAGTAAGGGATTAGGAGTAATGATAGATGCGTGAGACTAATGCTCCACACCTCGATCTAGCTATCGAGTAGAGGCCGAGAGCAGTATCGCAGCATGATGTTGGCTATACTCTACTCCCCACCAGATAGTCTCATCGAGTAGGAAGTCGGGGGCTACAGGTAACTCAGTACATGATATACAGGTAACCTGATACCTTGTCTAATTTTTGCCCTTTGATAGTTCTCTTTTGATCGGCACTGTAGGTGCAAATTATTTTTAGTTTAAATAATGGTGAAGGAATAGGACAACTTAGCTGATTAATTAGCAATATTTTCATTTTGGTACTACCAATAGCGGTGTGAATCCCAGGTTCACGGATCAACTCACATGGCGCAAGAGGGGGAGCCTTGTTGTGGCAGTTTAACTCTTCAGTGTTGAAATCTTAGTAGGTAGTACTGGGTTAAGGCAGAGCTTTGTAAAATCTTTATTAGAATATCTTTGTGTCACACCGAAGGAAGTGTAATAGTAACATTTTCATAAAATGATGTTCATATTGTGTGGGTAAAGTGCATAACCTCTGCAGAGTAAAATCTATTCGGATAGTCATGCTCACAATATTGAGCAATGCTTGAAAATTACAGTCAATGGTTAGATTTTATAAAATGAAATTACTTATTGTTGTTATTTGTTTTACTATCTTCCAATCTACTTACTCTACTTATTTATAAATGCTTCTTTACTGCTAAAGAGCCATGTTAGCCATTCCTTTGAAATAAACTTTCCATATAGTTATGTCATAATTTCATTATGTGTGCATAACTTGTCGAGTGATTTAAGTACCCACTCTTACTAACAACAACATTACCAGTTGAGGAGTCCATCAGCTCTTGAGGAAAAGCACCAGGAGGACACGCATGTTTAAGGTGTGAGCATTGTCAGGTGCCTGTGGTATTCTGATGGCTTGTCTTCTTTTTCATTCTACTACAGTTAATTTGTTATTCAGCCTTGCGAGGCATAGTCATACAAGTTTGACCGTTAGGTTAGTCAATAATTTAATATTTAATACATGATGTCTTTATTTAAGTTTCTACTGTGTATGATTGTGATATTCATCTCTGTTGAGTTTGTATGCACTAGCATAATCCTGGACTAGTACGATACCGACATAGGTTTGGATTTATATATTCAGATCCCGACAGTATCGTGAGGCATGGTGACATGATTGCTAGATTGTGTCATGTGGGTAAAGTGTGCACTCTCTACAAAGATTTAAATCTAATTAATTAGCCGTGCTCGCTATCATGAACAACTCTGGGAAGTAATGTCAAGTATAGCTTTGTTTTTGCAATGGTTTTGGAAATCGTGTTCTGACAGGTTGATATATTTGTAAGCCAAGGTTGGCTGTGATTTATTTGCTGTTCATGACCATAGAGGGCTGTGAAATGATGGTATTGAACTTTAATTACCGTAATTAATTTCATTTCAAGAGCTTTTTTTAATTTCGTTACCGTTTGAAAACTTAGGGTGGAGGCTTAGTATCCTTGGATTAACCTTGCATGTAATTATTTCTATACACTAAAGTTTTTGCGAGTACATACGTATACTGAACCTTGCTTGTTGACATTTATTTAGAGAATGAGAAAGAAAACCGTTACTTGGATACCTTTGCTTTCAGCAATTATGGCACATAGGGACACAGCCACACTTAGGCCTTTTCTATTGGTTTGTTTTCAATTGATGGTTCATAATTTAAATTTTAGGCTGGTGACCTATAATGTTCTTCTAATCTCATTTAATTGATCATATTTACCTATTTAACATTCTTCCACTGTCTTTTGTTGTTTTAAGCAGGTGAACCCGAATTCTGGGCGGTTTCGGGTCATTACAATATATAGTAGAGAGTAATAAGAGATTCGGATTCACCTATATAGAGATAGAGTCCAACCGAATATGGACTCAAATCGATCTATATCATTACAATCTTCAGGATAGTAATTACATAATTTTCTGTCTTCAATCTGGACGGCATTTTTGTTTGAGGGGCGCGTCGCATAGGAATGGCACTCTGGGTGGTTCACGAAGCAAGTGTCTTCGGTTTTTTTGTCCACCACAAAAGCTGGTCTACGCAGAAAACGTTTGAAGTTTTTTTGTCCACCACAGAAGCTTTTCCCCCACATGAATCATTCCTTCCCCTAGTAGGCGCGCTCTCTCCCGGCCTCTTCTATAAATGGAAACATATCCCTCCAAATAATCCCTAGCCGTTGTTGTTTGGTTTCATGGAGGAGTACTAGTAGACCAACCAGTCCGACTGTACGTGCATTGCAAGGGTAAGCATGCTGCTCAACTCGCCGCCGGCTAGGGCATTCGGGCACGGCGGATCACTGTGGTTTACTCCTGGGAAAGGTGATCTCTGTTTCTACCACGTCGTTGTTTCTGCTAGTTTGTTTTGGTTGGCTCTCACTTCCTTCTGTTTTGCGAAACTATCAGGTCCATGCCGTTTCCGGGGCAAAGATACTGCCGCTACCATGGTGAGGGAGGGCACGCGCGTCCCGGGGTGGAGGGCTCAGGCCACAGACGCATCCGGTGCTAGCGGTATACATACTTTGCTCGACTTGTGTTCACCATGGCGATAGAAAGTTCACCGTGGTTTAATTTGTTGGAACAGAACGAAAAAAAATTTTAGGATAATTTTTTCTTTATTACTTTTCGCTCTGTTTTTATTTACAATTGAGGCTTACCCTATATTTATACCCAAAACTTCAGCCCACATAAACGAAATAGGATTCCACTTTTTTATCTTAATTGGACTCCTTATCCTAGACTTTCTTAATACAAACTTTTCAAACTAAAACTTTTCTATTACAAGATTATTTCTATCAATCACCCCCTTAATCTTGTAACATAACTCTAACTCATTGAGGCAATCGGTCTCAACTACGATTTGCCCAACTCATTCTCAACACAGGATAGTGAACGCATCTCTAAGGAGTTTTGCCTTCTTCTTGTTGTCCATGCCACCGGTGTCGCACCTCGCCGGTGATTACGACCTTTGCCTCAGCTCCAATTGTCTTTTCACCGGTAACACATCTTGACGGTGACGCAGACTCGCATTAGAGCTTATCCACGAGAGAACTTGGACACACCTGCAAGAACACAATTTGTACACACACAGCAAAATGGCGACCACAACTCCTTAACATTCCGGACTCATCTTCGATGGACTTGACTTTGGACGGCGAACGCATCTCTTCAACGCCCCGGAGTCAACTTTGACGGACTTGACTTTGGACGGCGAACGCATCTCTTCAACGCCCCGGAGTCAACTTTGACAAACTCGACATAGCATACATAGCGGTTTCTTTTAATTTTCTAGTGCAGAATAATTTCTTCTCATGCGTATGATATATCTTCTTCGCCTCATGCTGGTGGACACCTCGAGCACATCCACCAAGGAGTCTCACGCCTTCCCCCCTCTTGCTTGCATGCTAGTACTGCCACCAGGGAGGTTCTTCTTGCTCTCCACCACAACGTGACGAACTTTCTTTTCACTGCCGCAGCCACCAGGGACCTCTCATTGTGCTGGTTGTGTCACGCCGCAGGAGCTTCTGCTGCCGCCTGGGACTTCCTTGCTGCTGCTGCCGCATGCACCCTGCGAACAGCACCTGTAGCACACGTCCCTCTACAGCACGCTCTTCACGCAGCCTTTTTTTTCTTTTTTTTTTCTTTTGCTGTAGCCGCACGGCACTTGCCTCCCATGTGCCGCCTTGGTTGGATTTGGCTTCGGAACGAGTTCGCTTCGGACTCGTCGACTCCGATCGAGACAAATCGAGTCAACAACCGGACGATATTTTACATGCACAACATGCTTAGCTAGTGCCGCCGCCTCCAGCCTACTCACCGCGCCAGCAGTGCCCTGCGCGTGCCGGGACGAGCTCGAGGCCTTCGCCTGAGATGGCCGCCCCGGTACTGCGCCCAGGCCATGAACTGCGCCGAGGCCATGAACTGCGCCGCGTGACTCCTGCGCCTCTGGCCCTCCGTGATGTCGCCTGGATGCCATTCAGTGCCGTCCTTCGGCTCACCTGCATGTGCCTGCCAGCGCCGCTACGCACCGCCTTCCGCGTGTGCCGGTCCGAACAATGAAGCCAACCACCACCGGCTAGCATGCCGTCGTGCCGCTTCTCACGCCCTCGATGTCTACATCGCTTAGCGACGATAGCTTGCTTCCATGGGTGCCGCCCTGGGAGTCTCCTCCTCTCGGGCAGGGCAGTGGTTTGATCCAAAACTTTTAGGCTCTGATACTAATTGTTAAAACAGAACGGAAAAAAAACTTTAGGATATTTTTCTCTTTATTACTTCTCGCTCTGTTCTCATCTACAACTGAGGCTTACCCCATATTTATACCCAAAACTTCAGCCCACACAAACGGAATAGGATTCCACTTTCTTATCCTAATTGGACTCCTTATCCTAGGCTTTCTTAATACAAACTTTTCAAACTAAAACTTTCCTATTACAAGATTATTTCTATCATATCTTGTAAGCAAATTAAAAAAAAAGATCCATATTTACATGAAAAAAAACAAAGTTCACACAAATTTATATGAAATTCACATTTCCTAATCGAGCAAGGATTTAGCTTTTTAAACATATCCAAAGGGACGAAAACCAGTAGTGGAGCCAGAAATTTATAAAGGAGGGGGCCTAAGAATTAAGTGAATCTCTACTAGTGATTGATATTCAAAATTTAATATATAGTAAGTACAATATGTAACATTTGTAACTTGCTAGAAATTTCAAAGTTTAATACATACATATATACATATGTATATACATACATACATCTCTTTTGATGAGCCAGCAGGGGGCAGACCCCGCCCCCTCCCGCGGATGGCTCTCACGCTAATGAAATTAAACTGCTAGGTCAAAGTCAATCGAGACGAACAGACGAGGCAATAATAAGGTTTCAAATTTTGTTTTCAGACCATATCTTGGAGGTGACCGAAATCCGAAATTTTGATAAGATTTCAAAAAGCAAATTTGAAATACGAGACTGAAATTTACGAAAATTTGGCAGAAATTACCAAAATTTTGGCAATTTTCAACATATGGTACAATAATCTCCCAAGGCTACAAAAAATTGGAAAAAAATACAAAAAAATCATGCAAAAGTTTATCTATATTTTCTATCTGTTTTAATGCAAAATACTAGGTGGAGTGTCTGCTGCTCGGCTCGCTGTCCAAAGCAAATGATAGTGATTATCTACTAGCAACTTAACTCCGTATCAATGAAAGTGAAAGCACATGACAGGGATCAATATTAGTGTATTGACATTACACCATGCATCTTGATCAGATGAATTTAATAGCAAAAAAAAGGGAAAAAAAGAAAAGACCAAAGTAAGAAATAACTAGTAGAAAGCTGGGAGAAAAATAAAGAATGATAAATGCTCTTGTTGAGATTCAAACTCAAGACCTCACCTCCCACTTACTAAAATGTTGCTCTAACCAAAGCTACGAGAGGTATTTTCACGTGTATTTCTTATAAAAGCCATTACAATTCTTTTAAAAAAATTGATGCCAAATCTTTTCCGAAAACAATGCAAACCGGTCCAAAATATATGAAATCCGATCAAAATAACCGAAATCTAGTCAAAATTTTCTGAATTACTTTAGCAATTCTAAAATTTTTAATTTTTTATTCCGCCGAGATTTAGAATCTTAGCTGAAATTTCACAGATATTTTGAATCCTAAGCAATTACATCCGAAATAAGTTGCCCCTTCACAGTCGAACAGTGGCAGTTGTACTATTTACTGGGAAAGATTTTCGATGTATTATTATTGTTGGTGCGAACAGTATCACCACAATAGTCGAACAGTGGCAGTTGTACTGGGCGCTGCATCGAATAAATGCCGGACCAATCAATTCATGTTATCTGGCTGTCAAATGTTAATTGATTCCGTTTGATTAATTATCAACTGTAGATCGAGTAAGCAAAGCTGTAATCATCTTTCTTGCTCTATCAACTTATTCCACATATGCATATCAAGAAAACAAAATTTACGTGTTTATCCAAACATTGGAAATGGTTGTACTCCTAGCTCCCTGTCTGTGGAATCTCTGATCTCCATCTATCAGCCATGGCCATGGATCTCAGCAAGCGATGAGCAGAGCTCGTGCCACAGTACCCATGACCAGGATATTGCAACATCCAGGTCGGTAAGTCGTAGAAGCATTGTAGCATCGGTTCATTATAAAATGATTTAGAGATCTAATCCATTGTTAAATGGCTAACAATCAGAACAAACCTGTTACGGATATGAGACACCGAGACAGGACGAGACAACTCCCAATGAATTGCTTAACGAGACATCTCCCAATGAATTGCTATGTCTTTTCTCCATCAAATAATTCGTAGTTAGTAGGAAGATCTCATCAAGCTAGAAGCAATGGAAGAAGATGATAAGCGCTCAAGTTGTTTCTGTAAACAGAGACGGGAAGAATTTCGTACCACTTGTAATCAAACCTCACCATATATCAACCAAATTGTGACGGACCGCCCTTTTCAGGGGGTGCGTATAAATACCGTACAGCTACCCAGGAGTTTAGCTGTTGGTAACCAAGAGTACATTGCCAGGTAGAAAGCGAAATCCAACAGTTGATATTGAAATAATAAGCCAGGCGGCTGAGGTTTTTACAAAAGGGCGCCTTATGCGCTTCAATACATTACAAAAGCAAGCCCACAGGAAACGGCTTGAGCAGCAGATCAACACCAATTAAAACCAAGCACCATCGTCATCTACGAAGTCTTGATATTCTCCGGCTTCATGAAAGTCTATGGGAGGGGGTAGGAAGCAAGGGTGAGTACTAGACAGTACTCAACAAACCACACAGGAACATTCTGAATATTACATGCACGGATTCACAAAGGAAGGATACAGGTTCATAATGGTTGTGGATGCAGTTTTAAAGATTTCATTTAGTTACATTTGAAACACAAACCATAAAATAGCTAGCACAGGGGGGGTTTCTGTAAAAGTCCAGTACTTCGTCAAGTTTTAGTATTAAAGCTAATTTGAGCTCAGGTCCGGGTATCACCCCATATTAACTCAGCTTCATTTACCGGAAGCACGGCGTAATCGATTACAATTTTAGTTGACTCTGCAGAGCGGCTCAGCTTTACCCACAAGATATCTACGGTCTTTAGTGCCACGCGATCTACATGCAACTTAAATGCATGCGGCCGGACCGAGATGATCGTAGCCGTTTATTGAACTTCCTTCTTTAGCTCCTATCCAAGAGGCTATCCAAGATCCACAATATTCGGGACCCTTGGCGGCGTGGGAGACATGTTACGAATATCGCAGATACCCAATGCTATGCTAAACCGGTGAATGGCCACTCCATTCCCGTTCCGCCCGATTATTCGCCGATCCATTGCCTCGCTAGCTACTTCCTATAGGCATTCCAAAGGGAAGTGCAAAGTACTAGGCCACGTTGGAGCGAATCAGCGGAGTTGACCGTCCCAACTCATGGTTGAGCGATTCTTGAAGTTATTTACTTTGTTCAAGTGGTTAGTCCTTAATGCCAAAGACCAAGTCTATACCCACATCATATCCATGGTACCTTTGTACCACCACCATCATGTCCATAGACTTGTCATCGGTTGGGGATCGGACACGCACCACCTCTCGTGGTTGGCCTAACATATCCCCCTAACCGTAGCGCTTTTTTTAAAATTATCCTCCAAACCAATCATACGAGATTAAGCATTTGTCTAAAAGTAATAATGGTGTGAATTGCTACATCTACGGGCTCAATATTTTATATCTTAAGGTTACAAAGGGTCAAGGCATAATAATGGGTCTTGTCATTGGGATGTATCTAATCATGTCATTCAAAACTACCGCATTTCTTAGCTTCAAAAATACGGTGAAATAATGCAAGATGGAAGATATGTATATCAATTATAAGCGGGCCGGGACCAATATGGTCAAGGGGTGTGGCTTGCCTTATGGCTAAGGTTCTCCTAAAGAATAGTCGCCGATGTCTGTGGAGTCCCGAACGGCTCCTGCTCCTCGTCGTTTCTCGTGAATGGCTCGGCTCCAAGTCTTGCTCGAGTAAGGTGCCGACGTCGAATCTAAGCGTGAAAAAGCAAATCTGATAGATAAATGAATAAAATAATTAAAAGGGAAGAAAATCGAAAAGGAAATCAAAGGAGAAAATGGATCGGGGAGTCGAAAGTGGTGAGGAAGGGTATTTTTGGAATTTTGGGAATTTATTTTGGCGGAACGGAGACCGTATTTGGACTCAGCGGCTCGGAATGGACAAGAAAATATATTTTTGGGCATTTGTGGATTTTTGGGGATTTTTGGGATTTTTCTGGTATTTTTGGAGGGTTTTCGGATTTTTAAACGGATTTTAAAATCGGAAATGAATTAAAATCCCGAAATTTTCTTTTGGGCGCCTGATCGCCCAAAGACCGTGTCTTCGGCTTGATCCAGCCTGTGGCGCTGAGCGTCTTGGTGACAATGGCCTCACTGTTGGCGGCTTGAGGCGACGCCTGTGACGCAGAGAGAGCGAGAGACCTGACGGCGAAGGCTGTCACGATGGGATTTGGAGGGGAGCGGGCAAGGCGCAGAGGCTCACCGAGCCGAGGAAGACGAAAACCATTTCGCGATGAAGCGACGGGGAAGAAATGGTGCAGCGAGGGAGCAAGAGGGCTCAAGGTGAGTTGGGGTGTAGAGAAATGGGGAGGAGCGGACGGGAGGCGTGGCGGCGAGCCCAACCGAAATGGGGAAAAAGCTCCGGGCGCGTGGGAGCGCTCAACGAAGAAATGGACGGTGGGGAGGGTGCGGCGAGCCTTGGGGAGCTCGGTGTGATGAAAATGGCGGCTCGTTGGGGGCTTTTATAGCGTGTGCGCGAGGACGGAGGAAGAGAGAGAGAAGGGGGCACGCTGCGGCGTCGTCGAAAGGCTGCCTAGTCTGGCGTTCTGTGGCAGCGTGCAAAGACGCTGCGTCAACGAGAGGGAGGGCGAAGGATGCAGATGAGGGGGCGAGGTAGTGGCGGCGCGAGAGGATTCGAGAGCGTCTGGCGCTAAGCTACTGAGGTGACGGGAGAGAGCCAGAGGGTGGCGGGTAGTGGCGGCGCCATGCTTTTTATGTCTGCGTCATGTAGTCTGAAGCAACCGAGGCGGAGGCGGCAGCGGGAAGAAGATGACAGAGCGTCGGCGCGGGAGTGGGCAGGCAGTGGGCGTGGAGGCGGAGGCGCACTCGGGTGATTGCGCCGGCGCAGTGAGGGAAACGGGTTTTCCCGAAAAGGAAAGCGGGAAGGGGCAGGGAACCTCCCGAAAAGGAAAGTTTCGGTTTGGATTCAAATAAAAGTGAAATAAATCCGAATAAAATCCAATAAAATCCGAATAAAATCAAATAAAATTCGAATCAAATCAAGAAGGGCAAAAGAAATTCATTTTTGAAAATTTGGGGTTATTTCAACCTACCCCACTTAAAATAAATCTCGTCCCCGAGATTTACTGCTCGTGGGAGAAGAGGTTGGGAAATTCTCTTTGCGATTCGATTCCTTTTCCCAGGTTGTTTCGTCCATGGTGTGGTTCTTCCATAGTACTCGACAAAATCTGACATTCTTGTTTCTGAGTTCTCTTTCAACTGTCTCAATGATCTTGACTGGTTCCTCGACGTATGTCAAATCATTCTGCAAATTGATCCCTTCCAATGGTACTTGGTCGGTCGGCTGGCGGAGGCACTTTCTTAACTGCGACACGTGGAACACGTTGTGCACTCTTGACAATTCTGCACTCAGCTGTAACTTGTAGGCTACTTCTCCAATTCTGCTTATGATCTGATACGGCCCAATATATCTTGGTGCTAATTTTCCTCTGATCTGAAATCTGCGCACAGGTTTGAAAGGCGTCACTTTCAGGTAGACATAATCTCCAACCTGATAACTGATATCCTGGCGTCTGTTGTCTGCGTAGCTCTTCTGACGTTCCTGGGCAATCTTTAAATTTTCTGAGATTATCCTTACGTGTGCTTCCGCATCATGAGCAATTTGAGGTCCTAGGAGTTGTCTTTCTCCTACTTCTGTCCAGTTTAGTGGGGTTCTACATTTCCTTCCATAAAGGGCTTCAAAGGGTGACATCTTCAGACTGGCTTGGTAACTGTTGTTATAGGAGAATTCTGCAAATGGTAAGCAGGTGGCCCATGAAGCTCCATAGGTTATAGCACAGGCTCTTAACATGTCCTCTAGTATCTGATTGGCTCTCTCTGCTCATCCCATCATGCATGGATGATATGCCGTACTGAATGTCAGGTCTGTTCCCATGGCTTCGTGTAAACTTTCCCAGAATTTTGATGTGAACTGAGCTCCTCGATCTGATATAATCTTCTTAGGGACTCCATGTAGCCTTACTATCTGCGTCAAATATAGCTCTGCCAGCTTGTCTTTTCCATAGGTTGTCTTAACTGGTATGAAGTGGGCGACTTTGGTTAATCTGTCAATTATTACCCAAATGGCATCATATCCTTGTTGGGTCTTGGGCATTCCTGTGATGAAGTCCATTCCAATTTCATCCCATTTCCACTCCGGGATTGGGAGTGGTTGTAACAGTCCAGCGGTCTTTTGGTAGTCTATCTTAACTTTCCGACACACGTCGCAGCATAAGACATGTTCGGCTATGTCTTTCTTCATGCCTGGCCACCAGTATTCTTGTTTCAAATCTTGATACATCTTAGTGCTTACAGGATGTATTGAGAGTTGGGATGAGTGAGCTTCTGTCAAAATCAATCCTCTTATATCTTTATCATCAGGAACACACACACGGTTGCGGAACCGGAGTATGCCTTGTCCATCTTCAGAGAATTCTGAGGGGCTGACTTTCTCCATCTCTTTTCTTAGTAGCTGAATCCCTTCATCCTCCTGCTGAACTGTCTTGATCTGATCCAATAAGTTGGGTTGAATCTCGAGAGTACAAACAAATCCTGCCTTCACTATCTGTAGATTCAATCTTTTCATATCGGTCTGTAGCTCTGGTGGAACCTCCGTTGTTTGGGCTATGTGATGACAAGCCTTCCGGCTTAGAGCGTCTGCTACTACGTTAGCCTTTCCTGGGTGGTATTGGATATCCAAGTCATAGTCATTTATTAATTCTAACCATCTTCTCTGTCGAATGTTCAGGTTTGGTTGAGTAAAGACATACTTTAGGCTCTTGTGATCTGTGAATACTTCACATCGGTTCCCTAGCAAGTAGTGTCTCCAAATCTTCAGGGCATGTACCACTGCTGCTAATTCCAGGTCATGGGTTGGGTAATTTTCCTCGTGCTGTCTTAGCTATCGGGAGGCGTAGGCAACTACCTTTCTGTTCTGCATTAACACACATCCAAGGCCTCGCTTTGAAGCATCACAGTATATCTGAAATTCCTTGTCTGGCTCAGGGAGTATTAATACCGGTGCGGATGTCAGTTTAGTCTTAAGTTCTTGAAAACTTTCTTCGCACTTCTCGGACCATTTGTAAGCTTGATCTTTCTTGAGGAGCTGTGTTAAGGGTTTTGAGATTTTGGAGAATCCTTCAATGAATCTTCTGTAGTATCCTGCTAATCCCGTAAAACTTGACTTACATCCTCGGCGTTGGTTGTTTCCATTCCATTACTGCTCTTACTTTCTCAGGATCCACTTTGACTCCTTCCGGGGTGATTATATGTCCCAGAAATGCTATTTCACTCATCCAGAAGTCGCATTTGGAAAACTTGGCGTACAGCTGGTGATCTCTGAGTTTCTGTAATATAAGACGTAGATGATCTTGGTGATCTTCCTCGCTTCTTGAGTAAATCAGGATGTCGTCGATGAATACCACCACAAATTGATCCAGATAGTCCTTGCAGACTTGATTCATTAAATTCATAAAATAAGCTGGTGCATTGGTGAGTCCAAACGGGACAACTGTAAACTCGAAAAGTCCATATCTTGTGGTGAATGCCGTCTTTTCTCATCTGTTCTCGACTTTTAGGCGGTGGTAACTTTGTTTCGAGATCTATCTTCGAGAATATTTTGGCTCCTCGTCGATCAAACAGATCATCTATTCTTGGCAAAGGATATTTGTTCTTGATTGTCACTGCATTTAATGCTCGATAGTCGACACAGAGTCTTTGACTCCCATCTTTCTTCTTGACGAACAAAACTGGCGAAGCCCAGGGTGAGACACTCGGTCTGATAAATTCTTTGTCCAATAGCTCATCCAACTGCTTTCTTAATTCCTTTAACTCTGTTGCTGACATCTGATATTGATGCTTGGTGATGGGTTTTGTCCCTGGTACCAATTCTATTGATAGTTCAATACTCCTGTCTGGGGGTCTTCCGGGTAGTTCTTCTGGAAAGACCTCGGGATATTCCTGCACTACTGGCACCTTGGTGACTTCTGACACTAGGGCATTGATAGCTTGTCTTTTCACTGACACCAACTTAGGATCTGTTGTCACTGTCACTTGTTGATCCTTGTCATTCGTGAGTACTATCGTTTTCCTTTCACAGTCCAATCTAGCTTTATGCTGAGCTAGCCAATCCATTCCCAGAATGACATCCAATTCTTCCATTTCCAGCATTAACAGACTAGCTTTGAACTGAATACCGTGAAGGGTTAACCCCAGGTTCTCACACTTGAACCGAGTCATTAGTCGGCTTCCTGGTGTTTGGAAGCATACCCAGGCGAGCAAGGAAAAATAGGGAAAACCATGCTTGGAAGCAAAAGCCAACGAAATGAAGGAGTGGGTGGCGCCTGGATCAAAAAGAACCAAAGCAAGTTGAGATTGGACTTGGAACTTATCGATGATCACATCTGTTGCCTGGGCAGCTGCTTCGGCAGATACGTGGTTGATCCTTCCTTGGAATCCTCGGGATGTGTTCTGACTCTTGCTATTGGTATTACATTCGGTCTTCACAGTGCTCGTCCTTGCAACATCCCTTCTTGCTGCGAAATTTGAGGTGGCATGATCGGCGGTTGGCGGCGGTTGAGAAGGAAAAACTTGTGCCTTAGCCGCCGGAGGGGAGGTTTTTGCGTGGACAATGTTGTCTGAAGTGTCCTGGCTGGCCGCAGTGGAAACATACTGTATTTTTCTTGGGGCAGTCCGAGGCATAGTGATTCTCATTGCAGATGAAGCACTTGACGACCCTATGTTGAGTAGAGGTGGAGGCTGGTCTCGATCCACCTATTGCTTGCCTTTTTTTAGGAAAGCCAGGATAGGTGCTGGCATCCTTCCCTTAAATGGTCCTTGACTCGGGGTCCTCAGTTGTTGGGCCTTTCTCTTGCGGGTGTCTTCCAAATCGTTTCTGGCCTCTTCAGTGATGATTAGCTTATCAACCATTGTTGCAAAGTCTTTAAAATCCATTGCGGCTATATGGAATTTGAGGTTCTTCTGTAGTCCTTCCAGGAACCTCTCCATCTTTTTAGCCTCACTATCCACTTCTCCTGGGGCGTACCTAGCCAAAGAGTTGAACTGATGGAGGTATTCCATCACAGTCCTTCCTCCTTGGCGTGAGCCAAAATTCCCTTCTCTTGGAGGCCATCAGTCCAGCGGGTATGTGCATTTTTCGAATGCCTCTTGAATTCTTGCCATGTGATATCCTGGCCATTTCTCTATGCTTCGTAATTCATCCACCGGTTGCGTACTGCCCTTGCAACTGGTGGGATGCAAACAGTACTTGCTCTTTCTCAGAACATGGTAGGAGATCCAGTTTCCTCCGGATGTCCCGGATCCAGTCATCGGCTGCCAGTGGCTCGGTTGGGCTAGAGAAGATTGGTGGCCTGGTCTTCTGGAAGTCAGACCACCTAACTCCGCCATGGTTTCCCTCCGGATGGTGGTGTGGTCCTTGTGGCATTCCCTGAGGTCTAGCAGCTAGCTGTTCCATCATTCTTTCCATAAGCTGTGTTTGATGCCTTTCTGCCTGGTACCGGTTCCCTTCCATCATTGCTAATACTTGAGCCAAAGAAGGCGTGTTGCCGGCAGATTCTGCTTCATCATTGGCATTGATGTGGGATCTGGTGTTAACCATGGTTGCTGACTCTTTTTACAGTCCTGCCGTAGGTTTTGGAAATTTAGAAGGTGAGTGAGAGTTAGAAGCAGGGGTAAGAGTAGAGTGAATTTAGTTGAGAGGCTTAGACGAATAGAAGGAGTAATTTGAGTTGGTTGGGTTACACAGATATTTTAGGACAACACAAAATATCAGAAATAGGGAACATAGCTTTTTCATATATTATGGAGTCATACTCAGTACCGTCTTAAGGTCTGGTACGATCCATTTTACACTACCAAAAGACTCGTTACAATCAAGGGGTACAATCTAAGGCTAACGATTGACTATGGCAGAAAACTTTTTCTTGTCGTCGGGCTGGATTTGGTCCACCATCCCTATAAGCGACTACTAGGAATCACTAGGGATAAGGAGATTCTAAGCGTTATCTTCTACGCAAGTTTTGAAATTTAGTTGAGGAAGAAAACCTTAAACGATTTTTGAAAACAGAATGGTAGGTAAGGTAGAAGGGGTGAGAAGAAGGAGTGAATAGCAAATATGCTTATATTTTGCAATGTGTTTTGTTAATGTTTAAATAACTTTTTGGAAAAGACTTCCTAAGCCACCTTAAGGTTTTGATCTACTGGTCAAACCTAGGCTCGATACCACTTGTGACGGACCACCCTTTTAGAGGTGCGTATAAATACCGTCTGACTACCGGAGTTTAGGCATTGGTAACCAAGAGTACATTGCCGGTAAGCGAAATCAACAGCTTGATATTGAAATAATAAGCCGGTAGTGAGGTTTTTACAAAAGGCGCCTTTATGCGCTTCAATACATTACAAAAGCAAGCCCACAGAAACGGCTTGAGCGGCAGATCAACACCAATTAAAACCAAGCACCATCGTCATCTACGAAGTCTTGATATTCTCGGCTTCATGAAAGTCTATGGGAGGGTAGGAAGCAAGGGTGAGTACTAGACAGTACTCAACAAACCACACAGGAACATTCTGAATATTACATGCACGGATTCACAAAGGAAGGATACAGGTTCATAATGGTTGTGGATGCAGTTTTAAAGATTTCATTTAGTTACATTTGAAACACAAACCATAAAATAGCTAGCACAGGGGGTTTCGTAAAGTCGATGCCGTCAAGTTTTAGTATTAAAGCTAATTTGAGCTCAGGTCCGGGTATCACCCCATATTAACTCAGCTTCATTTACCGGAAGCACGGCGTAATCGATTACAATTTTAGTTGACTCTGCAGAGCGGCTCAGCTTTACCCACAAGATATCTACGGTCTTTAGTGCCACGCGATCTACATGCAACTTAAATGCATGCGGCCGGACCGAGATGATCGTAGCCGTTTATTGAACTTCCCTTCTTTAGCTCCTATCCAGTAGGCTATCCAAGATCCACAATATTCAGGACCCACTGGCCGGCGTGGGAGACATGTTCTGAATATCGCAGATACCCCATTGCATGCTAAACCGGTGAATGGCCACTCCATTCCGCTCGCCCGATTATTCTGCGATCCATTGCCTCGCTAGCTACTTCCTATAGGCATTCCAAAGGGAAGTGCAAAGTACTAGGCCACGTTGGAACGAATCAACGGAGTTGACCGTCCCAACTCATGGTTGAGCGATTACTGAAGTTATTTACTTTGCCCGAAGTGGTTAGTCCTTAATGCCAAAGACCAAGTCTGTACCCACATCATATCCATGGTACCCACTGTACCACCACCATCATGTCCATAGACTTGTCATCGGTTGGGGATCGGACACGCAGCCACCTCTCGTGGTTGGCCCGATACTGTCCCCCTAACCGTAGCAGTTTTTTTAAAATTATCCTCCAAACCAATCCTTCTGAGATTAAGCATTTGTCTAAAAGTAATAATGGTGTGAATTGCTACATCTACACGGGCTCAATATTTTATATCTTAAGGTTACAAAGGGGTCAAGGCATAATAATGGGTCTTGTCATTGGGATGTATCTAATCATGTCATTCAAAACTACCGCATTTCTTAGCTTCAAAAATACCAGTGAAATAATGCAGTACAGAAGATATGTATATCAATTATAGCGGAACTGGGACCAATATGGTCAAGGGGGTGTGGCTTGCCTTGCGAAGCTAAGGTTCTCCTAAAGAATAGTCGCCGATGTCCTGTGGAGTCCCGACAGCTCCTGCTCCTCGTCTTGACTCGGCGAATGGCTCGGCTCCAAGTCTTGCTCCGAGTAAGGTGCCGGCGTCGAATCTAGCGTGAAAAAGCAAATACAGTAGATAAATGAATAAAATAATTAAAAGGGAAGAAAATCGAAAAGGAAATCAAAGGAGAAAATGGATCGGGGAGTCGAAAGTGGTGAGGAAGGGTATTTTTGGAATTTTGGGAATTTATTTTGGCGGAACGGAGACCGTATTTGGACTCAGCGGCTCGGAATGGACAAGAAAATATATTTTTGGGCATTTGTGGATTTTTGGGGATTTTTGGGATTTTTCTGGTATTTTTGGAGGTTTCGGATTTTTAAGCGGATTTTAAAATCGGAAATGAATTAAAATCCCGAAATTTTCTTTTTAGGCCGCCAGATACGCGCTGCTCCATGACCTTGTCTTTCGGCCTGATCCGGCCTGCTGCGGAGCGTCTTGGTGACAAAGGGTGGCCTGTCGGCGCTTCGGAAGCGGGCCGCGCCAGGCTGTCGATTGACGTGAAGAGAGCGAGAGACTGACGGCGTGGGGCTGGCACGATCTGGCCCAAGAGGAGGAGCGCGCAGAGCTCGGCCTTGAGCCGAGGAAAACGAAAGGCCATTCGGCGATTTAGCGCCGCGGGAAAAATAGTGCAGCAAGGGAGCAAGAGGGGCTCAAGGTGAGTTCGGGGTGTAGAGAAATGGGGAGGGAGCGGACGGGAGGCGTGGCGCAGAGCCCAACCGAAATGGGGAAGAAGCTCAAGCGCGGCGTGGGGCGCTCAACGAAGAAATGGACGGTGGGGAGGGTGCGGCGAGCCTTGGGGAGCCTCGGTGTGATGAAAATGGCGGCTCGTTAGGGGCTTTTATAAGCGTGTCTTGGCGGAGGAAGAGAGAGAGAACCTGCACGCGCCTGAAAGCGTCGTCGGCTGCGCTGGCCTGGCGTTGATGTGCTGCGCGTCAAAGACTGTGTGGCCGAGAGGAGAAGCGAAGGATGCGCAAGAGGGCGGCGAGGTAGTGGCGGCGGCGAGAGGGGGATCGAGCGTCTGGCGCTAAGCTGTAGCTCTGAGGTGACGGAGAGAGCGTAGGGTGGCGGGGTAGTTAAGCGGCGCATGCTTTTTGCGTCAACGTCGTGTGAGTCTGCAACAACGAGGCCGGAGGCGGCAATGTGAGGAAGAAGATGACCGAGGCGTCTTGTGAGGAGTGGGCTGGTCGCGTCTGGAGAGTGGGCGGGCGAATGGGCGTGGAGGCGAGCGCCTTTCGGGTGATCTTGCCGTAGTGATGGAAGCAGGTTTTCGAAAAAGGAAAGCGGGAAGAGGCGGGAACCTCCGAAAAGGAAAGTTCGGTTTGGATTCAAATAAAAGTGAAATAAATCCGAATAAAATCAATAAAATCGAATAAAATCAAATAAAATTGAATCAAATCAAGAAGGGCAAAAGAAATTCATTTTTGAAATTTTGGGGTTATTTCACAAATAACCTTCGGAACGGTTGATTCCTGATTAGCTTGCATAGAATAGATGTCAGACCTTTATTAACCCAACAAATACTATTTACACAGCTCCCAGCACCAGAGCCGAACTCGTTAATTTTAGCCAAATAGCCAGTGGATCAATTTGGTTGCCGAATAAAATTATTATTAAAGATTCGACTACGACAGGTACGTGGTGTATTGTGTCGTAGATTTGGCACTTGTAAAATACTCCAAAGTCAGGATTTGATTGGACAGTAGGGGCCACTTTATGCCATGATCACATACCCACAAATGAAATAGAGAATCTTGTAAATTACAGTTGTATTTTGAGGAAAGAAACGAACCAACATGGGTGTAGGTTGGAATAGGAAAGTTTGGTTTGATTTCTCGCCCATGGTATCTATTACACATGTTGCTAGTCACAAACTCATGGCAAAATCAAAATTCACTCTGTTTCTTCTCTCACTGGGTTAGCATCCAGTTGACAACACTTGTACCACATGAGGTCATGTAGAGTAGTATTTTTGTTTTACGATTGTCTAAAGTAATATGAAAATTCATAAAGAAATATTGAATCTTTTTACACTTAACACCTCTTCTTATGTCAAGCAGCCCTCGGATCGTTATCGAGTTTTGTGAGATAAGACACTAGCGTGTACGGTTTCAAGAACAAATGAAACAAATCTCATAGAGAAAACCGAAATATAATGGCATCGAAGTAACCACGATAAGAGAGAAAGATTCAGTGAAGCTAACCTCTGTTAGATTAGGCTAAGCACTAAGTTCATCATCTAGCCTAGATCATGATCACAAATGCGAAATAGTAGTGAAACTAACCCGTGAAGAGAGATTAGCCATTGAGTGGTAGTCGGTGAAGAGTGGGCGTCTTGATGGAATTCTGAGGCGTTGCGGGTGATGGCGGCGACCTTGAGCGCCACACGCGTCCTTGAACCGCCCTTGAAGTTCCTCCGGTAGCGGTGAGGATCGGTAGAGTATTAGGGTTTTGGAGAGTCGAATCGTGCGTGAGATCGTCACCTCATGCGAGCTCATCTCTTCTGTATATATGGTGTTGAGGAGCTCGGGGCAGGTTCCACGATTTTGGAAGCGCCTCCGATCATCATGCGTAATTAAGGAATGAGCTAATTTGGGATTAGTTTCTAATTAGGAAAGTTTAATTAGGAAGGTTATTGGGTGTATGGCAACACACATGCGAGAGATTAACCAACATTCTCCCACTTGATCAGCTATCATAATGATCGGGGCTCTGGGGTTGGACCAAACCCGAGAAGATCGAGGCGATCGAAAAGATGGCACCCCGGCCTCGATCAAGCGGTGCAAAGCCTCAGCGGCGCATGGCGCCTCGGCAATTCATCTCGAGGCTCGGCGGCGCGGGCTCCCATTCTTCCAAACCTTGCGCAAGCACGGGGGCCAGTGGACTCAGAGGCCAGCGATCGCCGATGACTGAAGGCATACTGTCGTCCCCACCCCTCCTTACAACACCACAACTGGTGAGAGTTCTTGCTATATCTCGCGGCCACCCCCATGCTATTAGTGCGTCTTGGTAGCGAGCAGGGCCTCAGAAGACACCCATTTATTATGCCGGTGAGGTCTTGCACGGCCGAAGGCGCTACCCTTGGTCTGGTATTATATGCTCTCCTCATGGCTTAGCAGCAAGCTCGGCACTATTTCGAGGCACACTCAGTGGTGGTCGAGCAACTTCCGCTCGGGGACATCTGAGAACCGGGAGGCGCAGGCGAATCGCCAAGTGGGCCATGGGCTGGCGGCGTTCGGCGTCCGGTGTCGTGGCGCGCACGACCATAAAAGTCGCGAGTGCTTTCGCCGACTTAGTGGTCGGCGAGCGTCGCAGCCCGCTCCCGAGCTTGGTCGAAGGCGAAAATACAGGTCATGTTCTTGACGGCTCGAGATCCTTCAAGCGCTCGGGTGGGATCATATCCTCACCCAGCGGCGACAAGCCGAGGTAATGCGTAATTCGTTTTGGCTTCTCGGCGACCAACAATGTGGCGGAATATGAAGCTCTCTTGGCGGCTTGCGAGCTTGCAAGGCCTTGGGAGTCGCCGCTTTGGTGCGTGAAGGGCGACTCGGCTCGTCATCATTCAGTTCAACAAGGACTACCGATGCTCGGGAGACTTCGATGACAAAGTACCTCGCCGAGTAGCGCAAGATGGAGAAGTGGTTCGAACTTGAAACTCAAACACATCCCTAGGAAGGACAACTCGGTAGCGGACTCCTCTCCAAGCTCGGCTCCTCCGCAGCGAAGTCCCACCGACGTCATCACGAGAACCTTGGCGGCCCGTCAATCTCCGACCAAGAGGTCGCGCTTCGCCATGGTCGAAGGTACACCCTCTGGGCGAGGCCATCCACGATTTCCTTGCTCGGGGCAACCTGCCACCCGACCTGCCGAGAAGGCGGATCAAGCAAGGCGAGTCAGACACGCTTGTCGAGGAGAGCTTCTGAGCGCAATGTTTAGGCATCTGACGCGGTGCATCTCCACGGAGGAGGTAAGTACCTCTTGCATGACATTCACTCGAGCCTCTGGGGCGCACTCTTCGTCTGAGGACAATGGTGGAAGGCCTTCCACATGGGGTACTATTGGCCCTCGGCGCCAGGATGCTCGTGATATAAATGCACTGCCGAGCCTACCAATTCCACGCCGAAGTCGCATCAACCGCCCTCGCGCTCCGGACCATCCGCTCGCGTGGCCCTTCTCGACACAGAAATTTGGACATCCTCGGTCCTTTTCCTCAAGCGGCCGGAGGGAAGAAGTTTACGTTCGTCATTGTCGACACCTTCACCAAGTGGATAGAGGTGAGCGGTCTCGACCATAACCGCTTTCGGCGGCGGTTCATTTTTTCCGCTTGTTCGTGGTCACGGTATGGGGTTCCATGCAAGATTATCACCGACAACGGTATTTCGGTTTACAATGAGTTGTTCGGAGTTTTGCGAGAACTCGGCATTAAAATTTGCTTCGCCGGTGGCTCACCCCGAACAGCGGAGGAATGAACGCCGCCAACGGGCAAATCATTGAGGCGTCAAAGCGAGTCGCGAGATGAGCTTGACCGATCTGGCAAGGCACAGGTGGACGAACTTCCCGTCCTATGGTCTATCGTGCCACAACAAGCCGAGCCACAGGGTCCACCCTTCGGCTCGTGTTGATCGAAGCCGTCTTGCCTCCGAGGTCCTGCTGGGCTCTGCTAGGGTCGACTTGGTCGACCAAGTCGACTTCGGCGTGACGGTCTCTCAACCTCACCCTCGCGGAAGAAGTAAGATGCGAGTGCCTTTGCTACGATCAATGCACTACGCAAACTCTTCGCAGACATGCGTCTCGGTCGATCACGACCTAGGAAGCTCCTTGTTGGGGACTTAGCCCCGAGGCGGATTGAGCTCGTCCGGCACCAACAAGTTATCCCATGGTGGGAGGGCCCCTATAGAGTTGTTTCAGCAGATCGCGACGAGGGCTTACCGGCTAGCGATGCCCGACGGCAGAGAGCTCTCTAGCTCGTGGAATATAGATCGACCGGAAGTTTTTATGTAAACCCTATGCCTCACATTTCAATAAAAGTGATCTTTCATTTTCTATGTTCGCTTCGTGATATTCTTTGCTATTTCTTTTTGAGCGGTTCCTCGTTTGTTTTTCTCGAACACGACCCTCGTCTTTGAACACATTCGCCTGGTCTAAGCGGCGCAGTTTGGCGTTCACCGCCGGTGCAGCGAGCTAAGCGTAAGCCAAACCTCTTCGCAATCTAGCTCTTCCACGTGCTCGGGCTCATTTGAGAACCTCGCCGCTTTAGCCGTCGAGCGATATGCATGGTCGCAAGGACCGTTCGAGCACTAACGATGTCGCCCGTGCCCTTCTACCTTTGCGGTGTTCCTCTACTCTGCAGGTCGTGGCCTCTCGTCCATATTTAAGTCTTGTGCCGAGGCCGCGTCGCTCGACCTCGGACCCAGAGGCTGGGTAAGGCTACCCTATCGGCGCCACGACCTAGAAAGCAGGAGCGGCTAACAAGCAAAGCAAGAAAGACTTCAAAGTATCCCCAAACCACGGGTCCTAACAGGGGCGAGGTTTCTTTGTACACCAAAACTAACCATTCTGTTAGTACATCCCTTGCTTTTAAAGTTTTTTTTACGAATTCGGCCATCTGGGCGGGGCTTCTCTTCTTTCGAGCTCGGTGACTTTGGTCCTCGGGGCCAATAGCTCACTCTCAGTTACGGAGGGCCACCGTTGAGGCATCCGGCTCGGCGCCGTTAAATCTTGGAGCTGGGTCATCGCTCGTCGCCGCCCTTTTGCGCGCTCAAGCCTCCTTCAAGCTCCGAGACCTTGGCCTCGAGCTCGGGGACGCTATGCCGAGGAAGACCGGTCGCGGCGGCCTTCTCGAGTGCCTCGACCTTGGCACCTCGTCCTCGGCTGCCTTGTTGGCGGGGCGAGCTTCTCTTCGAGTTCGGGATCTTAGCCTCGAGGTCGGGGGCGCTTCGGTCGGGAGGCGCCCGCCTGCGGCAGCCTTCTCGGGGCTTCAACTTTGGCCCGCTTCGACCTTGGCGCCTTGGCCGTCGTCGCGCTCTTGCTCGGCGGCCGTATAACCATGGTCGCGTTTGGAGGCCACGGCTTTGCTCGAGCTCTGCCGCATGGGCTACTTCTTGTGCCCTCATAAATGCAGCGCAAATCGTCAATCTCCTGGGCCCTCTGCTCGAGCTCTCCTTGCTCGACCTCAATGGTCCGGATAAGCTTGTCGCGCTCAACCTCCCGCGCCTCTATTGCGTCCAGAAGGCCCTTCAGCACAACGGCATGCTCCTGAAGGCCTTGTAGCCCTTGGGTGGCATGGTCGATCACCTTCACGACGAGTAGGGAGGCCCAAAATGAGGGAATAAGGAACACAGGCTACCAGCTACGAAATGCGCAGGAAGACCCTTACCTTGCGGAGATGGCCTTCCAAGCGTATGCGGTTAAACTCCTCGCGGTCGTCGATACGATTGCGGGGGATCTCTTCCTCCTCGTCGACCGGCGCACTAGTGTCAAGGTCGACCCGACCTGCTTGGCGCTTCAGGCGGGATCTCGATTACCGCCCTAGGGGCACTGTCGTTCGTCACCTCCTCCGGGGTTCGACATCAACAACTGTGAGGGAAGGCGCGCGCTTGATACTAGTCCGGCCTTCACGACCGGGGCCCCACCCGTCTCCGGCTCTCGAGGGGCGGCGGTCGTCCGCCACGAGTTCTCGACCTCCACGGTGGGGGTACTGCGGCCTCGGTGCCCAGTGCCGCTTAGGCAGGTCCGCTGAGCTCTGCGGCTGGTCACCTTCGGTGGCCGGAGGAATCGCTGACCTCGGCGCTGGGCGGCCGTGGTGGGGAGCTGGGGTGTCGCCTCGGCGCTGACCACGGCCTGGGCACCCTCCTCGCCGTGAAGCGGGAGAGTCGACAAGCGGCGCATCATGAGCCTCGCCGGTGTCAAAATCCAGCGGTTGCAAGGGTGGAGCTCTCCATCGTCCGAATCATCAAGGGCACGGTCGAACTCACCGGCCGGAACCAGGTCCGACGACCGACGGGTCAGCGTTAGGCCTTGGCGACGGACCAACTCAAACGTATCCTCCTCCTCGGACTCGGACTCACCCTGGACAATAGCCATCGTCAAAATGGGCAAATTTCGAGCTCGGGTGCTCACGGTCTGCGATCAAAAGCATACACTAAGCCAAAAAGATGCGAAAGGGGCGGCGCAGCCCGAGATGCAAAGAATTTACCTAGGTCACCAGTCTCCGTCTCGCCGGGGTCGTCAAAGGTCTTGTTGCCCGATCTTGAGGCGCCTCGCTTCTGCTGGCGTCCTCACGACACAGGATCTCGAGGCCGAGCCGGCTCCTTCGCCGCCCGCGGCAAGGGCCGGGTTCAAGCCCGGGGCGGGGGTACTCGAAAGACTGGCGGCCGCCCGCTCTCTTCTTTGCAACTAGGAAGGTCTCGTCAAGCGCAAGGCACATGAACTTAGGCTCGGGGCTCGGCCGGTAGGGTCCTTACCGTGGCGTGGTTCCCCACTCGACATCTTGACCTCTTCACCTCGGCGGCTTGTCGTGGTGAGGGGGCCTCTTCCTCCCCTTCTTGAGTTTGCCCCAGCCGTGGGAGCATCCTCTGGTATGTCGAGCAGCTCTCGATGGTCCGAGAACTTGCGTGGGTCGGAGGACCTTCGCTAAAAAACAAGATCAAGGGCAAGGTCGGGGCGGCTTGCCTCGACCTTCCGAAATCGTTCTTCGGGACGGATCGTCGAGGTGTATCTATCGCCGACTTCGAACATTTCGAACATCTGCCGGAGACCGTGATTCTTCGGTCTTTGCAAGAACATGAACATCAAGAAATTTGGAAGATGGATTTTGGCGGAAGTTCCAAGGGCGAAGGCCTTGCTGTCGAACCTTCACGAGTGGGGTCGTCGCGCCCTTGATCTCGAAAAAAACGGTGCTCCCTCCTCCGCAGAGGGACACCGACTCATAAGAAGTCGGCGATTGCCCGCCCGATAAGGCAGCGTGGCGCGAATATATATGGCAGCAATGGCCTCCTCGTCAACCTCAGATCTTGGGCTCGGGCGTCTCCTTCTTCTCGGTGACGGGTCCCCTCGTGCGTCGAGCTCGAGCTCCCCTTTCTTCAAATAAAACCACCGCTTTCGGGCGGGGCCAAGTGAGTCGGCGGCGCGCCGGGAAAAACCATTTGAGCCGGTCGAAGTCGAATCTGAACATCCGACCACAGGTCCTTCCGGGCGGAAGAGGGTAATAGCGGAAGAACAATGAGGGTGGGAAGGATTCCCGAGAATCCCTCGCACAAATGGGAAAAGATGGCGGCGTAAGGGCGGAATTCGGTGCAGTTGATGAGCTCTATTTCGCGGCTAGAAAGAGCGTCATACGAACTTCGCTCTCTCGTCGCGAGGCAAGGAGAGCGTAATGCTCGATGCAGACGATCTCATCATCCCTGGGCGAGGTTGGTCTCGCCGCCGAGAATTGCCATGTCACCGGGTCCACTATCCCGAGGCCTCGAGCTCCTTCATCCTCGCGACGACAGGTGCTCCTTCAAACTTGGTCATGGCGTTGAGGGCGCTTGGTCGAGGAGGCGAACGGAAGGACCTTGCTCGGCGAGAGAACTTGGAAGACGAAGGGCTCAAGGCGAGTGCTTTTCTTCGAAGATGTGGCGCTGGGATTATGAACCATAACACGGTAAAATCCGGTCCTTGGCGCCTTAAAAGCGTGCCAACTATGACTTGGCGGCTGTCATTAAGGCTTGGAGCTACGGGTCGAGAGGCGCGCAGTGCCCATCAACCGTTCACATCCGTACCAACATCGAGAAGTCCGAAGGTCGCCGGTGTCGTGGCCAAGAGACTTGCCTTATGGTCTCACTTGACCTCGACCAAGGCGTCAAGACCTCTGAAGGGTTTTCCGTCCCAAGAATAAGGCTCGAGGTCGTCTGAGGGTTCCTCCGACCTAGAGCCTCGGGGCTAGGCCGGCGAGTGGGAACTCCTTGGCCAGTGGCGTCACGGTCAGCGGAGCCCCCAAGCTCGGAAGGCCCGACCACGACACTGGTGCATCTTGGGCGCTCGACCTAGGCTGTGGACCGGGTTTGACCTGCTCGACCTCAAGCTCGAGGCGGGATCTCGTTCAAGCCTCGGTCATACAGGATTTTGGATCGCATCGGACCGACAGATTGCGAGAGCGGGTCGTGGGATGACTCGAGTCTTGTGGCAGGCTCGAGGCGATTCTTTGCCGCCCTCAAGGTGCACGGAGGCCCTCTCCGAGGATTGCTCCGGCAGTTGCGTGCGAGAGGAAGTATAAAGACCAAGGCGCGCATGAGCTCCAAGGAGGAAAAAAGACAACACAACACACTGGCGGACTCGAGTTAGGAATCACCATTCTTGTCTTAAGTTGTAAACACCGCTCTGTACACCCATATAACAAGAATCACCGCCCTGGAGGCGGCAGAATAGAACTATTACCTTCATGGGGCTCGAACCAGTATAAACTCTTATCTCGTGCTCGTTGTCGCCTTGCTCCGACCATCGCCCGATCGATTTTCTTCCTTCGTTCGAGTAAAACGCAGCTCGGGTCCCATAAACTCTCTGACCCCTACCTCCTTCTTGCGGTTGACGATCCCGATCATCGACACTTGCCCTTGCAACAAACTCGCACGACTCCATTTTGAAAAGATCTCTAACAACCTTCGAGTTAAAATAACCTCATAGATATTAGATTCTTCTTTAAGCTAGGAATATACCGAACATGCATCAATGTGTGATGTGCTTTATCATGTATCTCCAATATAAATGTTTCCATCTTAGCAATTGCATACTTTTTGCACAATCAACCAAGTGAATAGTTGCATATGCCGAGCGTTGAGATCCTTAATCAAATATCAACCTCACCAAACATATGTAAAAGCAATAATCTGTATCTAATATCCATCGATGAGAAGTGTCTGATTGACTAATGATATGTTTGAATCATCTTCTCCAACAACCACTGAGCATTTACCCTTTATTTGCTTCAAACTGGGATAGTCCTTTATCATATGACCTTTATCGTCATATAGATAGCATACACGTGTGCCCTTACTTTTTCCTTCTTATTGCTATGACCCTTGCTTTTCCTTGTAATACCTACTGCACCCAATGCATGGTCACTCGAGGATGAAGACTTTGATGGCTTTTTCAAGGACTCTGCCTAATAGATATGTAATTGCCTTATTGAAGTTGAGAGTGCTTTTCCTGATGAGAGTATCATCATCAATTACTCCCAAGATGGTGGTAGAAATGATGCTAATATGACGACTCTATCATTCTCTTTAATTTTCTCATCAACACTAGTAAGTTGTATGATAAACTTATTAAAGATATTGAGATGGTCAAGAAACCGAGTACCTTCCTACATACATAACCTATACAATTGTACCATCAACACCTATTAGTTTGTCAGCACCTTTACATAATTTTTTAATAAATTCTTTTAAGTCCTTCCATAATTTTTTTTAGTAAATTCTCCATAATCACCAAGTAATTTACCTCATTAGAGAGACATAGACAGATTGTACCGACAGCCTTTCACTCCATCATCTTATACCACTTTTAACACTCTGATACCTCTTCTTATACGTAGTAGCCCTTGGATCGGATTAGAGTTTTGTGAGATACATCACAAGTATATGCGTCTCAAGAATGAAGAAAATGAATCTCATAGAGAGAACTAAAATAATAACGTTCAAATTTCACGATGAGAGAATGATTTGGTGAAGCTGATCGCAAATTTTTTAAGTACAACCTTCCAAGACTACAAGAGATTTTTGCTCTCTCACAACATCTTGAACTTTTTAGGACCTTGGATTCTTGCCATATACAAGAATTTAGTGCTAAATAATAATCTAACATTTTATCCTTTGATGCACCTCTTATTTTAGATGAGTTGCCTTGTGGCTTCTTCGTTGCTTGGGCTCTCAATGACCATTGTACTTTCTAGGTTTATATAGTATCCTTAGTTTCTTCCAAAGCAAATAGAAAGCATACTCCTATTAGGATTAGGAATCCTAATTCTATTATAATTCATCTAGCACACATTTTCAAATCTTAAAAGGCAATATATGAGTCACCATAGTTAACAACTCTAAAGCTAGAATGTGATGTCAGTTAATTGGCATAGTGTCATTATTACTCTGTTTAAACCAAAATTAATGTTCCATTGATTGTCTTATGTTGGAAACATATGGTGATATTGTGATGTTTTCTATAATTGAATTTTAAGATGAGTCAGGTGACTAAATTTCACTGTACCTGCAGCGCAACAAACTAAACACATCGAAAATGATAATCAGACCACAAAACCACCTGAGGAACCACAACAACTTGATGACTACCATGTGATCTCTGAGGTAAACTTCAAATTCTAGAGTGATAAAATTTTCTTTTGATAAAGATTTTCATACAGTTATCATTAATAGTTGTTATTTTGTTACTGACATGCATTTGTATCATGCACATTTCCATCAGGTTCAAGGGACAAACTTGCAGCCACTGATTGATCAAATCAGGGGAATGCTAAGGTCGATGAACGATGGGGAGATTAGCATCTCAGCGTACGACACCGCCTGGGTCGCTATGGTGCCAAGGCTAGATGGCGGTGGGGCCCCAGTTCCCGACCACCATCCGGTGGATTGTCAATCACCAACTATATGATGGCTCTTGGGGAGATGCAGCCTTGTTCTCTGCTTATGACCGGATGACAAACACCCTTGCCTGTGTTACAGCACTGACAAAATGGTCTCTTCAGCCTGAAAAATGCAACACAGGTAGTGCAAAGTTACAGATACAGGTAGTGCAAACTGAACCAAGATATGTCTCATCGTTGCTGAATGCATGTTGCTTGGTTTGTGATCATTTGTTTTGTAGGACTCACTTTTCTCCAGCAAAACATGTGGAGGTTAGCTGTGGAAGAGCTAGAATCAATGCCCATTGGTTTTGAGATTGCATTCCCTTCTCTCATAGAGGCAGCTAGGAGCTTGGGCATTGACTTCCCATATGATCACCATGCTTTACAGGGAATATATGCTACCAGAGAAGTGAAGCTTAAGAGGTATATATCCTATAGAATTTGTGTTGGGATCAGATCGAGGACCAAATATGCAAGGTTGTGCTTGCCTTGGTACTTGATGATGATCACATCCTCCTCGGGTTGTGTAGGACCCGGCCACAATCACCATTAGAGCCACCAAAGGAGCCCTCACAATCGCGTCTTGACAATCACGTCTCCCACTTGGCGTGCCTCAGGAGTAGGTACTCTTTTTCACCGCCACCGGATCCCCTATTCCGTTCCTCGTGTACCTTCAAGTAGCTAATCACCTCTTCAGTCTTCATCACCTTGAGGTCATTGAACTGCTCAATAGTGAAGATGATTTGTAGGAATCTTCCTGGGACTGCGCGTAGGAATTTTCTTACCACATAGATTTCCTCCATCTTGTCACCAAGCCTTTTGATTTTATTGACGATTGTTGTCAACCAAATGGCGAAGTCATTGACCAACTCCGTCTCTAGCATATGCAGACCCTCGAACTCAGTTTTGAGGGTTTGTATCTTTGCCTCCTTGGCACGATCAGTGCCAAGAAGCATCATCTTCAACGCCTCCCATGCAGCTTTGGCCATCTCCTTTTCGGCTAGTAGGAAGAGTTTCCTCTGGGATGCCTCCATAGATTGCTGCAAGGTCATCTGATCCTTGCGCACATCGATGTTTCCGTCTATGATCGCGGCCCACAATCCTTGAGCCCTCATATATACCTTCATCTTGATTATCTATGCTATATAATTACTCTTCGTGAGTATCGGATAATACAGTGAGATAGTGGAAAGCTCATTCGCCATCACAACCAATGTCGCCTCATCACCAGTGACACTACTTCCTAGAGAGTGTGGTATGATCTTGGCTATACATAGATTAAGAAATCAGACTCTAATACCATTTGTTGGGACCAGATCAAGGATCAAATACATGAGGCCGTGCTTGCCTTTGTACTTGATGATGATGACGCCCTCCTCGGGTCGTGTAGGACCTGATCAACATCACGAGCTTAGCTCCTGCGCCTTCTATCAGCATGAACGTCCAAACCTTGCCTCTGCTCGTGATGGCATGGAAGCCCTAAATCACCTCTCCATCGATGTAGACCACGTCCTGGAGCCACGGAAGAGGTGGAGATCTCAGATTGGGGCGAAGATACTGTTGGAACAGAACATCAAAAACTTTGGAACAATTTTTTCTTTATTATTTCTCGCTCTGTTCACTTACAAAACTCAGATCTACCCTATATTTATACCCAAAACTATAGCCCTCATAAACGGAATAGGATTCTACTTCCTTGTCCTAATTGAACTCCTTATCCTAAAACTTCCAAACTGATTACAAGATTACATCTAACATTTTCACCCCTAATCTTGTAATATTTAACTTCTAACTCAACTCTATCTAATTTTTCTTAGATTTTTCTCTTTTCTATCTCTTTCTTTTTCTTTTCATCCCTTATAATTATCCTCTGTTTTGCACCACCACATAGCGTCCTGGCCTCGTACAGAATCTTCAAAGCATTGTTTTCCTCGGGAGAACTTCGCTGCTACTGCTTGCGCTGCGTACGTGGCTTTAGTTACTACAGCATGCAGCTTGGAGCACTTTTCCCTACCACGCCTTCCCTTTTCTTTTTCTTTGCTTTGCACCTTGCAGGTCATTTTTTCTTTATGCATCGTGCGTCGCCTCGCGCTGTTCTTTATTTTCCGTGTGTGGCCGCCGCTCTTTCTTTTCAACGGCGCAACTTTCATCCCTGCGTACTCTCCCGTCGCTGTCTCCTTTTGCAATATTTAGCTTCTACCTTTATTTTCCTTCAAACTAATCATGACAGACCTTTGTAATCTTTGTTCTTGTCAATAAACGAGACTTAGTATGTTGTTACAAAACTTGGTATATAGTAAATTTTATAGAACAACTTTTGATCGTTCTTGTATTATACCAACATCGTTTCCTTTGCCTCTTATTTGCAACTATCAGAGCCATCATTGAACTTAACTTTTCCTGAAATTTCTTGTCAAGTTTAGAAACTCGGCGACCATGTGATTACTTCGTTGTCCAAGTACCACAAAGCGCTGATTGTGGTATGCATAGTTTAGGAACTATATTCTCCTCATTCAATATCAGCATGTTGCCAGCAATGGTAGAGCCACATCGTTTGAGGTTTACCTCCAGTTCTTCTTCTTGACGCAAAAAGCCCCTTGTTATGTTGGCTTTATATCCGAGTAAAGTGTCCTCAAAACCTGACTCCGTGGGGCCACCACTGTTGGGAGGCAGCGCGAGATGCGCTTCCCCCGCGATCCGTTGAACCGCGGCATGCTGTGGCGCCCAGCTTGGCTCTCCTCTCAGGGTCTTGCTGCTGCCTCTACAGACGAGTACCTTTTCTTCTTTCAAGTAATGAAATTGACCATATTCGTAAGATCATCTAAACTGGACATCTAAAAAAAATTAAAATTAGTCGTTCCGTTTTAAGAAGTATATTCAAGTTTTATGTAGGCTTTATTAGGATACATCCAAACAAGTTAGTGATGATAATCAAATTTGGTCTTGATCGATAGGTTGCAGCAACTGCGACTTGATCTATCTTGTCAAGCTTTCCCTTTGGGCATTGCACCTTAGACACCCGGCATGCAAAATATCTTCATCTTCATTACCCATACCGGTAATTGTCGATCTTCAGAAAAAAAATTAGAATAGGATATATGATAAATGATGTCTATTCATATCTACTCTAATTGCACTTGTACTATCGCCCTGTTGTTTTATTTTCCTTGCGCCAAGGCAGGAAGAAGCAAGCCACGGCTTTCCTTTTGTTGACGTGTCTCACGACTAGAAGTTTCCCGCGAAACAATTTGCCTGCTAGCAATTTCCTCTTCCTTGACTCCAACGTCAATGCTTGTCGATCTGGTAGGTGTTCAAAGACTTGACTCCACCGGGATTTCTTTGATCGCTATTCTTGCCGTGTTGCTTTTCTTGCCGAGACTGCTTTGCACTCGCTTCGGAGTCATGTGTCTCCTTGGCCCTTGCTTCTGAGAACTGCAGCCGCAACGCACGTCCCTCTACAGCACGCGTCCTTCTGTCTGGAGCTTTGCGTCAAGCTCTCCACGTTGATTATTTCTCACTCTGTTCACTTACAAAACTCAGATCTATCCTATATTTATATCCAAAACTACAGCCCTCATAAACGGAATAGGATTCTACCTCCTTGTCCTAATCGAACTCTTTATCCTAAAACTTCCAAACTAATTACAAGATTACATCCAACAGATACGTGCGATCACGTATAGATGAACTCCTGCGATGGCAATGTTCGGAGGCAAAACACAGCGGAACGTTTCACAGCAAAACACAAGGGCCAGAGAAATTTTGGCTGCGCAAGGCTTGCCGCTTATCAGTTTTTCCTTCGTCATCTTAAATAGAAAGCAGGATTACAAGCATAATTTAACAAATTTATCTAAACTAACTTAATCATATCATAACTAACTCTATCGTGACTTTAAACACATGCTGTCATGACTTTAGATGTTTGCACAAGATTATCTCTAACAATACGGTGCAGTACTTTTGCCTTTGTTTTTAGTGCGAAATTTTACTTTCATTTTAAAATTTTTGGTCACCATAACATAGGATTCCAAAGGACATGATGCATAGAATTCCAACATCAATTCTGCATAGCCTTGAAGGAATGCCTGGGCTGGACTGGCAAAAGCTTCTACAGCTCCAATCCAGTGATGGATCCTTCTTGCATTCTCCTTCCGCTACTGCTTATGCTCTTATGCAAACTGGTGACAAGAGATGCTTTGAATATATCGACAGGATAGTCAAGAAATTCGACGGAGGTGGTAAGACGTCCTTGAGATTGCACTGATCATGACTGTTTGTGATGTACCACAATGGATTATATGGTACCTCCTGGTCTTAAATTGTTCGTTTTGACCATTTCAGTTCCCAATGTTTACCCTGTCGATCTTTTTGAGCACCTCTGGATCGTTGATCGATTGGAGCGTCTCGGGATCGCTCGATACTTCCAACGAGAGATTGAACATTGCATGAACTATGTGAACAGGTTAGGTTTTCTTTCACAATTTTTGGTTTTGAACGTTTTTCTTCACCACAGTCCACAGCGTGTTAGTGCCAAACTTCTGGCACTATATAAGGATTTTTTTACCACTTTTTCTTACTCTGCAGGTACTGGACCGAAGAAGGGATTTGCTGGGCAAGGAACTCCAATGTCAAAGATGTGGATGACACTGCTATGGCTTTCCGACTACTACGGCTGCATGGATATAATGTCTCCCCATGTACAGTATCATTTTGTCCTTTTGAATTAACATAGAAAACTTCATATTATGGTAATATTCCGTTGTGCATGCTCTGTATATTGTATTAATTTGTTCCATCACAAACTGCTGTTGTTTGCAGGTGTGTTTGAGAATTTTGAGAACGATGGGGAGTTCTTTTGTTTTGTAGGACAATCAACTCAAGCAGTCACTGGGATGTATAACCTCAATAGGGCCTCCCAGACAAGTTTTCCTGGAGAGGATGTCTTGCGACGTGCTAGGAAATTCTCATACCAATTCCTTAGAGAAAGAGAAGCCCAGGGCACACTTCATGATAAATGGATCATTGCCAAGGATCTACCAGGCGAGGTAATTAATCTAGTCCATGCTAGCACTTGATCATGACCATAGATGGATTGGAAAGTGGACGGAGTTATTAGTTGAATTCTTTATTGTTTGTTTCTTGAGGTTTTTATGCCTTTTGTTAGTGTTAAGACGCACGTCATCATAACTGGGGACAAAATTTAACGTAGAAAAACTCTTGCTGGAAAAAACCCACCGAAAACAATCCACTATAATGCATCAAGATTACAAATATAGAGGTTAGCTTATATAGCCAAAGAGTCCTAGTTGTAGACGACTGACTAACAACCTATTTGGATGTAATCAAAAGATATGGTAAGTTGAGATATTTGAGTTATCTCTAACAAACATACTCTTAACTCAAAATCTATAACAAAATTATTTCCGAAAACCCTGAAGGGTAATTAAGTATATAAATACAAACGCGTTAAACGTCCAAAGGACTACTGAACAAGAAAGACTGAAGCAGTCAATCTAAATCATTGTAGTGCAAAAAATCACCAAGGTTATAAAGGACTGGAACAATCTTATCCAAACACTTCTAATGAAGCAAGATTGAGCAAACCACTAGTAGATTGGGAGAAAGACTGGAACAGTCAATCCAAACATATAGCTAACAAAGCAGACCAAGAAACCTAAGTCTTCAATGATTTAAAACCATAGTAAAGTCTAAGTATGTGCAACTAACCTTTTGAATCAAACACTCAATCATTAGATGGTATAAGCCAAAACATCACCTGTGGTGCTAGGTAGATAGTGAAGAATATAAAACATGGATTTTTGACATGCTCCATGTGGAATATAAAATTCGGTAATCTACATACTGAAAATCCATAACATGGTTGAAACTACTCAAAAAATATCAATATAAAGAAAACTCTCATCATAGAGTACAAGTTGCATTAGACCCCTTACATCGAGCAAAGGCAATAAAACAACATCATAGTATCTATGCAGAAACATACTCCTTCTTGCACTTTAAACCTTTATCTCAAACTAACATTTGAGCAACATCTTCACTCAAAAACTCCAAAGAGTGTAATGCTACCATCAGGATGTCATCAAATTTCAAATGAATGTTGCCAAAACCTGCATGATGGTCAACGTATCTAAACGTGAATAAACAACAAAATAATGGTGATGAAACACCAAATTCCAACTAACAGTGATAAAACACCAAATTCAGTTGTCTCCTCAATTGATATTATTTTTTTATCCAGAGAAGGCAATGAAACATCAAATAAACTGACAATGAAATATCGAAGAAAATCGACAATGAAACATTGAATAAATCTCCAATGATAAATTCTGCTTGAATTGCAATGAAATCCGCCATGAATATGCAGAAAGCATTAATTGCAATGAATGAAATCGCCAAATAATAAGCATGAAAGCTTGAATTTGTGTATAATATACCACCAATAATGAGCACAAAATAATAGGTATAGTTTCCTAAACTGTGCATGAATGGCGCCAAATAATCAGAATTGCAATAAAATCCCACTTTTGTTAGCATTGGAACAGTCATCGGGGTAAAAAGCAATTTTTTCCTCATGCCCACATATTGAAGATCAGCTCTCACCTGAATCTACCATATTAGAGAAATTGATCTTGCCATCGAATTTCTCAATATCAAATTTAGTGGATGATATGGTGGAGAATAAAATTGTATATAAAAAATATGGTAGATTCTGAAAAAAGAAACTTTCTGGTGCGCTCTGGGTGTAGGAAAAATATGGTAATTTGAGATATTTGAGTTATCTCTCACACCTTCTTATCTTTGTTGTAAAGGTATATGCACTAGTTAGCGTGGTAGTATTGTTCATGTTGCACGAATTGAAATTGTAAACTAGAAACTTCCCAAAAAAACTGCTAAATAAAGGGAACTGCCATAATACAAACATATAGGAATGTACATCCTATCCATTAGGAACAGGATTAGTTCACTACTACAGATCAGGCCTTCCATACCGGCCCATCAGTCTCGGTTGGATTTGAACCGTCTTGATGAGGGCTTGATGCAGTTCATTAGCTCTGAAGGATGCCGTGGGCTTTAATACCGGTTCGTAACACGAACCGATCTTGTGAGTTTTATCGTGCGGTTACTTATTCGTACTAATATACTTCGCCTTTAGTACGGTTCATAACACGAACCGTCTTGATGTGAGGACATCGATGCGGTTCGTTATTCTGAACCTTGATGAAACCGATCTTGGTTAGTGTTACGAACCGATCTGATGCCTTGTTGAGAAAGTTCAAAAGGAATGTATATTCTATATATATCGATCTGCGATGGTGGGTGGGTTGGTTAGAAGGGTGAGGCTGGAGTCACGAGGTTCCAGGTTCGAGTCTTGAGTTCGCCTTATTTTTTAGACCGTATGGAACCGGGACTAAAGTCCCGGATGGGCTGTCCCGGTTTGACAACCGGGACTAAAACCCGTTGCTAACCGGGACTAAATATTGTTTCCCTGGTAGTGGTTTGTTACCAAGAATCCAAATTGATAATTTGTGAATCCTGCGATATTTGATTTGCATAAGTAGATCTGTATAAATGCAGTGTTTGTGGATGAAATTAGAGATCCCATCCAATCAAATTAATCAAATCATACCTAGGTTGAAACAATCAGAATATACAAAAGTATGGTTGTTATAAAGGTCTTTTTTTTGTAACGAACAAAAGTTGGGATTTTCTTGAGCGCATTATTCTTTTATGAAGTGAGAGTACGAGGTTTTAAAAGATGGCAGGAGCTATGAGTGGCTGCTAGGATGTAAATGAGTTAACATGATTAATAGATTATTCAGTGTTAATCTGAACATTAATAACTACAAAGCAACTACTAAGGATCTATCTTGTAGTTGGCCGCAGGAGGACAACCTTGCACTTCTCCCTCTTCTACCTCCCACTGCATCATCCCGCCCTACCGCCTCCCCCACCTCACTCGCAGCTTTCGTCATGGCTGGTAGCACATTCATTGCCCATGATGCCTATACATCCTGCGACTAGTAGCGCATCTTACACCTCGCTGTCCTTCCTCTTCCCCTCTTACCCTACAGCTCTTGAATTGTTGCTAAATGCCAAACGCCCTACATTCTGTCTTACAACCATTGGTAAACCAACGGTTGGAGGAGACCTTCTGAACTTATTATCCACTCATGGGTCACCGGTTACTTCGAATCTATTGTCAAGGTTCCCAGTAAGCCCAACAGGGCTTCCACAAAACCACAAGGCCCACTTCAAACCCATCTAAATAACTTTCTGAGGCAATTAAAACAACAAATTCTTGTTCCTAATGAAAATGAATGCACGTGATGAATCAAACAACAAAACATGGTAAGTTATGTTTTGTTTTACTTGTTTAAACCCTTTATGTTGGGGTACAACATGAATCCAATTGAGCATGACTAACTGAAAGCTTGGAGAGTAAGCAACATTTCAGAACACTACTACTTCCTGGAGAGCTAATTCTAGAGGAATGATGTGGATATATACTCTCTGCGTGTAATTTGAACTAAGACGGGATCCAGACGATGGTTTCCTTACTATAAAAGTCATCTTGA
The DNA here is from genome assembly GCA_036346375.1 of Guadua angustifolia. Lineage (NCBI taxonomy): Eukaryota > Viridiplantae > Streptophyta > Magnoliopsida > Poales > Poaceae > Guadua > Guadua angustifolia. The sequence goes on from CM070502.1 coordinate 37,552,478, forward strand.
CAACGACACAAAATCAACTCTAAACATTTTCAAAAGAGTTGAGCATGGACTTTGATGTTGGTACAATATATTTATTACTTTCTCCCTGATCATTTGAGAGTTGTTGGGTAGAGTGGATACCTTAAGTGAGATGGTTTCTGTTGGGATCTGAATATGCAAATCCGTACTTTCTATGTATTCCACACTAGTTTAGGATCACGCTAGTGTACACAGGTTCAACATAGATGAATATCACAATCATATTCAGCGATAACATAATAAAGACTTCATCAAATTAAGTATAACTGACGGATCCAATCTATACCACTATATTCCAACCCCTTAAGTGTGTGACGCTGTAGGTTCATGTATATTTGGATACGACTCGGAAATACCTTTCCGACCGATAATCGATAGTGGTACCTAGCAGTACATATCGATTCCCAAATATCCATAAAGCATCAAAAGAACCTACTATAGTGTGATAATATAATGTTCCTTTTGCTTCACGATATCAGATCGAGCTCAAGGCGAGAGTCGTGTCATTCTATGACAGCTCGATCTCTTCACTCATACCGTAGTGGAATAATTTATCAGGATTGACTCTCAATCACATTCGGCATGGCCATGCACTTCCTTAATCCATTTACCTCGAGGGGCTCAGAGATATCTCTTTGTTATATAGGAGGAGCAAATTTTATCTTGATCATTCATGTACATCAATATGTTTCATGGTAAACCCAAAAGCTTCCTTTATAACTACCTAATTAAAGGGTAGCATTTGGTAGCTCCAAAGTAAACTATTACACATCTAAAAAACCAATGACGACCTTAGGTCTAAGGAACATATATATATATACACTATACATGAGACTAACCGATGACACATAAGAATATGTAACAATTCTCGCAATGTCTCACATGGGTCTATCCAACGCATGTTCTCTAACATGTGTCCATATTATTGATTAGATATCTCCATATCTCTATGACCCATGAAACATGGTCATCAATCAATACATGTGCTGATCTATGAAACATAATCGTCCTATATTATGATAATCGATTAGGGATAACTTGAATAACATCGACATATGGAAAAAGTTGCATGAACAAGTCACTTACTTGTTGATTAATCCAATCGATATTTATTCAAAGGATAAATAATTATATTGTTCCATAAACATAAGGCACGATACAATCATCTCTATGATTCCCTCAAGGGCATATCACCTACATCATACACCACAATGGCAAATGATTATAACAAAGCATTTCGAACGCCTATCTAAACCTAGTACTATCCGCTAAGGTTTCAACACTAATGGGACTAGTTACCATATCCAAGCCCCCTCTTGCACCATGTGTACCACCCATGCGAGGACTGGTTACCACAACCCAGGTCTCACACCACTACTAATAGTACCAAAGCTTAGGCATAACCAATTAATTAGTTAGGTTTGTCCCATACTAGACTTATGGTTGTATGAATGACTCAGTTCAAATTTTTGCAAGGTTAAGTTCTTAATTGACCAAGGCAAGACTAACCAAAAACCAACATAACCATGAACCAACAATTATCATAAAAAGCAATGCGACTGCCTAAGTGCCACATTGCCACACCACAAATACATGCCACTTGCCTCTGTTTAAATCATTTTACCACCTCGGTTGATTTACCATGTACCACGTGCCATCAACAATAACCACATTATGTGACAACACCCGACACACAAGTTAATAATTATGTTCCATATTCATTAAGCAAGATTAATCATTTTCATGTAAAATGATGACTTGTTGCATGGCTAAGCATACTACTTGCATTCTAACCACCCAAATTGGCAATAATTAGCTACCAATTATCATGAACTATCTTAGGGTGACAAGTGAGATATGACATACGACATGGCAAGGTGGACATAATTTAAAGTGGACAATTAACTATTCCCAACATAATTGAAACAAGTGATAATTAAATTAACATGCAATAATTTTAAACAATACAATATTTAAAACATGGGTTCAACATGGTCAAAGCATAACTTACCTTCAAATAGCTCCGACTCTTGCATTGGACTTTACTTAAGCATTGGCTCCTCAATCATAAACTCACTGGGCAACTTGACGTCTATGTGTAACGAAAGAGAAAGCAATAGATACAAAAAATAGAGAGTAAGATCAATTCCAAAAATTAAATAAAATTCACCATGAAATAGAATTTGATTTTACAATTTTTGAGAAACTAGAATCATGTCAATCGGAGTTCGTATAAGAAAGATATAGCTATTCAAATTTTGAAATAAAAGATAAATCAGAAAATTGGAAAAACCAAATTAACCAAATTATTTTCATATTGAAAAATAGTATTTATGATATCATGCTAACGTCAGCACTAAACATGATTTTTGGCTAAATTATTTTTCTGAAGAAAACCTGATTATGACATCATGCTGACGTCAGCGACATATGGCCCAATCAGAAGGTATCACGCGTCACTAGTGCATGCACTTGGTCCACGGTTTGGCTTCAATGCACCATGGACTAGTGGCACTGTGCTCGTGCACTCGCTGATGCAAGCCATGGTGTCAGCGGCGGCACGTGGCCCAATCATGGCGCGAAATGCAGTGTGACGTTACTAGTGCAAACCTCGGTGCAATCCCACCTATCCAAATCAAAATGGGTAGTCGAGATCTGCTGACACAATTGAGCTCTGATCTACTATAGAGGCAACACGCGGCAGCATGCCGATCATCCAGATCTGATCTAACGACAGCGACAACGTGGAGAACTAAAGCGTCAGGCTGACGTAGCTACCGGAGGGATCTGAGGTACACATTGCGGATCTGGCCACTAAGACACAGCGGCACGAAGCAAGATGGTGATGGCTACGTGGCGCAAAGGTGGTCGCACAATGTAGATCAGACATCGGTGAAGCGGTGACGGGAAGGCATCTACGCGGTTACCTTGGTGCATGACACGTGGAGAAGGTCCGACGGCGCTCACTAGAACCAACAGCTGACGAAGCTTGCAACGGTGGCGATGGTGCGGCGAAGCAAGTTCACTGGAGATGAAGATGGAGACTTGGCTGACGGCATTCTGGGGCACCTCCAGCGACATTAACAGGCTCGTTCGAATTGTCTTAACACGGCGAACTCGCGGGCACCAATGGCGACGGCGGAGATGGCTGAACGGCGTAGAGCGAAGCAACAACCACGATGGAACGAAGCGGCAACTTCAGCAAGCTCACATGGGTGAACGGCGGTGACTCGGTAGGCGGGATTGGGTCAGCGGGTGCGGCGTGAGGTGGGGAACACCATGGTGGCAGCGGCGGATTAAATAGGCGGCTCGGCAGGCATGCAACGGTGAAATTCCATTTTCGAGGATCGTGGGAGTTTCTCGGCATGGCAGATTCAGACGAGCTAATGTGGCATGATCACAGTCGTTCACGTGGGTTCAATGGGGCGATCAGCAGCATGCGATGATGCGGTGATATTTAGCTGTTGGATCAAAATCCAGCGGTCACGGCTTTTAGGGTTAGGGTTTTCTCGGTGGGCAGGCCAACGCGGGTAGGCAGTGGGGAAAATGGGCTGGACCAATTGGGTTTCGACCCAAACACTATGCAATGATTTTTAATTCATTTTTTTAATAAAAACAATTCAGATAAATAAACAAAGCCCAAATAAATAGCAAAAATATCAGATAATAATCTAGAAAAATCTGGAAAATATTTTAAGATATTTGGAACCCAAATAAAATATTTCTAGCAAAAGATCATTATTACTTTTCAATAAATAAAATAAAAGATGACAAAAGGCTTAATTCAACAAATACAAAATAAATGAAATAAAATCCCAAAAAATTCATAAAAAGGAAAAAGCATAATAAATCCAATAAAAGCAAAATTTGAGATGTTACAGTTTTCTATATTGCTCCTAGCAATAGATATTTTCCCATATTTAATAAAACTTCTTATAATAGTGCCATTTTATGCCGTACCACTCATGGTGGAAATCCCATGTAATTTTCCTTATGCTATGCCATAATTAATTTTTCCAGACATATCCTAGCATGCTGTCTTCTTTTCTTGCAAATTTTTAGCTTTCTCTAGATAACAACAAGAATATTGCTATCCATTAATAGGTACAGTATACTCTAGACTTTCCTTGGTATGCAAGCTTGCCACGTGTAGAGGCAAGAACCTATCTAGATCAATATGGCGGTAACAATGATGTCTGGATTGGAAAGACACTCTACAGGTAAAGTTTTACTACTGTATTTCAAATTCAAACATTGTACAATAGTATATATATTCAGCACTGTAGGTAAATTTTACCCATATGTTTGGGATGGATATGATGTTGGCAGGATGCCACTTGTGAATAACAATGCATATCTTGAGTTGGCAAGAAAGGATTTCAACCGTTGCCAAGTTTTACATCAGCTTGAGTGGCATGGACTACAAAAGTATATATTAATTTCATAATTTTAATTTTCTGGTATCTAATTTTCATATATAAACATAGCTTAATTAAATAGGAATTCTTTGGCACCATATATATTTAGGTGGTTCGTTGAGAATGGCCTCGAGGTTTTCGGGGTGGCATCAGAAGATGTTTTGAGAGCTTATTTTCTAGCTGCTGCTTGCATTTTTGAACCATGTCGTGCCAACGAGCGACTTGGATGGGCTAGAGTGTCAGTGCTTGCCAACACTATTTCTGCACACCTTCGTAGTGATGTGTCGGCTAAGAAAAGGATGGAACGGATTATGTGCAGCAGCCTCTATGAAGAAAATGATGATGTATCATGGTAAGTATTGTAGCTGAACATGACTGAACATTCTCATCCAGTTATGAATCATCATGTGACATGATAAATGTTTCCAAGGATTGCTTTCATGATTATTCTCTCATTAGGCAACCTGGCAGGCCAACACGATTAATAAAATAAATGGTTTGCACTAATAGATAGAAAAATGCATATATTAAAGCTAATTATCATAAAAAAATAAATTTACGTAGACATTATTTTATTTCACATGAGGTCACAAAATGTCTTTACACTCCTCACAAAAATGGTGCTTCTAGTTTTTACTATCGGAAAGTAAACATTAAATTTGTTACTTATGTAATGTATTACTTACAAGGGAGTAGGCTGCATTTCATATTATAAATCTATAAAAACATGCATTCTATTTATTTGACTTATCTTGTACCAGACCTTGCTTCTTATAACAATCTTTTTCCTATAACTACATATCACATGCATATTGCTACATCGCAAAGAAGGAAACATGTTTGCGCATAAAAATAAGAAATATTCATTCACTTATTATTTTGAATGTGAACTAATCGATTCATTATGTGCTAAAATTTCATAAGTCAACATTTACATCTCACCAATTTCAATACAAAAATGCAAAGAGAGGAATATCCAGCTTTGAAATTGGTTTGTTTGTTCCTGCCAGTCACGTGAGCAATAGAAAATGTGTGTTGAATGTGTTTATGGGTGACATATAAACTTGGTAATATCACTAATTATAATATAGTATAGCAAGTGTGCAAAAATCCATTTCAAAATAAATCTGTTTCTCATAATAGCTTTTGCTGTGTAAAAAGAAAAGATCAAAAGTACACCATCAAACGAAAAGCAATTGTCCTTGAAGTTACCCATATTTTGTAAATTGTACAAAAATTACACAGTCACCTTGCAGCCCAGTCCTTTTCCTGTGTTATAGTTCCGGTGTCTGTCGAGGCACTATAGCACCATATACCACCGTAGGGATAATTTTTGCAAAGTTTGATAAATATAAGTTGGATTGTGAATTTTTATTTTTGTGTGGGTTGTTTAGAAGAAAAATAGATGACCATCAGGTTTCACATTCATTCTGGCCAACTAAATATTATTAAAGTGGCAACAGAAAACTAGATCCATTTTCAATGTATAAAATAGTGTATGGATGGTTTAGATCAAACACTAAAGGCCACTGTACTATTCTAATTTTACTCTGATACTCTTCCAACTTATGATGTGAACCAAAATCCCCTTGATGTAAGCCATCAAAATATGCTCTTATGAGTAAGATTGAAGCTCCTATCTCCCATTTTAAAGTTATTCCTCCCAAAACCATGTGCCTAGTGTATCAAGAAAACTTACTAGTCAAATAATTCTTACTAGAATGAACCAAATAGCATTCATACACTTACGATCCAGACAATGTAAGTTTTCATTTCATTGAAATTTAGTGATGAAGAAAAGTATTTTGTACAGTGGAAAGTTTATTAATTTTGGATTTTTTTATAGGTAAATATTTCATCAAGATGGAATTGCATTCTTGGAACCTAAAACTTGTACCATTCTCATTTTAAATTTGGAATCAACACATTTATGTTATTATGTAGTTGGCACTATCATTCATTAGTTACTTAGATGCTATATAACACAAAAGCATGTAAGATGGCATGGCGTGCCTTTGGGTATACCTCGTAAGGTTCGAGATAGATGAGTCTACACAATTTGTTATGCAGCTATGTAATATATATGAAATCTAGTAAAGACGTTTTTGAGTGTTCTAACATAAAGTTGTACATTCAGTCTTAACAGAGATGCAAAAGAAGAAATCCTTGTGAGGGCACTTCATCAACTTATTGATTTATTGACAGAAGAGGCACTACCTATTCGTGAAGGATCAAAGTACATCAAAAGTCTCTTAAGACGTGCGGTAAGTTATGCAAAGAATTGCACCAATTTCCAAGTTATTACAATGTTCTATGAGTAAATTTAAAAAAACTACAACTTTTTAATCAAAACTATTGCAAAACTGCATATTTAAGTTTGAATTCCATGAAGCTATAGATTTAGCAGCAATTTGGCTATTGTAGGGAATATGCTCAAGCAACCTATGAGATCACAAATTGAGTAGAATAGAACTTTCACTAAGAAGTTGAATAAGCACAGCACATGCTTAAACACACTTTCTAATAACAGTGGAGTATTGGCCAGCTATGTTCAGCATAATTTTTATAGAGAAGCTGAAAGAAGTCAACAAGTGTTGACATGATCTATGCACATACATGATAACCATAACCAACCGGCTCGGTTATAGGGTATTCTAGGGCACCAAATCCATAGCAAGCCTAACTAACGTAAATTAGGGTTTTCTACTGACACACCTATTCTTCAAATGGTAATCGTAGAATAAAATAATGATCCTACAATACCCACTAGCATAAAGTTGATAATAAATGTTCTATGGTTTGCAGGACAGTTGGTCATCTAAAAACAAGCTTTGTTAATATATCTACTGTTATTCACTAGATGTTGCGATAGATCTCTCACTAGGGACTATGGTGACTTCGCCAACCATATGCACCCTGATCAGTGGTCGTACCCAACTACTGGTACATCATTGCACCTAGCTTCCCTATCATAACGCATAAACAAGCAATGAAAGAGATGCCAAAACATAAGATATCTACTGGCGGTTCATCGATCTCTTTATAGTAGGGCTATCACCACTAGCCACGATTTCAACCCCAAAGTGTACAGATATTTCTAACTTATGCACTAACTATAAAAATGCTTGTAAATTAGTATTCAAGGATCCACTAGATCGATCTAATCACTATATATAATTACAATGACTAGCTAAAATGACATACATATCAAAATAGATTAGAAGCTAATATCACATAACTGAACAACCCTAAAATAGAAGCAATAGAACCAACTAAAATAGATTGAAACAACTAGAATCATGAAAGATTACAATAACTACATGGGATTATATTACATTGTTACCTCTTACGGAAGTCAAAGCAAGAGCTCCAAAACTTACAGCAGGGCTTCACCACTAAAGAACTATTCCAATCTAGCCTATCAACTAGAAAAATGGATTTCAATGGTTGAAATTTACTAAAACTTACAATGTGGCATCAGAAGAAGGATGCCAAAACTAGAGAGGAGGGGCACCGTTCTATAGGAGGGCTGATACTCCTGAGCGTCGATCAACTCTTGCCACATAGGCTCTGGATTCTAACTTTAGAGTGCAGAGTCAGTTACCCCTCCAAACATTTTCATGTGTGTACGACATGCGGGCCCTATCTGAATCACCTTGATTTTTGATCCAAAGTTCAAATTAGTTTCAAAAAAATAGTACACTATTGCCTTATCACTCAGGTTGGCTTTTTCCACACAAAAACGAGCATGAGAGGCTTTTAAAAGGTTCTTTGAAGGAGGCCAATGCCTAGTGGGGAGGGGGGTGAGCACTGGCCAGCTCTTGCTTGGCCTGTGGCCCAATTGCTGTGGGCTTTTGCCCAATATGGCCCTTTCTTATTCTTTGTGTATTTTCTAGGTATTTCTAATGATTTTTGCAAAGAATATTCCAAAAATAAAAGCTTCAATTCAAGGTTAGAGTTAGTGGCAATAATCCATAATTTTGGCACTTTCTCACCAATTTAAAGGAATTTGGGACATGAAAACACACTTGAAATGAGTGACAACTACTACCCGCTTGGCGCTTGGTGGTTAGTGGCAATGGGCAGGAGCGGTAGAGAGCAGAACCATGCTAGGGCGGCATTGACCAGCTCCCCCTTTCTCTTTTTTTCAAAGAAAAGAGAAAAGTAGGGCGAGGTAGAAAAACTAAGAAAATAAAGTGGAAAGAAAAACTAGGATTGGGTGGTAAACTAAAATTCTAGAAAAATTATATAGCAAATAAAATGACTTGAACTTAACTTTCAGAACCTACTTAAATAATGGTAGAATCACACACTAAATTTGGGCAATTTTCTTTGTATTTCTCTCTCAACACTGGGATGCCTTCCCAGCAAGTGCTTAAATGGAAATGCAGCTAAAACAAGGTTGTCTTCCTGGTAAGCTTCACACCCAAAACATAAGAAAAATGTTGGGTTCCCCTCCTAGCAAGCACTACATGACCAAAATTCCTAGCAGGCCCTATGTCGACGACCGGGATCGCCGACCGCAGAAATGAAACGGGGGGTTTAAGTGATTAGGGACCCAGATCGAGCTCGGCTCAAACGAGGGGAGGAAACCGTAATCGTCGAAGTTCGAGGCTAGGCGACAACGAGCACGAGACAGGGATTTATACTGGTTCGAGCCCTGGTGAAGGTAAAAGCTCTACTCCAGTCGCCTTGCGGCGGTGTTCTTTGCTATTGTTTGAGTACAGTGGGGTGTTTACAGCTTAAGCTCCTCAATCTCGATGTCTAATGCTCAAGCTTTGTGTCTCCCTCATGAGTTCGTTGTCTTTGTGTCCTTTATACCTCCTCTGCACGCAACGGACGGGAGAGATTCCCGGGAAGTGGCCTTCATGCACGTTGAGGGCGGCAAGAATCGCCGGACTTGTTGATGTACTGCGCTTGCCCCCCGTTCCTTGAGCAACCGCCGGTCAAATGCTTGATCCGAAATCCCAGGGTGGACAACGGCACCTGGACAGGAGCCCGCCCGAGCTCGAGGTCGAGCGGGGCCGTGCTCGGGGCCAGCGCGCTCTAGGTCGAGCGCTCCGGCGCGCACCCAGGTCGTGGTCGGAGGCCGCCCGAGCTCGGGGGATCCGTTGACCGTGATCGGACCGGTCAAGGATGCTCACCCTCGTCGGCTCTGGGCGAGCCCGAAGCTCGAGGTCGGCGGGGCGTGCTTCGGGGCAGCAGCGCTTAGGTCGGCGCTCGCGCGCACCAGTGTCGTGGTCGGAGGCCGCCCGAGCTCGGGGGATCCGTTGACCGTGATCAGACCGGTCAAAGGATGCACAGCCCTCGTCAGCTAGCCCCCGAGGCTTAAGGTCGTGGCCGGAACGCGGGCCGACCTTGAGGCTCCATAGCCGGGACCGACTCCCGGAATTCACCCGAGGCCGAGGTCGGGCGGAAACGTAACGCCAGGCCGTGGATGAGCGACACCTGGCGCCTCTTGATCTCCGGAATCCTGATACGGATGCGAACGGTTGGCGACACCTGCTTGTCTTCTCGAAACCGCCGCCCAGGCCTTAATTGCGCCTGTCAAATCGTGGCCAGCACGCCCTTCGAAGCACCGCGGTCTGGACTTGGTGTCGGCGTGGCCTATAAACTGGAGACCACAGCATCTGTCGAAGAGTCCTCCCGATCGGCTTCCTTCGTCTTCCCAAACCTCCGAGCTTTAAGCGAAAAACTTCCCCCCTCGACCGAAATCGCTGCGATCGCCATGGCCAAGCTTGGGAGGAGCACGCTGTCGCCCGCGAGGATGAAGGAGCTCGAGACCCTAGGGCTGCTTGACCCATTCACGTGGCGGCTGCCGGGCAACGAGACCGAGCCACGCCCCAGGGACGACGAGATCGTCTGCACCGAGCATTATGTCCTCTTCGGCCTGCGGACCCCGGAGAGCGAATTCCTCTCCGTGGTCCTCACCAGTTGCGAGATCGAGCTCATAAACCTGGCGCCAAACTCAATCCTTACTCTCGCCATCTTTTCCCATCTGTGCGAGGGGTTCCTGGGAATCCTTCCCAACCCCTCGCTTTTCTTTCGGTACTTCAGCCTCTTCCGCTCCGGGAAGGACCCAGTGGTCGGGTGTCTCTACTTCCGCCAGCGGACGGGGCTCAAATGGTCCTTCCCCAAGATCCAAGCCCGGGACTCCCTCGGACCATGGTCCGAGCGGTGGTTCTACCTGAAGAAAGGGGAGCTCGGCACGCTGACCTACGAGGGTAAGCCAGTCGGTGGGAAGAAAGAGACCCCGGAGACGGACGACCCCGAGGCCGACGAGGAAGCCGTCGCCGCCATTCACCTCTGCGCCGAGCGCGGCCTCACCGGGCAGGCGATCGCCGTCGACTTCCTGCGGAACCGGGTGTCCCCTCTGCGGGGGCGGGAGCACCCGTTCTACGAGATCCGAGGGCGCATCGACCTGACCCGTGAGAGTACGTCCGGTACGCCCTTGCCGCCTTCTGGTCTTGCCCGAGTCTTCCTGTCACGCCTCTCTGAGAGTGGTTCCCTTTTTGCAGCGCCGAAGGAGTCTTGGGTTGCCGCCGGGATGAGCGAGATGTTTGGGAACGGGCGCGCAACTTCTCCATGGACGACTCGCGTCTTAGAAGAACGTGTTCGCCAAGAAGGCGAGGTAAGCCATCCCGACCAACGGATCGACCCGAGCGACCCCGTAGCCCGAAATGACATTGCCCGCGTGCAGGACCACCAGGAGCTGCTGGGCACGGCCAGGCGGATGCTCCCATTGCCCGGGATGGGCAAGAGCAAGAAAGGGAAGAAGAGACCTTCCCCGGCCGACGCGGTCCGCTCGGAGGCGAAGAAGACTCACATCGAGTGGGGCGACCATGCCGTGGTGAGGATCCCGCCGGTCGAGCCCCCGAGCCCGTGCTCGCGCGCCTTGCTGGTCTGACGCGTTTTTCTTTTCGCAGCAGCAGAGCGCGGCGGCCGCCGCCAGGTCTTCGAGCTCTCCCCCGGCTCCGGGACCTCAGACTCGGCGCTCCGTTGCAGCGGGTGACGCTGGACCGGCACGAGCCCCGAGACCCCCGGCTGCGGCGTCGCGCAAGCGAAGTGCCCCTCCAGCCTCGGGGCGACAAGACCTTCGTTGCCCCCCGACGAGGCGGAGGCTGGTGCCCCGGGTAGGTTCCTAGCCTCTTAGTCCTCTGTCCCCCTCGCTCCCTTTGGGCTTAGTGTATGTCTTTGATCGCAGACCTTGAGCACCCGAGCTCGAACCTTGCCGCTCGACAATGCCTGTTCCAGGCGAATCTGAGTCCGAGGAGGACACCTTGAGTTGGTCCGCGTCGCTCAAGGCCGACCGGACCCCTGGCCGCCAAGCCGGCCCCCGGATGGTGAGTTCTACCAGGGGGTCGACGACCCAGACGAGGAGGTGAACGAGCCCGCGACCAGCGCGGACTTTAGCACCGGTGAGGCGCACGATGCAGCTGCTGTCGCCGACCTCCCCGAGGCCACCGCGAAGGAGGACGCCCAAAGCTCATGGTCGCGCCGAGGCGACGACCCAGGCTCCCGACCACGGCCGCCTGGGCGCCGAGGCCGCCCCTCCGCCCCGAGGATGGTCAGTGCAGAGCTCCGCACCTCGCTTCAGATCTTGTTGCGTCGGACGCCGAGGTCAGCATGACACCCTAGGCCATGAAGGCCAAGGATGCATGGCGACCCGCCACCGCCCCTTTGGCGCCGGAGACGGGCGGGGCCCCGGCCGTGGAGGTCGGGACCAGTACCGCCGCCACGCCTTCCCCCGTCGACGAGCTGAACCGGGGGAGACAGCGAACGACCAGGCCGCCGCCGGGGCGGGGGCCCAAGGTCCTGGCCCAAGCGCACCAGCGGTGGCCGTGGTCGACCTCGACACCGGCGCGGCGGTCGACGAGGAGGAGATCCCTCGCGGCCGTATCGACGACCGCGAGGAGTTCACCCGCGTACGCCTGGAGGGTCACCTACGCGAGGTAAGGGCCTTCCCGCACCCCTTGTAGTTTGAAGTCTAGTTTCTTCTGTCTCCTCTTATTTTTGGGCCACCCTCTTGGTCGTGAAGGTGATCGTCCATGCCTCTCGAGGGCTACAAGGCCTTCAAGAGCATGCCGACGTGCTAAGGGGCCTCCTGAACGCGGTAGAGGCGCGGGAGGTCGAGCGCGCCAGGCTCGTCAGGACCATCGAGGTTGAGCAGGGGGAGCTCGAGCAAAAGGCGCGGGAGCTCGACGACCTGCGACAGACGATGATGGCACAGGAGGTAGCCCACGCGACCGAGCTCGAGGAGACCAGGACCTCCGAGCGCGAGTACGGCTTCAAAGTCGTGGAGCAGGAGCGCGCTCGCTTGACCAATGCGCTCGAGGCCGAGCGGGCTAAGGTCGAAGCCCTGGAGAAGGCCACCGCGGAGTGGACGTCGCTCTCGCCGAAGGCGTCCCCCGAGCTCGAGGCCAAGGTCCTAGAGCTCGAGGAGAAGCTTGAGCGTGCCGGCAAGGCGGTCGAGGACGAGCGGGCCAAGGTTGAGGCGCTGGAGAAGGCCGCCGTGGATCAGTCGTCCTCTTCAGCGAAGGTGCCTACCGGGCTCGAGGCCAAGGTCTCAGAGCTCAAAGGGAGGCTCGAGCGCGCCAAAAGGACGGCGACGAGTGCCATGGCCCAGCTTCAAGACGAACGCCACCGAGCTGCGGACGCCTCCAAGGAAGCCCTTCAACTGCAGGGCGAACTCTCGACCCTGCGCGCCAAAGTCGCCGAGCTCGAGCAGGAGAAGCTTGACCGCGAGATGGCCGACCTGTAAAGAAAGTGCCCAACATAGAATTCTAGTGGGGTAAAAATGTACATAGGGAGGTCAAACCCTTTTTGCGTTAATCCACTTAGTCGAAGTTCCGTGGTGTGTATCCGTTCTGCCTTTGGTCGCGCCCCCTGCCCTTATCCAGCCCCCGTTGGGTCCAAGGTCGAGCAACGTCGACCTTGGGCACAAGACTTAGATGTAAGCAAACGAACGCGACCTGCAGAGTGAAGAAAATGTCCAGAGAGCAAATGGGACGCAAGGTAGTGAGATGGTCACATCCAGACTTATATCGGATCACGATCATGACCATGCGCGTTGCTCGATTGGTCAGAGTCGCGAGGCGTGCGGTTCGAGCCCGGACACAGGGAAGAGCTGGAGTGCGAAGAGAATTCGGCTTACGAATAGCTCGACCACTGGGGGTGAACACGAAGCTCGCGACGCATAGACCAAGAGCGATAGCGCTGGGCACGGAGGTCGTGCTCAAAGGGAAAGCCACGGGCAACAATCGCATTGCAGTCACGTGCGGGAAAGTTATAAATAATGAGAATGAAAAGACAACCTTTATTGAAATTGAAGGTAAAGAGTGTTACACATAAAATTTCCGAAGCTGATCTATATTCCACAAGCTAGGGAGCTCTCTACCATCGGGCATCGCTAGCCGGTAAGCCCCCGTGCGATCTGTTGAAACAACTCTATAGGGGCCCTCCCACCGTGGGGATAACTTGTTGGTGTTGGACAGTACCTGAATCCGTCTCAGGGCTAAGTCCCCAACAAGGAGCTTCCTAGGTCGTACCGATCGAGACGCATGTCTGCGAAGAGCTTGCAGGTAGTGCGTTGATCGTAGCAGTGCACGGCATCTTACTTCTTCTGCGAGGGTAAGGTCGAGGGACCGTTGGCGCTCGAAGTCGACTTGGTCGACCAAGCTGACCCTGGCAGAGCCCAGCGTAACCTCTGGAGGCAGGACGGCTTCAGTACCGAACACGAGCTGGAAGGGTGTGGACCCTGTGGCTCGGCTTGCCGTGGTACGAATGGACCATAAGACGGTGGGAAGTTCGTCCACCCAGGTCTTGCCGTAGCGTTCGAGCTCGCTGCGCAACTCGCTTCTTGGCATACGGACGATTTCGTTGGCGCGTTCATTGCTCCGTTGCTCTGGGGGTGAGCCACCGAAGCGAAGCATATTTTGATGCCGAGTTCCTCGCAAAACTCCTGGAACAACTCACTGGTAAACTGTGTACCGTTGTCAGTGATAATTTTGCACGGAACCCCATACCTGGTGACCACGAACAAGCGGAAAAAACGAACTGCCGCTCGAGCCGTTATGGTCGAGACCGGTTCAGCTTCTATCCACTTGGTGAAGGTATCAATGGCGACGAATAGGAACCTCTTCCCCCCTGTTGCTTGGGGAAAAGGGCCGAGGATGTCAAGCCCCCACGTCGAGAAGGGCTAGGCGAGCGGGATGGTCTGGAGCGCGTAGGTGGGTTGATGCGACTTCCGGGCGTGGAACTGGCATGCTCGGCAGGTACGAACGATGTCACGGGCATCCTGAAGCGCCGACGGCCAGTAATAGCCCATGCGGAAAGCCTTGCCGACCATCGTCCTGTACGAAGAGTGTGCCCCGCAGAGGCCTGAATGGATGTCATTTAACAGGTACTTACCCTCCTCCGTAGAGACGCACCGTGTGAGAATGCCGGAGACATTCCGCCTGTAGAGTGCCCCGTCGACGAGCGCGTACAAACTTGCCCGGCGCTTGACCCTGCTTCTCTCGGCAAAGTCGGGCGGTAGGTCACCCTTAGCGAGGAAATTATAGATGGGTTCAGCCCATGAAGGGGTACCTTCCACCAGGGCGAGTAGGACCTCTTGGTCGGAGATCGAGGGGGCCGCCAATGTCTCCAGGATGACGTCGGGCGGGAGCTTGTCGTCGGAAGAACCGAGCTTGGAGAGGAGGTCCGCGCTGGAATTGTCCTTCCTGGGGATGTGCTTGAGCTCCAGGTTCTGGAACCATTTTTCCATCTTGCGTACCTCGGCTAGGTATTTTGACATCGAGTCTTCCGAGCACTGGTACTCCTTGTTGTACTGGTTGACGACGAGCTGAGAGTCGCCCTTGACGACCAACCTTTGAACGCCCAATGCCTTGCAAGCCCGCAGACCCGCCAAGAGGGCTTCGTACTCTGCCACATTGTTGGTCGCCGGAAACCCGAAACGAATAACATACCTCAGGTGGTCGCCGCGCGGGGTGAAGATGAGGATTCCAGCCCCCGAGCGCTTGAAGGACCTGGAGCCGTCGAAGAACATGGTCCAGGGCTTTTCTTCCTCGACCTCGGGTTCGGGTGCGGCCCGATCGAGCTCTTCGGCCAACGCCTGACCAAAGAGTTCCGACTTCGCCCTATCGGGGTCAGCCATGACCCGGCGATAATAAGGCGCCTCCCGAGGAGCTGGGGTTTCGAACAGCGTGCGGCCTTCTCTGGTGCTCTCGCGGAGAGCGATTATTGCTCGTTGATGGCA
Source organism: Guadua angustifolia (assembly GCA_036346375.1). Lineage (NCBI taxonomy): Eukaryota > Viridiplantae > Streptophyta > Magnoliopsida > Poales > Poaceae > Guadua > Guadua angustifolia. Next base: position 37,568,171 of record CM070502.1, read on the forward strand.
ACTCGCACCATCCGACGAAGCGTCTTCCGGGGTCTGCGGATCACAGTCATCCGCAGCGGCACCCGCGCCCTGGCCGTCCGCCACCAAGACGTGCGGCTCGAGAGGCAGCGGCGAGGGCGAGAACAGGGACGTGGAGTCAGAGTCCACGTCTGTGTCCGTGCCCGTTGAACGTGTGCTGATGAAGCGTGCCATGCTCCCAAGACCTAGTGATTTACCTCCAAAAGAGCAAAGCCAATCGGGCCCCACGGTGGGCGCCAGCTGTCGACGACCGGGATCGCCGACCGCAGAAATGAAACGGGGGGTTTAAGTGATTAGGGACCCAGATCGAGCTCGGCTCAAACGAGGGGAGGAAACCGTAATCGTCGAAGTTCGAGGCTAGGCGACAACAAGCACGAGACAGGGATTTATACTGGTTCGAGCCCCGGTGAAGGTAAAAGCTCTACTCCAGTCGCCTTGCGACGGTGTTCTTTGCTATTGTTTGAGTACTGATGGGGTGTTCTGACTTAAGCTCCTCAATCTCGATGTCTAATGCTCAAGCTTCGTGTCTCCCTCATGAGTTCGTTGTCTTTGTGTCCTTTATACCTCCTCTGCACGCAACAGACGGGAGAGATTCCTGGGAAGTGGCCTTCATGCACGTTGAGGGCGGCGAGAATCGCCGGACTTGTTTGACGATACTGCGCCGCCCCCCCGATTCGTTCCTTGAGCAACCGTCGGTCAAATGCTTGATCCGAAATCCTAGGGTGGACAACGGCACCTGGACAGGAGCCCGCCCGAGCTCGAGGTCGGCGGGGCGTGCTTCGGGCGGCCAGGCGCTAGGTCGAGCGCTCAGTAGCGCACCAGTGTCGTGGTCGGAGGCCGCCCGAGCTCGGGGGATCCGTTGACCGTGATCAGACCGGTCAAAGGATGCTCAGCCCTCGTCAGCTCCTGGACAGGAGCCCGCCCGAGCTCGAGGTCGGCGGGGCGCTTTCGGGGCAGCCGCGCTTAGGTCGAAGCGCCCGGCGCAGACCTGTGTCGTGGTCGGAGGCCGCCCGAGCTCGGGGGATCCGTTGACCGTGATCAGACCGGTCAAAGGATGCACAGCCCTCGTCACCCTATATGACCAAAATGCAAGGTAAAGGGTTGTCACCCATAAGCATTCTATTTAACATCTAAGAGCCCAACTTTCCTCATGTACCTTGTCGACGATCGGGATCGCCGACTGCAAGAAGTGAGTTAGGGGTCGGTGTGATACGGGACCCGAGCTGCGCTTCACTTAGTCGGAGGAAAAGTATGGACGTGGTTATGGTCGGAGCGAGACGACAACGAGCGAGAGACCGAGATTTATACTGGTTCGAGCCCCTGGGGAGGTAATAGCTCTACTCCAGTCGCCTTGCGGTAGTTCTTTTGGCTAATTCTGAGTACAAGGGTGTTTTTACAGCTCAAGTTCAACAATGGCTAAGTCTAAGCTCGAGCTTGGGCGCGTTGTGTGTTGTCTTCTGCCCCCCAAAGGACTGTGTTCCCTTGGTTTTTATACCTCCTCAGGACGCAAGCAGTCGGGCTAGATTCCTGAAGTGGCCTTCGCACGTTGAGGGCGGTGGTAATCGCTTAGAACTTGTCAGACGATCCACTCGCCCCACGACCCGCGCCTTGAGCAACCGTCGGTCAAATGCTTGATCCGAAATCCAAGGGTGGACCGCGGCTCCGAACAAGGGCCCGCCCGAGCTCGAGGTTGAGCGGGGCCGTGCTCGGGTCTAGCGCGCTCTAGGTCGAGCGCCTCGGTACGCACCCAGGTCGAGGCCGGGGGCCTCCCGAGCTCGGGGGGTCCGTTGACCGCGCGCCAGCCGATCAAAGGACGCCCAGTCCTCGTCATACCTTATGTAGACTTGTTGGGACCCTTGGCTGGAGGTGCCGAGGGTATTTCTACAGCTGGTTTCTTCTTCCATCTAATCATCTTCTTCTGGCCAGAACCCTTGTATGGAAGTAGTGGGTTTTGCAGCTTTTTATTCTTCTCCCCCAAAGACTAGCATATTGCTAGTGCCTTCCAATTGGGATGTCATAGATCTCCCTACTAGCAAGCTCACTCTTCTTGCCCCACACTCCTTGCATTGTTTAGTGATTGCAAGACACATAGGGCTGGGTTGTTGTAATCATCATTGTAATTTTTTTGCGTCACGATGGAACTGAAAATTCTTTTTCTCTCCATTGATGTGAAACTTGATATGATCTTTTCCCACATCAATGTTGGCATTGGTGGTGCTGAGAAAAGGCATTCCAAGGATGAATAGGACCTTCTTATCATTGTCCATATCCAAAATAATGAAGTATGTAGGGATAATGAAGACTTTGATACTTACTAGCATGTATTTGGCCACTCAAATAGGATAGCTGATAGAGTGATTTGCTAACTCTAGATGAATGGAAGTTGGTGCGAGCTCCTATAAAAAAGTTTACTACAGGCGATCTTGGGAATGACGCTAACATCTATGCCTAAATCGCAAAGTGTGCACTTGAGGTGTTGAGCAACATTAGAGCATGGAATTGTGTGACATCCAGGGTCTTGCTTCTTAATAGTGGCTTGGTTGAGGATGGCAGCGTTGCATTCTTCCATCATTTGAATAACTTCTACATCGAGAAGACTATTTATTGAGCAGAATATACATCAGATATTTGGCATATGTTGGCAGTGCATGGTATCAAGTAGTGGTATTGACATAAAGCTTCTTGATCACCTCTACAAACTTGATTAACTACTCATCGACGATGTCTCTGTAGTAATGGGGTTTCAAAGGTAGGACATAAGTATCATGCAATTTTGTAGTAGGTACCTCAGGTTCTACTAACCACTTCTGCTTTGGCATTTCAGACACTATGCTTTTCCTCTATTCTAGTATCAGTGGATCTATAGAATGCTTGTAAGGACAAGTCTGGATAGCTTGCATGGCCTCCATAGGGTTCTAAGGCTGCTCTAGTAGGTGACTATCATGCATGGGAGCTGAACCAGCTAGCTGTGATACTCGAGTTTCCAACATCTTTAGTAAGTCTTGACATCTGTTGGATAGGAGTGGCTAGATAATTCATCTTACTATTCAAACCCTCTAGGACATTGTTAGTTGCCAAGAACATGTCACTGATGCTTTTGTTGATCTTTGTCTAGCCCTCAATGAAATCTTGCAACTGTACACAGAGCGAAGGTGGATGATCATGAGAAGGACGGCTGGTAGGGCCTTTATTGCCATAGCTCAGGTTTGGATGGTTCCTCCATCTTGGATTGTAGGACAAATTTCCCCTATTATGGAAATTGATGATGAAGTTTATAAACCATAGGCATGAATTTCCAAAGTGACCAAGTTCACTGTAGTCTTCATACGTCATCCTATCTTTCGCTACTTGAACAATCTTTCTATGATGGGCCAAAAAAGTCTAATATGCATGTGAGGGTGTCAAGCTTCCCTAAAAGGACTTGAATGGAATTGACTTGCAATACACCTTTCACCTTAGCTGACACTGTCCCTGAATATGCTCCCAATCCCATCCTTTGCTGCATACTAGCTTCTTGACAAGTTCTTCTGATTTGGAGATGTACTTGTCAAGGAATGCTCCTCAAGATGACTCATCAAGACGCACACGGGTTGACCTCCTTAGGCCTTCATAGAATTTCTACAAAAGTTGCCATTTAGCGATTGACGAGGTGTGGGCAAGCAGTAGTGTATTCCTAGAATCTGTCCCATGCCTCTATGACTCATCTGGGGTTTGTTGTAATTGATTGACCTAGTTATAAAGAATATGTGTCTTCCCTAGTGGGAAGTACTTTTCATAGAATGCAACTATGATCTCATCTATGAAGCAATGTTGGTGGCCCTGAAACAGTGAACCCATTGCTTGGCTTTAACCACAAGTGAGAACGGGAAAATTCTTGTGATGATGTTATTCTCATTGATGTCATTCACTTGGAATGTTTCACGTATCTCTAGAAACTATTGAAAATGAAGGTTAGCATCATCCTTCCTAGTGAATTGATTGAGTTGAAGCATGTTGACAATGGTAGGCTTGATTTAAAACTCCATCTATTATGCTCCTAGGAGTGGAATTGAGATATTGGTGGTGAGAGGTTGAGAAAACTAGAGTAGATTCATCTCCGACATGACTGATTCACCTGACCCACAAGTACTTTCTTTGCGTGTAAGGGACATAGGATTAAAATGCTACTTTGCAGCATTTTTCTTTGCAGCCCTTTGTTGCCTAAAACATTATTCACAATCATCCATATAATTATCTGGTTTATTAGACAATGGGCTATCAATGATTTTTCCTATTTTCATAGAAACAAAACAAAGCAGTACATGAATAGGACATATGCTAGTTGAATGAAGAATTAGATGATTATAAAAAACTAAAACACCATAAGGTTCCATTGATGGTTCAAAGGTTCCGCAATAATGGCACCAGAAAAAGGCTATTAACATGATCTATGTATGTACATGCTAGCCGCAAGTGCACGGGTCGGTTGAAACTTTTTCACCCATAGTATTTCGTGGTAACGAATCTACAGAGAACCTAACTAACCTAAATTATGATTTTCTAATGACACATCTAATTCTTCCAAAGATAATCTTAGCACAAAGTAACGATCCTATCAATACCCACTGGCACAAATTTAACCAAATGTTCTAAGGTTTGCAGTAAAGTTGATCATCTAGAAAGAAGCTATTTTAATCTATCTACTACTATTCACTATTGTGATAAATCTCTCACTAAGGACTGCAGTGCCTTTCGCTAGCCACACACACGCTGATTAGTGGCTGCAACCAACTATTATACATCATCACACCCAACTTCCCTATCTTCCCACATAAACAAGCAATGAGAGAGAGCTAAACATAAGCTAGCTATCAATGGTTCGTCGATCTCTATGCACTAATGCTATCACCACTAGCCATGGTTAATCCATGGAGTGTACAAACATTTCAAACCTTTGTGCTAACTACAAACACGGTCGCAAACCAGTATGGATGGATCCATTAGATCAATCTAATCACCATGATTACAATGGCTACCTTAAATGACCTATAGAAGCAACTAAAATAGATTGAAACAACTACTACTTAAGATTTCATTGTTTTCTCTTATAGAAGTTGAAGCAAGAGCTCTGGAATGTAATGTAGGGCTTCACCACTAATGAACTATTCTAATCTATCCTATCAACTAGATCTGTAGACCTTGTACTGGGGGTGTCGAAGAAGGATGCCAAAAACAGAGAGGAGGGGTGCCCTTTTTATAGGGGGCTAACAACCTATAGTGCCAATTAGCTCTTGCCTTGCATGTGCCAACTCTAGACTCTAACTCTAGAGTTTGGAGTTGGTTCACCCCTTCTAAGAATTCCACATGTATATGATGTGGGGGCCCTGTTTGAATCTCCTTGATTTTTGATCCAAATTTCCACCCTATTTCCAAAAAATAGTAGAGTCTGTTGCCTTCTCTCTCAAGTTGGCATTTTTCATGCAAAAACGGACATGAGAGGCTTCAAGAAAGTTCTTTGGAGATGGTCAGTGTCAATATGGGGGAGGAGTGTGTAACACCCTGGCACCCACGTGCCCTGGGAGTTACACCCATGAGGGTCAACATTCAACAAGGTTACCAAATTACTAAAAATTTGAGCATGGCCTCTATGCATTTAGAGCAAAACCAACACACAAGCAAAACAAAATAATCATTGCACATCCATATGAACATATAATGCAGGATAGGGTAAGTGGAGCAAACCCAAACACAAACATAACTACAACATAACCATAGTAGCCACATAGCTAACCATGAACATGAGCCATAACCACATAATCAATTTACGCGACAAGAGCTCAACCAACATACAACCATACAACCATAAACTCCTCGCATAAGGAAACTAGACCAAAAGCAAGGAGTTATCCCACAACCACATCCACTGGAGAAATATTTATAGGAGCTAGGACTACATGGATGATTGTGGTGAGTGCTAACTAGTGGAAGTAGTGGTAGAGCCCTTCCCAAACGCCGCTCTTGAGTTACCTAAAATAAAAACATTACAAGACAAGTGTGAGTTAAAAGAAACTCAGCAAAGTGCATCATAATAAATCAAATAACTTAAAGTGAGAGATTATGGAAATTATAACATAATAAAACCCTTCCATAGGAGGTCAACATCATAACTTAACAATCCTTACTCTTTAATCATATAATGCACATGCATGCTCATAATACACATTTCATAGCAAATACTGGTGTTGCTGAGTGCACACCTGTCAGTGTACACCCTCTCATTCCCATCTAGCCCGTGGAGGGGCCTACCGTAGTAGGTCTTTCATGCTCACTACGTGAGAAACATAGAAGCCTCGCTCGGGTCATCTCCTCCATTATAAATGCACAAATGCAAATGATATGAATAAAATTGCATGTTGCATTCTAGTTCAACATTTTTCATGACCATAACATAAACATAAGCATTTGCATCATCATCATAATCGTAATCATATTCCTAAGCATAGTCAAAAGCATAATCATCAATATATTCATAATCACCAAGCAAGAAATATATATCATCCTAGCTGCATACTCTATGATACACTTGCCTCTACCCGTGAGGAGCGGAGTGGCGCGAGGATGAGGCCACTCCTGAAGTCACTCCACCTAAAGAAACAATTGCATGTATACATTTCAAAACCAAACAATCACAACCTTGGACACCACAATGCAACATCGCCCTACGTCCTAACCTAAACTTTGCTTTCTCACGCGATAAACCAACAATCTTCCTTATTGTCCCGATACGATAAAGGCTATACAATATCTAACCCAAAAACCCAAATAATGGAAACAATGAACTTTGTGAGAGCTAGCAAAGTGAAATTATCAAGTTCTATTTGCTCATCTTGTCCCAAGACTCCATTTAGCAACACCAACCCTAACCAAAAATTTCAGCATGCTGCCAACTGGATAGTCACCTTCAAACTAGAATAACTTCTAGCATACAACTTCAAATTTAGTAAACAACGATATTTTTGGAATCTCCAAGCTTGCTCTAGTTATAGAAATAATTTAATTCGGCCCCTAACTAGACCTAAACAACACAATACCGAGGCTACTACTAGCAGGAATAAGTTCTGAATAGCAGGCACAAAAATGACCATAACTCCTAAACGGCTGAACCAAATTTTGTGTTCTTGGTCTCTAATTAAACTTGAAACAATGTTCTACAATTTCTTCTACAGCCAACTCCTCAGGAAATGCCTCTACATATCCCTAAACAACACAAATCCGAAACTTCTACCAGTAGCAGCAAACTCTGAATAGCAGACATTCAAACTCTGAACAACAGACACAAAAATGAGCATAACTCCTAAACAGCTAAACAAAAATTTATATTTTTGGTCTCTAATTAAACTTGAGATGATTATCTACAATTTCTTCTACAGCCGAATCCTCAAAAAATACCCCTAAATAGCCCTAAACAACATAAATCCGAAGCTTCTGCCAGCAGTAGCAAACTCTCAACAGTAGACATTCAAACTCTAAACAGTAGACACAAAAATGACCATAACTCATAAATGGCTAAACCAAAATTCATGTTCTTAGTTTCTAATTAAACATAAAACAACGATCTTCAATTTCTTCTACAGCCAACCCTTCAGAAAATGCCTCTAGGAACCTCAAATTGAGGCTCAAAAATAGGGGTTTGCTTAGCTCGAACAATCACAGAACTGCTCCCACTTTAGATCCTCTTTCCCTCCCAAACTTTAGATCCACTTTTCCCTCCCAAAATCCCCAAATCCCAACCCTAGAACTCCCAAATCCAATAGGGCTCCTCCAAGAACAAACATCAAACCACCCAACTAAACCCTAAGAAATCAATTCCTCTACTTACCTTCAAAGGAGAATGAAGGAGAAGGAGGCTACAACTTGGGATAGCTCGACCAGGAGGGAGGCAACAGTAGGAGAAGTTAGCTGGGAGGAGGTAGTAGCCAGGAGAAGGACTCGGTTGGGAGGAGCCAGGGAGAAAAAGGAAAAAAACTAGGGGATTAGGTGGGGGCAAAACTAGGTGGGAACTCCTCTCACAAGAGCTAAAACCAACCTACTATAGCCCACAGACAGGCCCACAAGACCCTGTCTACAATTTCCTTAAACTGAAAAGATCAGTGATATTAAAGAGTGAGTGTTGGGTTGGCTGGTGCTTGCTTGCACTAGTCGACTCTTGCTTGGCCTGTAGCCTAGTTGCTCCAGGCTTTGGCCCGACATGGCCCTTTGTTATTCTCCAAGTATTTTCAATGATTTCTGCATAGAATATTCTAAAAATACAAGATTTGATTCCAAGTTAGGTTTAGCAGCAATAATCCATAATTGTGGCAATTTCTTACCAATTTAATAGGAATATGAGAAATGAAATGAGTGGCAATAATAGCCACCACCAAATAGCTGTGAATTACTCCATAACCGAGATTACTAAAAATTATGCATACTAACTTTGGCATGCACCTGTAGTTAAGAACCCTCACCATGAGGATTCCATCCACAAGGTTACCCTCAAAGTTAGATAAATAGATGAAGAAGTGATGAAAATGAGAAGCGGTTACCATCAAAACTTGAGTACTTGGGAGAACCAACTGTCAACATTTGTAAAGGTTCTACTCAATATGACCAATTCTTCTTTTAGAAAATCCGTAGGCATTAAATAAAATGTGATTGTCTAGCTCAAATATTATCAAAGCCCTATATACTTTGTTGTAGTCGATATGCCGGAAGACTATGAAGTTTCTGTTGTATTTGGATGACCATTTTTAAGAACTTTAGGAACAATAATCAATATGCATGAAGGTAACATCAAGTTTTGTTTGCATGTCAATAGTATCAATTCCTAGCAAATGTATACTTTTGCATTTTTATCAAAATACTATGAGTGAATTTCACAATACTACAACTTTTGTGTCAGAACTATCATATAGATTCACATTTAAGTTTGATTTTTATGAAACAATACATTTAGCAACAATTTGCCCCATAGAACTACAATCTAGCTTGTAGCTTTGTGAAAAAAAAATTGCTGCTAAATCTATAGTTTGTGAAGTTCAATCTTAAATGTGTATTTCTGTGATAGTTTCTTCACAAAAGTTGCAGTTTATGAAATTTACTCATGTTTTATTCAATGATCATTCTAATGTCATTCTTTGCGCTTCTAGTGGATTGAATGGATGATGCAAGAGACGAATATACAAGATGACAAATATAGTAAATCTATGCAACCAGGGTCGTGCATGGTTAAGAACAAACAAACATGTTTACTTCTAATTCAAATTATTGAGATTTGTGCCGGACGAATTGGTGAGGCTACATCTATGGTAAACAACACAAACAGTGCTTGGTTTATTCAACTCGCATCCTTTATTTGTGATTGTCTTCACCACAAGATGTTGCTTTCTCAGGTAAACTCTATGTTTCAATAGTTTTACCGTGATCTTTTGTATCAAGCAATATTATTCTATGTTTCAATAGTTTTATCGCCATCCTTGAATAAATGAATTTGTTGAGAAATCATTGTACTTATTTGTTGATTGAATTGGGCTATTCATGGAACTTTGTTCAGTAATAATACATCCATTACGCTATGCTAAGTAAATTTTATATAATTATTTGTCTCATGTGAAATTGCATGCAAAGTTAACATGACTTTAGACCAATACAGGATTTTGGTTGATATTCCTCAAATTAGTATGTACTAAAAATTTTAAATTTCTAATCTATAGTTTTAGTTAGGAAATTTGTTGGTGCCCACGGGTTCCTGTGTCCCCATTTGCAAAAAGTGTTTGATAAACTATTCCAAGAAAGCCAAAAGAATTTATGGATGTTGTACATGTAAAGTTGCGTAAACATGCAAAAAATTCAATATAAAATTCATCTATCGTATATAGAAACAAAAAAAGATAATTGCATTGTGTACTTTTTGCAAATGGGGTAATGGCAATCGCTATGCACCAAAATCACGAATTTTTACTTTGTAGATCAAATATAATACATTTCACTTTCTTTCACATTTCATGTATTATAATATAAATGTATTGAATTTTTTCTAATGTTGATTTCCTGCTCATAAATTCATTTTATCTTTTAATAATTTCAAGAAAAATATCTGATTTCATAATTAAACTATATCACCCAAATTAATCTTTGAACATTGTTTGTAACCATGTAGCTTATATTAAATTGGTAGATTGGGATACTAATAATAAGAAAAATAAATTTTAACATTTATACTTTTTTTGCTACCTGGTCCATGTCAATTTCTCATATACAATGGAAGGAATAAAAACAATTTTCATTATAAATAAATCAAACATATAACTTTTATTATGGTATGCTACCATTAGATATGTTTGTACAGCGTAAATAGATTCAATGACAAGTGTTATAACCTGATCCACATATTTCATACTCTAATTAAACACATCTAGGTGTAGTTCACCTTAAAGAGCTAAGGGAATAGGTTCTGTTTGTGATATTTCAATGTTTTTAACCCTTCAACTAATGTTGGAATTTGTAGGATACCGAGAAGAACAAGGCAAAAATAAACCACATTGACGAGGAAATAGAGTTTGCTATGCAAGAACTTGCTCAATATCTTCTTCAAAGATCACATGATAGAACAAGTAACAACAAGACCAAGGAGAGCTTCTTGAATGTTTTCAAAAGCTTTTACTATGCTATGAATTGTCCACCATATATGGTTGATAGGCATGTTTCCAAAGTTATTTTTGAGCATATTATTTGAAATAAGGTTTTATTTGTAGGGACATACATAAAATGATGTAAAGAGTGCTTGTAACACCCTAGCACCCACAGTACCCTGAGTGTCACCAAACAGAAATTAAAACTAGATAAGGAAGATCAAACTCTAATAGTACCCCGACATCCACTAAAAATTTCGACAGCACCCCCCCTAAAATAGTGGACATCCACTCAGCAGATAAAAGAGAATAATCAATCTAATAACAATACAACAAGCCATGATATCCGACTACCATCATAAACAACTACGCATAATCAACTATGCAAGTATCAAAAGGACAACTATGATGCGCCATAAGAGGAATTAGCAACAGAAACACAAACATCTAAGCATAAGATTGACAATCATCAATTAAACTTAACTACTACACGATTACACAATGAACTCAACTAGTTATCAAGTGTAACATTCCTCCAATCTACTATTTGAACATGGCATGAAAGTGAGTGACGTGATGCTATTTCCCGGCCCAACAGCTGTCCTCAGAGTACCTAAAAACATTAAACAAGCAAGCGTGAGTTCAAAGACTCAGCAAAGTGTAACAAGTAATAATATCAATACCAATTAAAGTATTTAAATCAGTAACATGCTCCTATCTACTATACCAAATTAACAAGTACAAAAACAAAGAAATCACTATCCGTTACCTCATCACTACATTGCTCACTTATTTCACATACCTCATTAGACAACATTGGATGAGTTCACGACTCGATCCATTTTTAACCTGTAAATTACCCTCAACTCAAGGATCATCAGTTGTCATCCATCATTTAATAGTACCAAACAATGCATCCGACAAAACCATATTACACACAATTTGTCACATATCTTATTAAATACTTTTGGGTGAGCCCACGGCCTATCCCACCTCCACACATTACCACTCATCACAATACCTATTAATAGTAATGCCATGCAATGCGGATATGCATGAATGCTCATATGCACCTTTTAAGACTTATACCGGTATAGCTAAGGGAACACCCGTCGATGTTCACCCTCTACCTCCATCCCGTGGAGGTGCCTACTCTTACTGTCTCGCTCCCATCTACCTCGATGGATGGGACTACGAGGTAGGACTTTCTCTGTGGCGCTCCGGATTAGTCATAACTTTCTTACCGACCTCACCGGATTAGTTATGACTTTCTCACCGACCTGGCCCATGCAATTTCTTGGATATGAATGAGAATGATGCATCGCTTCTCATTATAAACCTTACACATTCATCTAACCATCCACCAATACCTTTCATCTCATAAGCATTTCATATTTGTCACATAAGCAAGTATGATTAATCAATAACAGTAAGAAAAAGGAACAGGGTATTAAGTTTTAACATTAAATACCACCAAATCATCCTACTGTTTTACATGCACTTGCCTTTAACCGCAAGAAGTGAAGTGGCGGGAAGAAGAAGCCACTCCCGAAGCTATACCACCTGGAAACACGATTACGTACTCAAATTCACAAGTTCTAGAGTCAACAAACAACACATTTACTCCCTAACTCAAAATTTGCCCCAAACTCTCAATTCATACAAAACTGGTTTGGATAGCCCACTTCGCCATAGGACAACTATTGCTAAACAACTTCAATTAAGCAAAGAAAGATATTTTAAACATCTACACTGAAATTCCCATCTATCTCTAGACAATTGCAAATTCCAACTCGGCCTCTAACTTGACCTTAATCACAGTACAAAGTTGAATCTGCTACTAGCCACAATTTGGACAGCAAAAGGTAAAACTTGCATAACTTTTTAATGGTTGAACTAAATTGAGTAAACTCAGATTTTAATTAATCACAAGAGGATAATCTACAACTATATTACAACCATTTATTAAAAAGATGCATTTCTAATTCCCATATTAGAGATGAACAGAGGTTATATGTATTAACAGTAGATTCTGAATAGCAGGAACTAAAATGAACATAACTTTTAATTGGCTAAGTAAAAATTTGCATTCTTGGGCTCCAAATGACCACAAGAGGATAACCTATAGTTACCTTATAGCCATTTGTTCAGCACCTGAAAGAAAAGTTCTCAAACTACCCTCTGAACTTCAGACCAACATTGAACTTACAGCAGAAATTGCAGTTCTGGACAGCAACTTCAACAGGCCATAACTTTTGATTCCTAACTCTAAATCAAGGAAAAAAATACATTTTCTAAATCTACAGGAAATTTACTATATTTCTCTAGGCAACCAAAAATCCTAATTAGGCCTATAGCTATATCTAATCTTCAGTTGAACATTTCGGGTGCCATCCACAACCAAATCTGGACAGCCAACACCAAAAATTGCATAACTTTCAATTGGCTAATCGGATTTTAGCGTTCTTGTATTCAAATTAAAGGGGATTCGACAATCTACAACTTTCTCTATATCCAAATATTCAGAAAATGACTTTACCTTGCCCAAATCGATGCTACAATACTGGTGACTAATCTGCTCGAAAACAGCATAGGGTTCCCTCCATTCTAGGGCTAGTCTCCCTCCAAAATTTTCACATCTAGGAACCCTAGAACCCAAATAAACCAGTCAAGGACCCCCAAATCGAGCTCCAAAGCAATCCTCCATGGGGGAAGACTGTCACACACCAACTTTGATATAAGCACAATCCAGTAGAACCGAGACAGATGTTATGAATAGCACTTGTATTGATCATGAGGCCAATGGCCAGAATATATACATGAATACAAGAGTATACAAGGAAAGCCTATACAAGGCAAGGAAAGCCTATACAAGGTATTAGAAATCTCTTATATTAGGTAACCAAGATATTGCCTTAACACCCCCCCTCAAACTCATGGTGGATCTACAACACTGAGTTTGGAGAGATAAAAGTTATGATGAGCTCTAGTCTGTGTCTTCGTGAAGAAATTGCACACCAAGCTCAAGGCACATCTTCAAGAGCCACAACATGATCTGAACTTGGGACCGCATATAAGAAGCATCAACACCAATATGCTTTGTGAGCTCATGCTTCATCGATCTCGAGCAATGCTAATAGCACTGTACTATCGATAAAAGAGGAGTTGGTGCGAAACAGTAAACACCAAAATCCGCAAGTAACCACCGTAACCAAGTAATCTCTGTGTCAAAAGAGCCATAGCCCGCAACTCGGCCAAGACCTAACGAGCAGCTGTTATCCGCTTCTTAGTCTTCAAGCAATGAGAGAACCACCAAGAAAAACACAATAAGCGTAAAGAGACCGATGATCGAGGGATCACTAGCCCATGTAGCATCGAGTATGCCCGAGTGTAAGGAGCCGGAGCGTGGAAAGAAAAGGCGGCGAGAAATAGTTCCACGAAGATATCGTGAGAATGTAAAGAAGATGACTATAGTGGAGCCGTGGGAGCAGTAAACAAACCGACTCAAGATATGAAGCGGATACTGAAATGTCGGGACGAGTGACACCAAGGTAAACAAGACTCCCAACAAGATGGCGATAACGAGTAGGATCCTCAAGAGGTTCACCATCGGTGAGGTCGAAGATGAACATTGAGCTCCATGGGAGTCTCAAATTGACGCTCATCGCTGAGAGAAGCACGATCAAGAAGATCTGAATATACTTCTCTTGAGAGAGAAAGAAACCCTCGATGTAGAGGAAACCTCAATCCCAAGGAAGTATCGAAGAGGACCTAGATCGGACATGAGCGCGCCATCGAGACGAGCCTTTACAAAGGCAATATACTGAGAATCATCTCCAGTAATGATCATATCATCAACATATAGAAGGAGAAGAGTCCGACCACGAGAAGAAGTGTGAACAAAGAGCGCAGGATCATGAGCACTTGCAGAAAAACCAGCTGCAGTGATCACAGAAGAAAAACGCTCAAACCAAGCACGAGGGGCTTGCTTAAGCCCATAAAGAGAGCGACGAAGCCGACAAACCATGCCCTCAGGAACAGAATACCCCGGTGGTGGCTGCATATAGACCTCCTCATGCAGCTCACCATTAAGAAAAGCATTCTTAACATCAAGCTGAGAAATGGACCACTCACGGACAGAGGCCACAGCAAGTAGAGTACGAACAGTGGTCATGTGAGCCACAGGTGCAAAAGTCTCATCATAATCTCGACCATGCTCCTGCTGAAAACCACGCGCCACAAGACGAGCCTTGTAGCGCTCAAGAGAACCATCAGAGCGAGTCTTGATCTTATAGACCCACTTGCATGTAATGGGACAGACACGTGGAGGAAGTGGAACAAGATCCCACGTGCCAGTACGCTCGAGAGCAGCAAGCTCCTCCGCCATCGCATGCTGCCACTCCTGATGAATAACAAAGATCACGGTGAAGAAGTCGGCTCACCAGAGCAAAGACCAACAAAGCCAAGGCGCCAGAGGCGAATAGACTGCCGATCACGAAGAGCGAACGGGAGGATGCATCAAGAAGATGGCTCATCGAGAAGAAGAGGATGGCACATCGGAAGAATCCTCATTTCCGAGAACGAGTGTAGTATAGAGGATAGGAAGGAACAATATCGGAAGAGATTTGTGGAGGAGAGGGTGGTGGTGAAGGAACCGGCGATAAAGGAGACGCCGATTGTGAAAGAGGAAAAGTGACAACTGGAGTATCAGGAAAAGTCAGGAAAGACAGTGACTCAACAAGGGATGTAGAAGAAGAAGAAGGACGAGGGTAGAAGGGACGAGACTCATCAAAAGTGACATCCCGGGAGATCCGCATGCGTCGACCAACAGGATCCCAACAACGATATCCCTTATGCTCAAGATCAGAGCCGTAAAAACGACTCAACAGATCGAGCGATCGGCAGTGCGTTCATGAGGTGCAAGAAGAACATAGCACACACACCCAAAATGACGAAGTCCGGAATAATTAGGAGGCATGCCACAAAGACGCTCTACTGGAATCCCACCCTTAAGAGCAGAAGAAGGTTGGATATTGGTTAAGTAGGTGGCAGTGGAAACAGCCTCAGCCCAAAAATGAGGCGGAACAGCGGAAGCAAGCATAAGAGCACGAGCTGTCTCAAGAAGATGACGATGCTTGCGCCACCACACCATTTTGAGCATGAGCACCAGGACAAGAAAACTGAGAAAGAGTGCCCTGTGTAGCAAGAAAACCACGAAGAGCTCGACAAATACTCCTGCCGAGTCAAGACGAAGAACACGAATGGGAGAATCAAACCGAGTACGAATCATAGTGGCAAAGGTCTTATAGATGGAGAGAACCTCATCATGAGAGGACATAAAATATATCCAAGTGTGGCGAGAAAATCATCTATAAAAAGAATGTAATATTTATGACCCCTTTTGAAACAAAAGGATTTGGACCCCAAACATCGTAATGAACTAGATCAAAAGGACGTTGTGAGATAGACTCACTAGAATGGTAGGGAAGTTGTAGCTGTTTGCAAGCTTACAACCCATACAAAGGTAAAGAGGCATCACCGCACTGAGCCTAAAAGACCACGATGAACTAAAGAAGACAGACGTGAACCACAAAGATGACCCAAACGGTGATGCCACTGAGCAAAAGTCCCGGTAGAAGAAGCAACGGATGCTGAACCGGTAGAGGAAACAGAGAGACTAGCAGAGGCAGCGGAAGGTAGATGAAGCCAGTCAAGCTCCCAAAGACGCTGAGAGTCATGGCGGCGAGGGCCAGTCCCAACTAGAGCCCCCGTGCGACGATCCTGAACACAACAAGAGTCAGAATCAAGAATAACGCGACAACCATGATCAGTAAGCTGGCCAGCGGATATAAGCTGCATGGTCAGTTTAGGAACATAAGAAACAGCAGGAACATGAAAAGAGGATGACGAAAGAGTGCCGCGCCCTGCAACAGAAAGAGAAGTACCATCTGCGGTCTGCACAGTGGTAGGAGCAACAAGGGGACTAATGGAATGTAGACTCGTGGGATCAGATGTCATATGAAAAGAAGCTCCAGAGTCAAGAATCCATGGTGTGTTACCCGATGAGGAGGGTGGTCTCTCACCGAAGATCGAGTAGCGAACCAAATTAACTCGCGTGTAGAGGCGACCATGCGACGCAAAGAGTATAAGAATTTCCTGAGTAGAGTCAGAACCAACAGAAGTCTGTGGAGGAGGAGTCTGCTGAGAGGAAACGCCTGAGCCTCCATTGTTCTTAGGAGGACGATTACTTCGACGAGCAAGATCCTTCTTCTTCCGGTAGCAGAACTGCTCCACATGGCCATTTTTGTTGCAGTATGTGCAGTGAAGACCTCCACCCTCAGTAGCCGAAACTGAAGTAGGCGCCACTGATGGAGGAGTAGAACGAGGTGCCGCCAAGACTGAGGGAGACACCAGTAGGCCCGCACCACGAAGATGAGTCTCCTCAGTACGAATAGCAGTAAGAGCCTCCAACAGAGTCACACGAGGATGACGAGCAAGCAATCGGGCACGAATCGCTCAGATTCACCAAGACGTGTCGAAGTCGAGATGCGCGAAGCTCAAATGAGAGTCTTGACGCCGACAACACCGGCAGCAAGTCCAAGAAACCTCCGGTCCTAGAGAATCAAGCTGACGCCACACCGAAGATAGCTGCGCATAGAACTCATCCACAGTAGAATCACCCTGCTGTAGCGACTGCTCCTGTCGCACAACAGCAAGGTAAAGAGAGTCACCAGCAGGCTCATAGCGATCACGAAGATGCGCCCACATCAACTGTGCCGAAGACAAAGCAACAATGTCACCAGTAAGATGCACCTCCATACTAGCAACCAAAATAGCAGAGGCGCGAGCATCTTCATCAATCCATGTCTTGTAAGCAGTAAACTGAGTTTGAAAAGACTCCACAGCATCAGCATAATCATCAGAGGCCTTCTGTCGAGCAGCATCATCGGCTTCCTTGGAAAGAGTAAGCATGACAGGGGGAGCAGGACAAGGTGGACATGATAGCTCACCGGTAAGAAACTCCCACAGACGCTGACCACGCATGTGAAGACGCATATGAAGAGCCCAGTCTCGATAATTAAGACCATCAAAGAGGACCGGGCAGCGAGGAACAGAAACAGTGCCCGAAGAACCAGAAGACGACACCATTTTTTTTCCTTTTTTTTGAACGAAAAGAAAAATTCGGACTCAAAACAACCGAACCCTAAACCAGAATAGCCGGCTCGAGTAAACCTGAGGCGGCGCGAGTGACCTGCGGATGGCGATGCCCCGGCGGCGTCCCCGGCGACAACCGGCGGATACTTCGGCTCGGCGGCTCGGCTGCGGCGATCAAGAAGGCGGCCTGGCACCGGCGACGGGAACAGCCTGGCACCGACGGCCAAGAAGGCGGAGGCGGCCTGGCCCGGTGGGTGATGCAAGGCGGGTCGGCTCGGCACCGTGGGTGATGCAAAGCGGGTCGGCTGCCCGGCGTGCGAAGATGTGACGCCAAGAAGCGACGACGGCGGCGGATCTGCGAGAGGATGACGCCAGAGATGATGGCGTCCGAATCTTCTTCTCTGGTGGAGGTGGGCTGATGTGAGCGGCGAAGCACCGGAGAAGGACGGCGGTTAGGCAACCAAAAGGCGACGAAAAAATCGCCAAAAGGAGAGGCGCAAGTGTAGGGATGGCAACGGTACATACCGTCGGCATCGACCACCCATACCGTGCCGTCCGATGAAAAATCACCGATTAATTTACCGTGCAGACCACGGGTAGAACTTCTTCCCATACCCATACCCGCCGGGTCCTTTTCACCGTCGGGTCACCCATACCCGATTAATTTAGTGAACACAATTTTAGCTAATAGCTCTTCACCGACGTTGATGAGTAAAGGAAGTAGAATCGTAATGTAAGTTACCCAGATTTTTTAGGACAGAGCTTCAAAAACTTCAAGAACACTTTATTGATGATCCGAGATTGGAGACACTCTCTCTTGAATTGGAGATTTGGATTTTGGACTTTTGGAGTCTAGTTTTCGAGGCGGAATTGGAGATTTGGACTTTGGAGTCTAGTCGTCACTCGTCAAGCGGGCACAGGCTTAGGCCGCCCCACTTAATGGGTAAATGGGTAAACGGGTGCGGTGGAAGTACCCGCATGCAGTGCCGTCATACCCGATGGGTACGGGTTTCTCCCATTAACGCATCTACAGGTATGATTATTGGACCATATTTGCACCCTAATGGAGTAAATACCCATCGGGTATCGGGTTTCGGGTACCCATTGCCATCCCTACGCAAGTGCAAACGCTAGTAAGCCCTAACCCTAGAACCTTGCTCTGATACCATGTTATGAATAGCACTTGTATTGATCATGAGGCCAATGGCCAGAATATATACATGAATACAAGAGTATACAAGGAAAGCCTATACAAGGCAAGGGTATACAAGGAAAGCCTATACAAGGCAAGGAAAGCCTATACAAGGTATTAGAAATCTCTTATATTAGGTAACCAAGATATTGCCTTAACAACAGAAAGAGGAGGATTCAGGGAGAGAAATATGGGGAAGAAGAAGAGTTCTGGGATTAGAGAACAAGAGTTGGGGAAGAACAGCACATAGAGGATGAGAGCTGAGGCTAAGCAGATTCAATTCTTCGATGCCCTCCTCTCGTGTGATGTTTCTTCGAGCAATGGAGATTGCACAGACCTCTCTGCATCTGCAGAGGTAACATAGTCCACATTATTTGCATCACCCACTAAAACATCTTGTTGTTTGTTTGAATCTTGCGTAGTATCTACAACTTGTTGCTGCACGGTGGCATCCGTGGTATTTTCCTGTAGATCTGCTGGATTGGACACATTGGAGTCATCTGCAAGGGCTGGATCATGTTCACGTGGCTCTGCATCCTTCAAAGCTATAGATGAATCCTCCAAATGAACAAGTGAAGCACTTGGTTCTTTGCACTGATCTTCAGCAGCAGGCGCAACATCATGTTTCAGCTCCGAGCCTACTACCGCTGCAGATTCCAGCACCTGACCTTTAATTGAACCATCCAGAGTTGCTGTATCCATAGCAGCTTGTAATCGTCCTCGATGGCGCAGGAGAAACCCCGTATGTGATTCTTCAAGATGGACATTATGCTCGTGAGAAGCTGTGCATTGTTTCAAAGACATTGGAGTCCTTTGATAAAAGCAAGATCATGCAACGGCTCCATGTAGCCCACTGATGATACAACTTGTCCTTCACCCGTTGCTGCAGCTTCCTCTTCTCCAGGAGTACCTTCCCTTAGAATGGTATTTGATTGGATCTTCTGCTCAGTGGAATGTCCCGACAAAGCTGCATAATTCCTCACATCCATCGATGATGCTCCTCGACATTCACCCTGCGATGCAGCTCCCCCTTCATCAGCTGCTGCCTCCTTTGTTGTAGTTGATTCTTCCATTTCGTGCTTATGTTCAGCAGAATCTGCATCTTGCCGCAACTCCACAGAAACTCCCGATGAAACTACATCATGCAACAGCTCCTTGGAGTCCACTGACGACAGCTTTTGTCCTTCACCCACACTTGCAGATTTCTCTTCGTCGGATGCTTCTACTGTTGAGACAGGAGCTGTAGTCCGGCTAACATTCTCAATTCCCTCTGGTTTCTCTTCCTCACCGATGGCCATTTGCTCTTTTTCAGTCGGCTTCTTAGAAGAAGCTTCAAGGTCTTGCAGCCGTTTCTTCATATCTGCGATCCGTTCTTGATCTTCCGAAGTTTCTCCACAGTTGCCATCTTCGGACATGATACCCTCTATAAGCATCAATACGAAGTCTGATCCAGTTCGAAAAATTGATTATGCGTGTCCCGACATCACCTCTTGCAGCCACACCTGAATTTTAACTCATCCTCCCTTGTGCTTTTTTCACATCCTTGCATGCTCTTCTCACTGCCATTTCTTGAGCGTCAACATTGTTGCTATTACCTTGTACCTTCGATCATCCACACTTGTGGGAACTTCTTCCTCTGTGTGCTTCACAAAGTTAGACTTACCTTTGCTCCATTGCTATGCTCCACTCCTTTCTTCGCTTCATCGGTGATTTTTCTTTCACCTCAGACACAACAGATTGGTCCTGTGATTACCACCATTTTCAGTTGTGGTCTCCACATCTTTCCTTTCCTCACTCTTCTCTTCATTGCCACTCTTTACACCATCGACCGCCTAACTCCATTCAAAGATCCCGACTCTCCTTGACGCTCTGCTTTTTTATTTTCCTTTTGCATCATCAAATGTATCCTTATTCTCCTCCTTTTCTTTTTGTGGTTCCTGTTCTTGCTGGAGACCGAGCCTTTGGTGATGGCAATAAGTCTGGGTCACCAATGTCGAGAACAAAGGTGGTCGCAACCTTTGGCTCGCTAGCATCGTAGTCAAGGCAAAGCATTGAGCACCTAGTGGATGTCACCGTTGTTGCCTGTCGATTGACAAGCGCTATTCGATCAATGTCCATCCAACAACAATCGTCCCAAATGCACCGACCATGGCAAAGCTTCATGAGCTTGAACCGCCTTAGGCCAAGATGGAAAGCGGACGAAAGCCACAACGCCATTCATACCTTCTGTACATGCACCTCATCCACTAGTCCCCATCGACTAAAGACTTGACGAAGCGCCTCCTTAGTCACTTGCCCGAGGGTAGAGTAGATGGTGAATGGTGATGCGAAGAATCTAGAAGATGTCACGACCTTGCATCTCCGAGTTGCCATTTAAATCGAACACCTTGGTTGCGCCAAGAGCCGGTAGGTCAGATGCCGATCGGCCAAGGCCGGATCACGGCCGGGAGGTAGCCCGGCCGAGGCAACGGCGCGATGGACCGAGGCTGCTGCGAAGCGCTTGGAGGAGCGCCACGAAGACCAAAGACCGGCAGAGAAGACACGGAGGTTGTGAGGCACTCGGGGCCATGAGACGGCCGATGCAATGAAAGCCTGTGGAAGTTGAGGAGCACCGGCGTCGGTAAAGATGAGCCGCCTACTAGACGACGGCACGGATCCGGCAAGCACGCAGAAGACGAGCGAGCGCGCGACGAAGTCCGGCGGTGTCGATCCAAAACCCAGGTGTGCGCTCTGATACCAAATGTCACACACCAACTTTGATATAAGCACAATCCAGTAGAACCGAGACAGAAAGAGGAGGATTCAGGGAGAGAAATATGGGGAAGAAGAAGAGTTCTGGGATTAGAGAACAAGAGTTGGGGAAGAACAGCACATAGAGGATGAGAGCTGAGGCTAAGCAGATTCAATTCTTCGATGCCCTCCTCTCGCTGCGGTTTCTTTCTTTTGTATTGCCATACCTCCTAGCCGAATGGGCCCACGTCCAAGCCAGCGTCCAGCCCAAAGCCCACGTCCGTGACAAAGACCCACTTACCAAAGGAAGAAGCAAGGGATGGAGGGAGCTGCTGCTGCTGTCCAGCCGAGTTGGAGAAGAGGCGCCAACCTTGGGGGTGAGGGAGCAACCAGGGAGGAGCTCCATTTGAGGGGGGGAAAACTTGGAGAGGAGGAGGAGAGCCCCATACTCCGGGAGGTGGGAGGAGGAGCCGACAATGGGGGAAGAAAATGGGGAAAGAGGAGATGAAGCTATCGGCTAATTTGGGCATAAAGGAGATGGGGGAGAAAAGGAAAAGACAGGTTTCTTAACGCTCTCAAAATTTAACTGCGACATTACAGTGCTAAGGCAAGGTGCATAAACAATAGTTCTATTTTTGGAATTTAGTAGATGCTTATAATTCAAGTTAGTGTTTTAGTTAGCTTTCTCTTTTTTCTATGTTTGGATATATGTTTTGGGTAGAGATTATGACTAGAAAAGTAAAGTTTGATAGAAATAAGCACTACCACACAAATAGGAATCACTGACGCCACATCTCATATGGTTCTGAACTTCACCTAAAAAGCCATCTGTTAAGGCTAGAAAAAATTCCAATCGAACTATCACAGAGCATTTTACTACAAAGCAATCATTTGTGTTAATCGCATACTATCTATGCTAGATAATTCCCACAAACCATTTGTAGAGAACAATTTACTATGAAACAATACATGCGGTTAATATTAACAAGCCATCTGTGATGTACAAATTAATCATAGATGGCTTAATTTTATGAACAAATCTGTGATATGACACTGAGAGTTGATATCTTGTAGCCATATGTGATTAGTCAACTAGTGAAAGATAGTTATGTTTGTCTCGATAGTATGTTTTGCATCACATTTATTTTTTCCATAGCCATCTCTCATGTGTAAACCTTTCACAGTCGACTTAGTTTCTAGAAGTGTCTGTGATATTTCATGGATTGTCGTTTGTTAGTAACCATTTGCAATATGACATCTATAGATCTAGATCTAGTCATCGGTTCTCTCGAGGTTAGCTCACGGTTCACTCGAGCTCACTCTTCTGATCATGGGATGGAGGTGATTTGGTTAAAAGGATGAAGGGAATTCAGAGGAGCTACTAAGGGTTTATGTTTTGAAGATCCAAGAGGCGATGTTGGTTCTAATTTGCATGCATACCTTCTTTAACCCTACATCTAGTTGAGATTAGAGAATAGGAACTAGATGAAGACATTAACAGTATTAGTTACAAAGTAGAGTAGGCATATGTTTCGATTAGGGAGGAGAGCAAAAAAAGAGGGAAGAAAGACACCATATTTGTTTAATTAACCATACCTAGCTATTTGGATAGTTGGCTATGTGAGATAAAATTATTTTGTTTACATCCACATTGATGAATTGAATTGTAAATGAACTGAAACTGTCAAAGGAATACATAAATAGTGTATCTACTTTTAAAAGGGTTACTGAGCAAGACATGGAGAATAAGGGCTTAACATATATGTACTGCCCTTACATAGATTGCGATAATCTTAAGATGTTTTAAAATTCAGCTCAGAATGAAGTCCACTTGATTCGATGTGGTTTCAAAAAGGGGTATACATGTTGGACTAGACATGGTAAGGAGCAACTGGATGAAGCAAGCAGGAATGAAATTGAGGAATATGATGTGCCAGACGCTGATGGAGGTTTTGATGAGGTCATGATTGACAATATTGTGCATTAGGCTGAGTACCTATAAAACCCCGTTGTAACCCCTACATGTAACCTAGACTCTCTTTGAATGCAAAATTGAGCAACTGGTGTGTCCCTCGGGAGCCTGGACCAGGAGTCCCCCTCTCTCCCCAGGGAACACATCAACAGGAGTAGGGCACTTCCTTAAGCGCCCGAACCTGTATAAATTCTTGTGTCTACTTTATCTCCTTTGGATGGTGGCCCATAAGACGGCCAGCGTCCCCCCTCTCTCTCTCGTGTCCTGTTCTTAAACATACGACAATTTGATAGATCAGTTTTTGGTGCTGGTTAATAAGATTAATTCATGTTCAATGGTCCTAGATGGGTTCATGATCATTACTCTGTGATTATACTGTTGTGGCCATGCCACTACTTACCCCAATAGGCCAATTTTCCACCATCGGGTAGACCGTGAAACATAAACCCACAAACAACATGCGAAGATCAATAGGATTGATCAACACGGATATGTGATCAAAAATGAGGTTAATATGATTACTCCAAAGAGGCTTTCTATGGTCGGATTCATGGATTTGATCTATGTTTTCCGAAGAGGTTTCAGGCACTACCCGAACCCGCAAGGGCTCTGCTCTTGACGATGAGGGCGCTACTATGAAGCCCGCCCGCTAACCGGCTAGCGGGACCGCCGTATGTGTACAGCTCCTTATAGTTCATTGCGAGTTCACATCGTTTAGTAGAATGCAATTCTATGTATAACTTGCTTTTGTAGGATTGATGTGAATAGTATGGCCCCTTATGTATGTGTGTAATTTTCACGGCCTGCGTGTCAACTTGTGATGTTTCTACACTCCTTGTAATTTATTACTAGTGCTATTAGGAGTAATAGCTTAGTGGTAGTACTTGGAGGACTCAAGCACTTGGAGGCATGATGAACAAGAAATGTGGCGATGGAGATCACCATGTGAATGGCCATACTATATCACAGTAAATGTGATTATCTGTGATTGCTTTTATGTTCTTGTTTATTTACTTATTTCTATGCATGTTATATAATTGTTCTGAATGCTTTTAAAATGGTAGAAATAAAGATCCCTCCTGTAATATTAAGCAAAATTGATGCCCTCCCAATTGGCTGCACCATCCAATATCATGTAAATTAATGGTAGGTCTGCTAAAGTAGGGTGCCATTAACTTTCTTTGATTAGATGGGTTTGTGTCGAACACTCACACGCATAGCATTGGTTATACTTAACAAGGCCATCATAACAGTTATGGACCTTGGGTCATAGGGTTGGGGCCGAGGCATAGAGATGCTACCCAACAACAAGAGTCATATAGTGATATGATTAGTAAATTTTTGCTTACCAAATTCATTAGCCTTCTAGTAGTGACGCTAATGCTCACTAGTAGACTAATTAATTGTGGGTCTTGAATCATTAAGTTCCATAAGAGGGATATGGAATTTAGTGGGAGTATCTTTATTAAATTGTTTGATATAAGTTACTCTTCATGAATGTTTGTCTCAGTCTTCACAAATATTTTCTGTTTTAGATCATGGCACCACTGTTTGTTGCACCCACTTCCATTATGCTTATGCGTTTGACAATGAAAAGGAAAACTTAATGGAATGAACTTTGTGGATTGGTCCCATAACTTGAAAATTGTTCTCAGGAAAGATAAAAAGGAACGCATTCTAAAGAAACCAATTCTAGATGTGCCTGACTAGAATGCTACCAATGTTGTTAAAGTCGCTTACAAAAAGCGGTTGATGAGTCCCTTGATGTTAGTGCCTCATGCTTGCTGCTATGAACCCAGACCTTTAGAAGCAATCCGAGAACATAGAGGCCTACGACATGATCGTGGCACTTAAGGGTATGTTTGAGGCCCAAGGTAGGACTGAGAGATATGAGATCTCAAAGTCCTTGTTTGGATGTAAGCTAGTCGACGGCAGTCCGGTGAGCTCTCATGTAATCAAGATGGTTAGTTACACTCAGAGCTTGGAAAAACATGGTTTCCCACTTAGCCAAGAGTTAGCTACTAACTTGATTCTTGCGTCACTCCCTCCGAGCTTCGGGCAATTCATTATGACTTTTCATAAGCCACCCAGTTTGCAAATTCTTGACTTATTCTCTTCATTCTGTGTTTCTAGTTTTATTTGAGTTCATTTGGATCTTCCTTGTGCTCAATTGTGATAATAACTCAACTCAAATCATATTTGTACTTTTGACTAACATGTTGAGGGGGAGTTCTAGAATCTCTTTCATGCATTGTATATAGGCTTTATTTTCTATTTTATAGGCTTTGTCTATTATACAAATGATTTATTTTTCATGATATACACCATGCTAAACCATTTGAAGAAAAGTTTTAACTTAGATATGTCCAAGTTCATTTATCTTGCTAAGCTTACTAAAACTTGAAAAATGAGCTTTAAACAAACTAAATGAACCATGTTGCTTGTACTTGCTGAGTTTCTTTTCTAGCAGTATTTGCCATAATTTTTGAAATTTTGGAGTTCTCTAAAGTCTCTATAGCAACTTGAGTGAAACTAGATTGATCCATACTTGAGTCCTTCATCTGCTTATCAATCAAAGTGTTAAAATGACAATTAATCAAAATTGACTCTTTTTATATGCATTAGACTTGACACCTCACATTCACATGGAAAATAAGCTCGAAGGTCCTTGTATGTACTCCTAGATTCCCCGAAGTGTTGAGTAGATTGAACTCTAGGTTTTCTATTTGATCCTTTGAATGGCTTTGCTTTTAGATTTGAAACTGTTGCTAAGTGTTGCTCATGTCAAAAAATTGCTAAACATAATCTTTTTAAAACAAAACTAAGCTAGCAAGCAAATCTTCTTATTTACACTTGGACATGTCTTAGTTTAGTGTAACTTGAAATTGTCTAGCTTGGTGTCATATCTTATCTTTATAGTCATTTGGATAATTTTCAAAACTCTTCTAGGTTGCATGCATACATTAAGGGGGAGAAAATGTTCTCTTGATGTCTATATTGCCAAAAGGGGGAGAAATCATAGAATAGACATCATTTACAACAAAAAAAATGCATCTTGGTTCTTATGATCTTGGTAAAGTTTATTTGTTATCTTCTATGGATCACAAGCATGTTTGTTGTGTTATTAGATTTTAGAGCTTTTGTGAACTTGCTCTTTCTTGAGACTAGCTCTAAAACTCTTTTAACTAACTTGATCATAATCTCTTTTTCTTCCTTCTTGAACCAAGTTTGGCTTAGCATTCAAATTGCTTTCTCTATCCTTCTTCAAACTCAAAACTTATGCATTTTCATGTGTTTGTCAATATACTCATCAAAGGGGAGATTGAAAGACCATGTGGAGGTCTATACGTGTGTGTGATGAGTATTTGACTAAGTTTAAGTATGGTTTAGTTTGGAATTGAGTTTGATTTGAATTGGATTTGCAATTTGAAGCAATTTGAGGTTTGTCTGCCTTTTCTGGTACTAGTGGCCTTGGGGTGGTAGCACCGGATCTCCTGAGCATTAATGATTTAATTAATGATTTTATAATAATTATTGTATATCTATTTGGACATTGCTATATGACGGGTTTTCCTTGTCTTTGATAGTTGCAGGACGACAGTACTAGGTCATGATGTAGCAGAGGATAATCGGGATTAGGCGAGTTGCGTCGGAGGTCCAAATGGTTGAAGATCGTCAGAAGATGATCAGAGACGGAGTCCGGGCAAGCCAAGAAGATAAGGAAAGGCGGTGATGCTAGCTAGATGCCGCGTGGATCAATGAGGGCCATTGGATCGCGGTCCAGTTGATAGGTTAGCGGGTCTAGGTAGTATTCTTTGAAAACCATGCAAGAAAACCCATTATGTGTGTGGGTTTTAGGTTAGCCCTTGCATTGCTATGTGAGTGGGTTAATCCTAGCCCTTTGATGAGTGCCCTATGGTTGAGGGACTCATCCAAATGTGGTAGGTAACCCAAGAGTAGTATAAATAGAGGGGGAGGGGTAGCCTCCTCTTAAAGGTTGTAGAGGTTTTTGTGCTCCTTTGAGTTTTGCCCACTTTGTTGTGAGGCTTTGTAAACCTCATCTTCCAGAAATGCAAATCTTTTTCATTCATGCTTGAATTTACATTACGCATTTACTTTATGTCTTAAATTCAGCATTTAAATTCCTGCAATTTACTTTCTCGCAATTTGGATTTGCCTCCCCTCCTTCCAAATACTACTGATCTAGGATGTCTTGAGTGTTCTCATATGGTTTTACATATCTCTTGCACTCTAGAATAGACTAGAGATCAAGTTTTCTATCAAGTTGCAACTCTGTTCAAAACTTGTTCTTCGCACAGTGGTAGTGTTTGATTTTTAGAAAAAGTTAGAAAAATTATTTTTGAGTGATTCTTATTGAAGAAGGTGCATGACTCCTATATCCATTTGTGGACAAATTGGGGAGTCTACTGGTTGCACCTTTTAGGCTCCATGAGATGAAAACTGAGTCCCAAACTTTCTATTCGAAGTTCTTGACAATCTATGGTTTTTTATTTTTCTACAAGGTTTTTTAAGGTGGTTTTTGGTGGAATACTTCATTACTCATTTTCACATAGGGAGAAAAATTATCAAAATTTTTGGATCACTATAAGTCCACCAACCACCAGCTCCAATTAAGGATAATTCTTGGAAAAGCTGCTTTTGCTTTTTTTAAAGTGATTTTTGTGATTTGGCTTAATCTCCTTTTTAAAATCAAGGGTTGAATTGATTCCATTTTATTTGGATACTTGACAATCAGGATTGTGATTAAAAAATCCCCCACATATTCTATGGTTTTCATCCATGCAAGCTAGGGGTACACATAGTTGTCTAGTTGTTCACGATTTCTTTTGCATGATCTTTTCGAGGTCTTAATTGGAGTATTTTGTGGGGAAAATTTTTATTTTGTGACTATTCACCCCCCTTCTATTCGCCATCTCGATCCTTCACTTCTCCAACTAATGATGCTTTGATGCAAAGGGTGAGTACATAAAGCACTGAACAAGTTGTGCTTAGAATACAAATCTAATATACTATATGCATGGCTTATTACAAAGGATTGGCTAACATGGTTAATTTGCATAAAAGAACATTTGTAAAGGAATACCATGAATAGATTGAAAGACTGTAAAACAAGTAATAACCATAATAACTTTTGCATTTGTTTCTCAATAACTAATTCATAACCTTAATGCACAATTCCACTTCCATACCCATATTTTTTTTTGATAAAATCTAACCCTTAATCAGTAATCACCAAGCAATGCTCAATACCATGAGCATGGCTATTGAACGGTTTTACACTCTCTGAGAGGTTATACACTTTACCCACAAGATACAATCATACACCACAAATGCAGTGATTATAACAAAGCCTTTCCAATGCCTATTTAAGCCGGTACTACCCGCTAAGGTTTCAACACAGATAGGACTGGTTACCACATCCAGGGCCAACCTTTTGCACCATGTGAGCCCACCCTTGTGAGGACTGGTAACCACAACCCGGGTCTCACACCACCGCTAATAGTACCAAAGTTTAGATTCAACAAATTAATCAGGTAGTTCTAACCTATACCAGACTTGTGGTTGTATGAATGGGCCAGTTCAAATTCTTGTAAGGTTAAGTTCTTAATTTACCAAGGCAAGACTAACCAAAAATTCACCACAACCATGAACCAACAATTATCACAAAAATCAATATGACCGTCCAAGTGCCACATTGGCCCACCACAAATTCTTGCCACTTGCCTCAGTCTAAATCATTTTACAACCCCGGTTGATTTACCATGCACCATATGCCATCAACAACAACCACATTATGTGACAATACCTAACACACAAGTTAATAAATATGTTTCATATTCATTAAGTAAGATTAATCATTTTCACATAAAATGATGACTCGTTGCATGGCTAAGCATACTATTTGCGTTCTAACTACCCGTATTGGTAATTAACAGCTACCAATTATCATGAACCATCCTAGGGTGACAAATGAGATATGACATATGTCATGGCAAGGTGAACGTAATTCAAAGTGGACAATTAGCTATTCCCAACATAATTGAAACAAGTCATAAATGTATTAACATGCAATACTTTGAAACAATATAATATTTAAAGTATGGGTTCAATATGATCAAAACACAACTTGTCTTCAAACAGCTCCGACTCCTTCTCTAGATCTTGCTCGTGCACGGGCTCCTCAGCCACAAACTCACCAGATAACTCGACGTCTATGTGAAACGAAAGAGAAAGCAATAAATACCAAAAATAGAGAGTAAGATCAACTCTAAAAATTAAATAAAATTCATCATTAAATAGAGCTTGACTTTACAAATTTTTAGTAACTAAAATCACCTCAAGTGGGGTTCGTATGAAGAAGATATAGCTATTTAAAGTTTGAAATAAAAGAAAAAAATCAGAAAATGGGAAAACCAAATGTGAAATCATGTGCTGAAAAATTGGCTGAGTAATGAAATTGGCATTGCAAAGTGGTTGTGATTATGGCATGTGTGGTGCTTGTGCATATGCTGGTGATAGCATGATGATAGTTTTGCTTGATGCAATGCGCTCGTGTGAGTGGTTGCATGGATTGACTTTGAGTCAAGTCGTGGACTTGTGTTCGGATTTGTTTGATATGCTGGTGATAACACGATGATGGTTTTGCTTGATGCAACGCGCTCGTGTGAGTGGTTGCATGGATTGACTTTGAGTCAAGTCGTGAACTTGTGCTCGAATTTGTTTCTTTTTTATTCATGTGCAAGTGTTGCTCGAGGGCGAACGTGGTCGATGACGGGACCGGAACTAGGTTCATGGAGGAACTGAGGTTCGGGACTAGATTTAGGGAGGAATCGAGGTCTTGGCGGTCAAGGATGTCATGCGGGACGTTCGGGCCAGAGAACATGCACATAGAGGTTGGTTAGTCACGATTTACAAAGATGTGGAAATTTGTACATACGATGTAAGAGTTGTTTTTGGCCATGTTAATAAAGTTGAGATGTATACTGAACTCTTTCCATGTGGGAAGTGGAGTTGTATTCAATCTCTTTATGTTTGCTCAGATAACTGCTTATGTAGAGAGCCGGTTTTATGGTTTATACTCTTTTGTTTTGGAGTATCAGATCCGGATAAATAAAATCTTTCTTGCAAATCTGAGCATCCTGCATCGGCGTGAAGAAGAAAATCCTTGCAACTAGAAGTTTTTAGCGCTTGATCTTTATTCTATTGCAGCGTAGTTGAAGCCAGCAAAGGAGTCAGGCAACTAGAAGAATTTGAAGAGCTCTCAGCACCTTGAGTTGTTTTTTAGTCTGGTGTAGATTGGAGCATGACTGAAGTTTTGTCCATCGCAACAGTCACGAAGTTCATAACGGAGTTCGGATTCTTGCAAAGGTATCATCTTGCGAAGGTAATATCTCAAGATTTATAGATCCGATCGAATTGATTCTTTTTGGGTTAACTTCCGAATTGAATCTAGTTTCTACAGTTCAAATTTCACGTCAATCCAACGGTGGGATCTTCAGAAATTACTGGTTTTGTGAACTGCTCGCCAGACTGCTCGCCTAGTCGCCTAGTCGCCCAGATTCAGTCATCTTGTGAAGAACATAACTTTAGATCCGTAGATCTGATTGACCTGATTCTTGTTGCGTTAGTTTCGTAATGGAATATAGTTTCTACAGTTAAAATTTCACATCAATCCAACAGTGGGATCTTCGAGAATTACTGTTTTAGTGAACATGTGTTGGTCTGCTCGCCCAGGATCGCCGCCTTTCGTCGCCCAATCGATCTATGGTCGCATGATCGCTCTACCGTCGCCCAATCGGTCTCATCGTCGCCCAGATCGCTCTACCGGTCGCCTAACTGGTCCATCGTCGCCAGATCTCTCTACCGTCGCCCGATTGCTCAACTGGTCACCCGACTACGTAAACTGGTCTCCCAACTGCGTGAAATGGTCTCCAACTGTGTGAACTGGTCTTCCGACTGTTCGCCGTCTGCATGAACTGGTCTCCAAGCAATTTGAGGTTAAATTAGGGTGTGTTAGAAAAACAAAGTCAAAATTTTGATTTTAGCTTCCGCACAATCATTCAGCCCCCCTCTGATTGCTACATTAGTATATTTCGATCCTACACCAAATTAACTAAATTATTTTTGTACTGGAAAATAGCATTTATGATGTCATGATGATGTTAGCAAAGAAAAATAATTTGCTCAAAATATTTTTCTATGGAAAAACCGAATTATGTCATCATGTTGAAATCACTAATGCGCGGCAGCGTCGCAATGCGACATGTGTCGTTGGCGCAGGGACCTAGTCCACGGTTTAGCCTTGGTCCACCATGGACTGGTGGCACTGTGCCTGTGTGCCAGTTGACACAAGACGAGGCGTCCGCGGCGACACGTGGCACCCTTTGATCGACGACGCGTGGCACCCGACCGACAGTGAATCAATGTCACTTCTATAGGTAGCCAAATGGGCGGCATGGCACAGCTCGGCACGAGCACGACTAGGCACGACCCGTTTAGGAACGGTATGGCACGGCACGAAGAGGGGAAAATAGTGCCGTCTTGGCATGAATAGCCCGTCGTGTTTCTACGTGCGTCTTGCCGCCCATCGCCGAGATACAACAAAAACCCTCAAACAAAATTTCGCATCAACAAGAGCATAATGAGCACATCAACAATCACCAATTCTTAATTCGATTCAGATTTTGAAAACTTGATAAGTAAAACCACAAGCATAAACATTAAACAATATAAATGCATGCATAACAAATTAACAATATCTGAGGATCGGTTTATCACTTTATCGGTTACTCCACAAACACAAATACATGCAAAAGCCCACAAACACAAATTCACAAACTTCGATATTATTTTGAGTGTTTATATAATGTTTGGTCGCCTCATTAAAAACCTTTCTAGGTAAAACTCATACCTCATGAGAAAACCCTAAAAGGAAAAAAGTACAGCCATTTCGGTTTGAAGTTCAAAAGAGTACAATCCATATAGTCCATTACATAAGTAAATACATAATTACACACCGACACCTTTGCGGTAGTTTAGTAATAGTATCATCGTTGGTCCAACACCAAAGAAGAATGTAAACTTCATTAAGAAACAAGTTTGTGTATGAATCTTGAAGATCTTTGTCCTCCACATTGTGTTGAGCTCTAGCTTCACCTTGCTCCCAATCCTTGAGGCAGATAGCATCTCCACCATTTCGTGGTTCAAACGATGTCGCCACTCCTCGATCACCCTACCGTTAGACTAAAAGTAGATTACTCAAGATATATAGTGGACACGATCGCCATCACATCTTTAGCTAATATAGACAGAATGGGATAAGTAAGTTTGTACTCATGCCACCAATTCAGAATGTCAAAGTCATCGTCATAGTAGGCGACGTTGTCACTGTCCAGGTAAGTTGACAACTTAGAAACAAACGCCGAACAAAGAAAGCGCGGTTGAAACAGATGATGATCTCCCACCACCACCAGAAGGTACATGAACACGAGAAGTAGAAGGTACAGAATCACCTAAATTTGCAACAAAGCCAGAGCCAGAAGATGCAGAATCAGCTGCCCCAAAGATTTTGCCCCAATCAGTTTTCTTCTTACCAGTACCAGTGCCATGACAAATGTCCAGTACCACCAGTAGAAAGAGCTGAAAACGTAGATTTGCAGATGAGGCACTTAGCAGCATACCTCACCTTCTTGCTATTATCGATTCTAAACAACTTTTCAAAGTCGTTCCACACATCAAAGGTGGAGGCTCTAGGCCTCTTAGTCTTACCACGGCCACGACGCGTGGCTCCGGTGCTTGCACCGTCACCCTGCGACGGACTTGCGGCTGCAGAGGGATCGCCATCGGTGTCGCCATCCAGCTTCCTTCATTGCTTGTTGCCATCGAACAAGTCATCTTGGCCCAAGTCTTCTCGGTGTCCCTTGCGTACCGAGATCGTGGTCGATGGAGGTAGGATCGAGCTCCTCCGCCATCGTCGGCCTCACGACGAGCACCGAGCAGAGAGGGACGGAGAGGGTGACTGGGCGAGATCCAAGAGCTAGAGAGAGAGGACAGAGGAGACTGGAGAGAGTCAGAGAGAGAGAGCGAGGAGGGACTGGGGACACCGGAGATTGCGACGACGAGAGGTGGACAGCTGCGGACCCGCGGAGAGGAGACTGGAGAGTGGCAGCGATGACGAGATGGCAACACGCCGCGGGAGACCAGAGACGACGAGTTGACGACGATGGTGTCCGTGCGGTGGAGGCGCGTAGCGGCGGGCAGGCGGAGCGGCTAGGGTTCACAGCGTGAGGGGATTGATTTGGATCTGGGGATGGGGTTGGGGGGAATGGGCGAATGGGAGGGGATCGATTTTATATAGCTAGGGTTTCGCCTCGCCTGGCTGGTCTGCAGTGCAGCCGTCGGGCTCGGGTCTCTGGGTGGCTGGGCTCGATTCATTGCAACCGTGCTCAGATAGTGTCGTGCCCATGCCGCCCTACACGGCCAAGGGTCGAGCCCAAGCAGTGCAGAGCTTAGTCGTAGTTGCGTCAAGACAGCACTATACATATCGTGCCATGCCGTGCCGTACCTAGTGCCAGGCCCAACTCCCATGCCTCGGGCCGGCCCATTTAACACGGCCCATCTGGCCAACTCTAGTCACTTGAGCTAGCCTGATAGCCTTATCATGAGGTTTGCGTAACCTTATCATGAGGTTGCCGAGCTCACCTGAGGATTTTTGCAGTCTTGTGTGGCATACCTAAATCTGAATATGCAAATCTAAAGGACACACCATTCGTCAATCCGTATCTCTAATTTTCCGCTATATACAACTAGGGCTCGACCATCCGACTACGTGGGCATGCATGGCACTAAGCAAATGCTAAGGGGCACAACTCTTGCTGCATTCTTGATCAAATACATGATGCACACCGAAGAAAATTTAACAGATAACAAAACAAAGAATGGAAAGATAGTGCAGATCTCTGCCTTGCTTTGCTAGGAAACAAAAATCCATACATTGACACAAATTTTCTGTTTGGTTGAATAGATGAGAATGGATAGAATGAGCTAATTTTTTATTTGGTTGGATGGATGAGAATGGATGAGCTAGTTGTAACCAAGGTTTCAAATTTTTGGACAAAATTTTGAATTTTTGGATAAAATTTGATAGCAATTTGAATTTTCAGACAAAATTTGAATTTTTAAACAAAATTTGAATTTTCAACCAAAAGTTGAACATTTGGACAAATTTTGATCTAAATTTGAATTTTCAAACAAAATTTGATAGAAATTTGAATTTTCCGACAAATTTGACCTCAATTTGACCAAAATTTGAATTTAACCGAGTACACTTCGGGCGAAATTTGAATTTAACCAAGTACACATCTTCATGCAATAGACTAAATGAACCCGTCCGGCCTTTATTTTTGGATAGGTCATCCAACATCTTGAGAGAATATTCAAAAAAATTGGATGACTATATCCCATCCATCCACTCATCCAAATAATTGGATAACTCTAAATCCATAGATGGTCATATCCTATCCATCCTCACCCACCTAATGATACAAGCGGTGAAGCGAGTGCAGCTCTTTCAGAGGCGGGTACTGTGCCGAGCCCGAGCGCAAACCGCTGCATCAGAACTCATGGGGTTGCAAGCGCCGAGAGTGGCTATTCACGAGCCACCGCCTGAGAGGTGAGTTTTGTGGCATTAAGCATGCCTTTTCTTTTCTCTATTATCTCTTAAATACTTTCTGCACCTCCTTCCCAACAGACTGGCAAGGACAAAACTCTAACAAACAAGATAGGGAATCTCTTCTAACAGAAAGCTGGCGGAAATGAAAAAAAGTATAGCTGTTGTAACAAAAATGAGAAAAACTTAACAATCTGAAATGCTATTCCAATCTTCCTGCTGCCACCTCCTTAGTCTGCATGAGCCTGATTGCCTTCTTGCCCTGCTCCATGTCTGATATATACTCTATCCAAGCTTTGCCCCATAACATTACTCCCCAAGAAGGCGAAGCTTGTCCTCAAGCTTGCATCAGACATGAGCGGCGGAGAGCAATGGCATCCATCCATGTGGCTTCAAAGATCTGTTTCACTCTGTCCAATGGACTAAGAATGGCGCTTCCTTCCAAAAACCTCTCGAGCCAGATGGCATGCGGTTCAGCAGGCTGGTTCACATGAGGGAGCAATATCGAGGGTAATTCCACTGGTGTGGCGGCTCACCCTTGAATAACTTCAACAGAGAGACATGAAATACATTGTGTATCTTTGCGAATCGTAGATGCATCGATATACTCTGAGTCCCACCCGACCGTTACCCGATATGGACCATAAAACCTTGGTGCTAATTTGAATGAGACCAAAGAACCCTTGCCGACATTTGACTCAGATTCAAGCTTCACCACACCCAAGAGCCAATTTCAAACTCTACTTCCATGTGATGGCCATCATACCTTTGTTTCATCCTATTTTGAGCCCGAGAAGCATGTCTTTGGCGTCTGGTCAAGAAGCGCATCGCGATCCACCAAAGTCTGCCCACAGAGTCAATGCTAGTAGCCCCTTGTCGATAAGGTGTCAATGGTGGAGGTGGTCGACAGATACCAATTCAAAGGAGTCAACCGATGAGCTGAATGGAAGGAAGTATTATAACAATATTCCACCCACGGGACCCATTGTGCCCAAGTTGTCTGATTGGAAGAAGCTAGACAACGGAGGTACATCTCAATGGTACGGTTGACAACCTCGGTCTGTCCGTCCGTTTGGGGATGGTAGGCAGTCGACATTAACAAGGTTGTACCACTTCTTTTGAACAACCCTTGCCAAAACGCACTAAGGAAAATTGGATCGCGATCCGACACAATGGATTCGGGAATACCATGGAGGCGCACGATCTGGTCAAAGAAGAGGCGAGCCATTGTTGGAGCTGTGGCCGGTTGTTTGAAGGATATGAAGTGAGCATACTTGGAAAGACGGTCTACCACCACCAACAATGCAGTCTTGCCTTGAGATTTGGGAAGGTGTGTGATGAAATCCATCGAAACATCCGCCCAAACTTGATGAGGGATCGGAAGGGGTTGCAAAAGACCCGCTGGAGCCATGGTACTTGCCTTATGCTGTTGACAAACAATGCATTTTGCCACATACTCAGCCACTGCTTCTCACTGATGCTCCCACCAATATCCTGCCTTAAGTCGATGGAGGGTTTTCTGGACCCCTTCATGTGTCAAGTCATGCACCGAAGCAATGACCCGCTCAATCAATGGGGATGAAGAGGGTATGACCAGCCGATTGTCACGGTATAACAACCCATCTTGGACGGTCCACTGTGGTGCTGAGTCTGGATTGCCTGCCAACTGTGGTGATAAGTGTGCGCCATGCTGAGTGATGAGGTTCTGGACCATGGGGTCAGTTCGCAGGAGGTCTTGCCATTGAGCTCTGGTTACATCTTGCGGTGTGGATATGGCTGCACACTAGAGAGAGTCAGAATACACCCTGGACAAGGCATTTGCTGCTTGATTGTGCTTACCCGGCTTATACTCCACCTGAAAATCAAAGCCCATTAGTTTACTTAACCAGTGCTGCTGCGGTGGAGTAATTAAAGCCTGTTCCAAGAGGAATTTCAGACTGCCATGGTCGGTGCGCACGACAAAAGGATGACCCCACAAATAAGGACGCCAATGGCGCACTGCCTTGGATAGCCCTATGAGCTCCCTCTCATAGGCTGCAAGTTTCTTGTGATGGTCCGCAAGCTGCCGGCTAAAGTATGCAATTGGGTGATCGTGTTGTTGAAGCACTGCCCCAATGCCCGTGCCGGATGCATCGCACTCCACAACAAAAAAGGTCAGGAATCTGCATTTGAAGAACCGAGCAAATTGTCGAGCTCTGTTTGAGGCGATGGAAGGCTT
The DNA here is from genome assembly GCA_036346375.1 of Guadua angustifolia. Lineage (NCBI taxonomy): Eukaryota > Viridiplantae > Streptophyta > Magnoliopsida > Poales > Poaceae > Guadua > Guadua angustifolia. The sequence continues at coordinate 37,605,794 of CM070502.1, forward strand.
CTTGAGCTTCTTGTGTCCAAGCAAAGCTATTCTTCCGCAAGAGGGCAATGAGAGGCTCAGCAATTGATGTATAGTCCTGAATGAACCGCCTATAATATCCAGTCAAACCCAAAAAATCCCTGAGTGCCGACACACTGGTAGGACAAGGCTAATTAGATATTGCCTGCAACTTGGCTGGATCAGCTTCTACCCCATTGTGAGAGATTACATGGCCCAAGTATTCCACACGATCTTTCACGAAAGCACATTTAGACCTCTTCAAGTATAACTAATGGAGTCGGAGCTGATCAAGCACCAAACGTAGATGTAGCCGATGGTCATCCTCACCGATCAGATATCAAAATGTCGCCGAAGAAGACGAGGACAAATCGGCGAAGAATGCTCAGAAGACCTCATTCATGAGGGCCGGAAGGTGGATGGGGCGTTCGACAATCCAAACGGCATTACTAAAACTCGTAATGGCCGTGGTGAGTCCGGAAGCCGTCTTGCCGATGTCTTCCTCCCAAGATACGGACTTGATGATAGCCGGAGCGAGGTCCAACTTGGTAAAGAAGCGAGCCCCCAAGTTCATCCAAAGAACTCCTCCACTATCGAATAGGGAATTTGTCCTTGATGGTCCGCATGTTGAGTGCGCGGTAATCCACACAGAATCGCCAAGTCCCGTCCACCTTCTTGACCAGCAAAGCCGGAGAAGAAAAGGGTGATCTACTAGGCCTAATGATGCCCTGCTTCAACATAGCCTCACACTGAGATTCAATTTCATCCTTCCGCTTGCAGATGCACTGCAGAAGGTCGCACAACCACAGGATCTGTGCCCTCAGCAAGAATAATCCGGTGATCACACCACCTGGGGGGAGGAAGCCCTTTTGGTTCTGCAAAAATGTCTTCATACTCACCCAATAACTCCTGCATGACCTTTGCCTCTTGTAATTCAACAATATCAAGATAGTCCGACTAGGGCGCCAGATTCCTTGGAGCCGAACACGCATACAGGGACCAAACTCCATAGAGAGTTCTTCAAAATTCCAATGAATGTTCCCCAATGTTCTCAGCCACTGCACGCCTAATATGACATCAAACCCATCAATAGGAAGTATGATGAACGGGGCTGTAAACTCATGGTTTTGTATAGAGAACGTGGCGGATGGCACAGATCCAAGGCAAAGTAAATGTGACCCTCCTGCCACTCGGACCTGCTGGGAAGCTCCTTTCACTTGCTGCCAACTGCCTTGGCGAGCTGCATAAGTACTGATGAAGTTGTGAGTGCTTCCACTGTCAATAAGTCCAAGCCAGCTCTTTCCTTCCATGCGCACGGTCACCTGCATGGTGTCTCCATGCTTTGGTCCCTGGGCGGCAATCATAGACAAAGAGATATCTGTGTCCAGGAGCATTGCTTCCTCCTCTGCATTTTCTTCAGCTTCCTCTTCTTCAACCTCCAAATGGAATAAGCGCTTGCATCGATGCCCCCGTGTGTACACTTCATCACAATTGTAGCATAGCCCCTTGGCCCTTCTCTCTGCGAGTTGATCGGCGGAGGCGCACTGGCAGAACAGGCCGCACTACTACGTGCAGACCGGGCGTAGGATTTCATGCCACCCACAAGGCCGCAAAGTGATTTTGACTCGCTTCCCCATGCGATGCAATCGAAGGCACTCGTCCCACGGAAATGGGTGCTCACCGGTGGTACTCACGCTGGCGGTTATCCCCGGCGCCGTCTGGATCGGAACAACGTTGCCTCGGCTGAATGGAAGTCTTCCCCGCGCTGCTCCCGTGATCCCCTGCATCGCCTCTGCTATCCACATTGCTTTCCTTGCCTCCGCTTCTCTTGCAAACCCGATCGCCTCTGCCATATCACGGGGTCTCTCCCGTCGGACATCTGCTCCAATCGCCACCGAGAGCCCCGCCACAAACGTTTCGATCTGCTCTGTTCTCTTCATCCGCGGAGCTCGCGCCAATAAGATCTGAAACTCTCTTGCATACTCATCCACCGTGCCGCCGTTCTGCTTGAAGTTGATAAGATCGCCCCAAGGTCCCACGCTTGAATGTCGCGTGAACCTTTGGACGAAAGTCTCCGAGAAGTCTTCCCATGCAATCCAACTTTCTTCTTGTTGCCAGTTATCAAGTACTTCTTGCGCTTCCCCCATGAGATGGAGGCCCGCCACCTCCACAAATTCTTCCTCCGGAATGCGATGTAAACGGAAGAATCGTTCACATCGGCGCAGCCACCGGAGTGGATCCTCCTTTCTGTCATATTCGGACAGCTCAAAGCGCGGAGGACGCGGAATCCATCTTCGGTCTTGATCATCTTCCTCTTCTCGCCGCCCACCTCCGTTCCGCCGTCCTTGCGCCTGCCGCTCACGTACAAGGTTTGGTTGACGGTCCAGCACCAGGTTCCTTCTGGGCGGCGGCACATAGGAATCCTCTCCCACTTCACCTGAGCCGTGATCATCCGCCTGGCGCGAAGACTAGCCCTCCCTACCGCCGACCAGTCTTGCATCACCCATCGGGGCCTTCTCCTTCATAAGCCTCATCATCTCCCCGATCATGGTCTTCATCTCCTTCTCCAGACCAGTCACACGATCTTCAATGGCCGGCGCCTTGCTTCCCATGTCGACTGGCTCTGATACCAATTTGATACAAGCAGCCTGGCGTGTGCTGCCAGAGGCGCTGGTAGTGCAGTCGGAGCCCGGGCATAAATCGCCAGACGAGGAACTCACGGGGTTGCAAGCGCCGAGAGTTGGTCATTCTAATGAGCCACCGCCTGAGAGGTGAGTTTTGTGGCATTAAGCATGCCTTTTCTTTTCTCTATTATCTCTTAAATACTTTCCAGACCTCCTTCCCAACAGACTGGCAAGGACAAAACTCTAACAAACAAGATAGGGAATCTCTTCTAACAGAAAGCTGGCGGAAATGAAAAAAAGTATAACTGCTGTAACAAAAATGAGAAAAACTTAACAATCTGAAATGCTATTCCAATCTTCCTGTCGCCACCTCCTTAGTCTGCATGAGCCTGATTGCCTTCTTGCCCTGCTCCACGTCTGATATATACTCTATCCAAGCTTTGCCCCATAACACCTAACCAAACGCCACCTTAGCTAGCACTTCTAGCACCATAGATAAGGTTCACCCCCAGTTATCAACCGCGAATGTTCAAGCAAAATAGTTCAGCGAAGAGCAAAAAGACACGACAACATAAACAGAGTATATCTACAACAGTGTGTTAAATGTGCTAAAATATTTTATCACAGAGCACAGATCAAAATTTACAAGACATCAACTGTAAGTAAAATTTCAGTGTTTCGAATGAAGTAGTGCTGCAATTAAACAAAAAACAGATGGATAATGATCCTTACTAACTTTGGCAATTCATGAAGCCTTTAGATCTACAGCGCATTTATGTTCACTGATTTGAGTAGAGCATATCTTGCAAGTAACATCAACAGAGAATCACTTTGCCTTGGCATTTTCCACTGTAGCTTTAGCTTGCTCGTTGACAGGCAGAATTCGTTCATAACGTTTCCTTGTCAGTGTCTCCCCTTTAAGAGCAGCAACATATCTGTCATTTGTGTCCTCTTTCCTTTGCAGCTCACCAAGAAACTCTGCCAATCTCTCCTGTTCACTTGCCCCATCATCTGTTTTGTCAGGTGTTCATAATTTAGTCGCAATGAAATCATAATGTAATATGAGCAAGGTTAAATAAAATGTTAGGAGATACAAGATAACCAAACACAACAAAATTTGCATAAACAATGGCACCTGGAAAGAAAGTAAGAACAGGGACAAAAGGAAAAAGCAAAACAAACTTTAATTTCAAGTCTGTTGGGAAGTAAATATAAACTTACGCACAATCTCACATGAGAATAGATGCCAAGCACTTATCTGCTAGTAAAGAGTGGCAGCATACAGCAAATATATACAACCCATACAGATGCTTGGCAACATGCAGCAAATATTCAACCATGGCATCTGCAGACTGGAGGAGGAACATGTGAAGTGGCAAAAAACTGCTATAGTTTATGTAACTGTCCTGAAACTTTATTAACCTGGACATTCTAAAAGGTAATATATTTAAACTGAATATACTACTATTTTACCTATGAAGATTCAACTAGAAACACATATTGAGTTTGTGAATTGTTTGCCAGGATAGAATAAGCAGTGTGGACTGGACTGACTTGAGAAAAAAACATAGATCTTAAGAAAAGTGATATTAGATTAGAGGCACTCTCACACTATCTCCTAATATAAACAGGGTCTAAAAGACCATGCTCATTTTAGTTGTTTATGTAGCAAACCATTATCTATTGATTTGATCTCAAAATTACATGGTAGTTCAAAACTAAATACCACTTTCTAATGCAATTCAATATCATTTTATCTTTTAGTAGTAATAATTGGGACAGAATATATGGGTCTGTTTGGGGAAGCTGTAACTTTTCTAAAAAACTACTTTTTTGGCTTTTTAGGCTAAAAAGCATCTATAACTTTTTATAAGAGACCATTTGACAAATAGCTAATTTCCCTCAGCAATAAATTGCAAAAGCAGATCCAGCCTAGCTTTCATCTTTTGGCTTTTACGAGTTATATATGTCTTCTAGCTTATACCAAAAGCCACTTAAAAGCTGAGCTATTTGGAAGGCTTACTAACTTTTTAAAAGCTAAAGCTGGGTTAAAGGCTCCAAAAAAAACAACCAGGACAGGCCATATTTTGGCTATAACTATGTAAAACATGTATAATGTTCATTACTGAAAAGCGCAGAAGGAAACATATATCAAATTCAGTATTCCATGGATATGGAATTCTAGATATCAAAATTTCTCTGTATAGTGTCAGCTGTCAATGCAAAGAAACATCCATGTGTGATACATTCCCATAAAGCAACATGATATGCTGGTCACAGGATGTATTTTATGTATGAGAATATGCACATTTAGAACAATAAATAGAGAGCACATTTTAGATGACATCATTGACCGATCCAAGAAATCATCATGTAATAATTCACCAGTGGAAGAAATCAGCGAGTCTTAGCTACAGTTTTACCACTAAATTACTAAGTAAAGCAATATGGATATGCATGGTACTCTTTGCACAAACATGCAGTTTTGCCATTTAGCTCATTATGAATGTTACTCTACTGTTCTATCTAGTTACTTGACAAGTAATGGGTTATTGTAAGCTGAAGCTTTTCAATAATAACAATTAAAAAGTTCTTCAACTGGTAATTAGTAGTTGATTCATACTGCCAACTATAAGTCACCATGATGAACAGTTACTACAAGCCATTGTAACCATTACCAGATAATGAATTAGTAAAAGGATTTTCTCAAGTTCCTAAACGCAAAACAAAGGAAACCCTCAAACTCCAACCAGGTAATTCAGAATTATCTCTAGATTACCCATTTCCAATAGTTCAGATTCTTGAGATAGAAACACCCTACATTCTCTGCATAAGGAATTTGAGGAAGTACACCAAGACACCAGACCACACTAAAACAGGTCTTTCAGATACTGTTAATTACCAAGTACTGAACTAAGTTGTTGTAATAATACTAAAAGATTTGATAAGTGACAACTATAACTACCAAGTACTAACATGTTTCTTGAAATCGCACTACCTTACTTACCCAGAAGAGCTGCTTTCAACTGGACTATATATCAAAAATCTTGTAGTGAAGCATGTTTGTTCTTAATTCTGATGAAGCAAAGCGCAAGGCCTAGAAAGCTACAACAACACAATACCTAAATAAAAGATAAACCTACTTAAATTACTTACATGTAAGATAGTTAGTGCCGAGGTTTGGCAATTTTGGTACCATGTAGCATAATTGAAGAAAAAAGATGACATGATGTGAATGTAATTAAAGAATCATAATTGAATGAATGAACGTTGTGAACCTCTGTAGCATCGACATATCGGTTTGTTGCCGTATCAATGTCCGACACGTGTCAGATACGGATACGACACCAACACGCCACTTGACATATATCGGTCACGTATTGGACAATTAAATAGCTAAAATAAATAATTTTAATGTTCGACACAGCTTTGACACATATCTAACACATATGATGACACAACCTGGCTCAGCTCAGCAACCTAAAGGGTAACCCTAGCCACCCGAGGAGCAAAATACCAACATCAAGGCTTCATTGTGGAATCATGTTGATGTTCTAGATAATTGTGGTCCGTCTAGAAGAAATGTGAAATGGAGATGAAAGTATTGCAAATATGTTGGCACTAGTAGCTACTCTAGAGTCAAAGCACTTGCTGAAAATTACAAATAGTGATTGAAAGATATATCCTAAGATGACAGTCATCCTATGATGACGGTACCTATTGTTGTGCAACTTAGAAGTGAAGTTACAAGGCCAAGGTACATATTCCTAGTTTACGCTTTACATTATTTCATTTTGATAAGAACGTTGAAAAATAGAGAATAATACATATGCATATTATTATTACTATTTAAATATATATCGCCGTGTTGGCATTTTTTGAAAAAAAAATGATGAATTCCGTATCGGTGTCGTGTCGTATCCATATTAGTACATCATAAGAATGAATAGCTCAAGTGGCAATGAGAAGTAAAACTAGCATTCATCTCATATATGTCATAATGTTTCATGTCATATGTTAATCTTGCAACTTTACCCAAATAAACGGCCTGATACAATGGTTCTGTTACACATTAACGGCCATTAAACCGTATAAATGGCTTGATAAAATAGACAAACCTTGAAGTGTCCATAAACGTAACAGGCAAAGTACTTTTAGCGTTTTAACGGCCGTTATTTCGAACATTGGTCATCAGTCATCACCTAGATAATTAGATACCAAAACAAAGTCTCACCATTGGGAGCACACTTGGAGCTATTTCAGGCAAGCTTATGACAAATTAATGATGAACCTCACTACTGTGTTCATTAGTTATAAAATCAGAAAGAGAACCACTAGCACCAGCTGGCATTCCGCTGATCATTGGCCATATTTCAGCTGCCAAGTATATCTGTAACCAGCATGGACTGTAATGGTTCCAACCAGGTACACCAACAGTTGGCTGTTTAGGCACCTGTCAGTGAATGATCCTGGTCTGGAAACCAGAACCGGCTAGCCATAGGTACCCAACCAGGTCTAGGCATCCTATACACACACCGTCGTTTAATTACTCTATAATAAGCTCCGCAGTTCCCATTAATAATCTTGAATCTTGAAGTACAAAAATAATTGAAGAAAAAAATCGACAAACAATCCCCAATTGGTACTATGTGGCTGGCAGCACATCCCCAATCAAGATACAAGGCGGGTATTCCGCTTCTACACTAGAGAGCAGTGAGAGGAACAATTAATGCCTCAGAAAAGGAGCACCCAAGAAGAGATCGACTTCCCAGTTAATCGCAAGAAATTGAACATGGAAGAACGCAATAATGAAGCGTATGTTCTAATCAAGGCGGGGCGGGGGGTTTGTGGGACGGATCAGGGGAGCGCACGCACCGTGGTCTCGGGGCGGGCGGTGGAGCGGAGGTGGGCCTCGAGCTTGTCGTTGCGAGAGCTGGTGAGCTGCATCACGCCGTAGCCCACCACGCCGGGGACGACGCCGCACAGCGTCGCGAAGGTGAAGAAGAAGGGCTTCGAGTCCCGCGTCCGCCGCACCAGCCACCGCCACGCCGCGCTCTTCTCCCACAGGATCGACATCTCCCCCGGCTCCCTCTCCCTCCTCGCCGCCTTCCCGGCTGCTCCTCTTCTCCCCGCCTAGGTTTTCTCTTTTCTTTCTTTCTTCCTTTTTTTTCCCTACCACTTACCACCGCCTATTGGACTTACTAGACTGCCCCTCGCGGCCGTTATGTGGAGGATCACCGTAGATTGACATCAGACGTCTATGGTTGAACGGCCTGTCGTTGTCGTGGTGTCCAACACCAGGGTGACCTGGCAACCAGGAAACTTACATGGAATTTTTTAAAATAATATATTTTTAAAAAATTACAGAAATAATATGTCGAAAAAAACAGAAATACTCACTGTCAGACTTCTAAAATACGAGAAAAAGTATATCGCAATTGATCATTACGACAAGAAAGTTGTCATAATTCCAAATTGCGACAGAGAAGTGTTACTCTCTGCCGCAATTTGGAATTATGAAAGTCGCAATTCCAAATTGCGACAGAGAGGATTTACTCGCACCGACCTTGACTACATTTCATCGAGCCTGAGCACTGTGAGCCGATCGGCGCCAACGAGAAAGAGAGAGAGAGGAGAGGAAGAAAAAGAGAAGAGGGAGGAGAGGAGGGAGGAGGAAGAAGAGGGGAGGATTTAAATGTGGATTGAGATAAATTTTCTTGTCATTATTTTAATTTCATTGTAATGGTTTAATTAGAAAAATGATATAGTGATTTAGAATTAGGGTTGAATTTGGTTGTATTAGGGTTAAAAATTTGGTTGTATTAGAGTTGAATTGTATTAGGAATTAGAAAAGGATTTTATTAGGTTTGAATTTAGTAGTTTTTTAGAAAAAAACAATTTAGTGATTTTGAATTTAGTAGTTATTTAGGAAAACGATATAGGTACGAGATTAATTAGGATTAGCAATAGTTTATTTAAATTGACGATTTAGTGATGGATTTGTATAGAATTTTAATTATTTAGTTGTATAGAGTTATAATAGCGAGGATATAGATTTTTAATTATTTAGTTGTATAGAGTTATAATCTAAGTGTAGAGTATGTCGTCGTATAAGTAGATTAAGACTTCAAAAGTGGTAGAGTTTTGTTATGCGATCATTAAAAAAATCCATGAAATATTTGACAGGTATGGATGAACAAGTAGAATTTAAAATACACTACGGAGAAAGAGTTCCGCAGATGGGTGCACAAGGGGTGGAACTTAATGTGGAGTACATGGACCCCAGGTATCTACATGGTGGGTCACAAGACCACCCAGAGGGATGAAATTTGGTGTCAGATAGAGACGGGCACCACCCGGACTACCACTGCCATACCTAACAAGGAAAGGCTAAAGATAGAAACCAACCTTGAATAGGAAAGACACAATTGTAATACCGGATGCTAATGTATTCGACAACGAAGGTTAGAGATAGAATCTCCACCTTGTAACTGACTAGAACTCCTCCTTGTAAACCCTACCTCCCGACTATATAAAGGGGGCAGGGGACCCTAGTTTGAAAGACATCGACATACAACAATACTGAATTCCAGAACACAGGACTAGGGTATTACCTCCTCTGTGAGGGCCTGAACCTATATAAACATATGTCTTGTGTTACCATCAAGTTTGGATACAGCGCCTAGCCCCATAATCATTATTGCCGATAACAAACGTCGACAGTTAGTGCACCAGGTAGGGGAAGCGCGAAGATCAACCTCGTCAAGCTCGATGGCCGTAATCAACGGAATCGCCGTCACCTTCGCTCCCGGTCAGGTTTTTCATTTCGGGAGCCTGTACTTCATCACCAATAACCTTGGCGAGCTCATCCTCTCGGATTCGGACCAGATCCGATCTGGGAGGGACTTCAATGGTACCTCATCTAGACTTCCGTTTGGGTCGGGGAACGCCACAGCCATCTACTCACAAGTAGTACACCAGGGGCTTGCTTTCCGACTCGGATACGGTGAGGACCCAATCAAGGAAGAATCTCAGATGGTGGGCGTCATCAGCAGCAATCCACTCGGATTCGAAGATCAACTCGATCTATCTTCTCTTCACTCCTCTGGCTCGGAGATCGAGTTAGAGAGTAGCACGGGAAGTTGCCATGATTTCCGTGGCATCTACGTAATTGAAGACCAGCGGACCAAATCTCAACGCCAGCGGGATGCTGAAGAAGCTACGGAGGCAGATCGTCTTCGTCGTGAGCCCCATGAAGCGCGCACGGTCTCTCCGAGCCCGAGCCCGAGCCCGCAATGTCAACGAAGACATCTTATAGGCAAGAATGGGAGACCAAACTGTTTTCCATACGCCACAGCAGAACATTGTCGCTTCTAAGACACTCCTCGACACCCTAGGCCCAATGCTTGGAGCCAATAGCTCATTGCCCGATCATGGCCGGGTTAAGGCCATGGTGACGGCAGAATGATTCAAAGACAACCAAGGAGATCCAATGATGACGACTCTCGACTCGTGTAATCACTCAGTCGCCGGCAAGATCGGACCGCCTGTAGTCAGTACGAGTCTCACCGTGATGAAGACGCCTACTGGAATCTCAACCGCGACCTCCGCTTGGACCTTAATGCCAGGCAATGTGAGCGAGAAGAGGATGAACGGCGCCAGCTCGACGATGACTATGAGCGTTTCGGTATTGACCATGACCAACACAGCAACTGCTGCAATGGTGGCCAAGACAACCACGACGATCGCGTGCGATAATCGCGACGATCGTAGGGACCACCACCACCATGGCCAGCGTGACAACAAAGACCGTCGAGTCAGAACTCCGCCATGCCAGTCTCCACCACGGCAAGATGATAGATCCATTGATGGGGTCCACGCGTTTACCGCTCGGCTCCGCCGAGTGGTATGGCCCGAAAGCTTTAACCCTAAGGACATCGTCAAGTTCGACAGGGAGAGGAACCCAGAGGCTTGGCTATAGATTTATGCCCTCACAGTCAAGGCAGCCAGAGACGACCACAACGTGATGGCAAACTACTTACCAGTCATGCTCACCCCACCGGCTCAGACCTAGCTCATGAGACTTCTAGAGAATTCTATAGATCCTGGGGAGATCTTTGTGAGCAATTCATAGCAAACTTCCAGGGCACCTATGAGAGGCCTGGAACCCCGTGGGACCTATACCAACTCCATCAAAAGAAGAATGAGTATCTTCGAGAATTCATCCAACGCTTCATGCAAAAGAAAAATATGATCTGGGATGTCTCAGATGCGGTCATCATAGTGGCTTTTCAGAAAGGAGTCAGTGATGCCAACCTGATGAAAAAGTTATCCCGGAAGCCGCCGACTACGGTGAAGGAGATGTTCGCATTAGCGGACCACTACGCCACGGCCACGGATGCCCTAGCAGAGCGCCAAGATGACTGTCCACGACAGAAGGACAAGAAGGACCACGACGAATCCTCCAAGCAAAAGGACAAGAAGCGGAAGGGCGAGGAGCTAGTCGTGGTAGCAGATCGCAGTCGGCCCCGAGCGCCGCGAACAGGAGATTACGACGAGGTAATGAACACGTTATGTCCTTTCCATCCCAAGGGGAAACATGCTGCCAAAGATTGCTTCACTTTGAAAAGGTTCGCGCGAGAAAGCAACAAGCAGTCGGAACCAGATAAAGGTGAGGCTAGCAGGAAGCGGGCCCCCCTGGTGATGATGATTACCAAGAGATTGAGCATGAGCTTAATTACATATTCGGGGGCTCGGCAGCATATGAGTCCAAGCGAAAGCAAAAACTTACCGCTCGGGAGATCAATGCAGTCATGATGGTGACCCCCCAGTACTTGAGGTGGTCAGAAGTTCCGATCACATTTGACTACTCAGATCACCCCGACCATGTTCTATACCCAGGGAGATATCCTCTGGTGCTTGACCCTATTATTTGCAGCGTCAAACTCAAGAGAGTGTTGGTCAACGGAGGGAGTAGACTCAACGTCCTTTTCTCCAGAACCTTCGATGACATGAAGATCCCTCGCTCTGAGTTGAAGCGAGGCTCATCGCCGTTCCATGGGGTAATCCCTGGGACCTCAGCGGTACCACTCGGGCAGATCACCTTACCTGTCACGTTCGGTACGAAGGAGAATTACTGGACCAAGTACCTAAATTTTGAAGTGGCTGATTTCGAGACGGCGTACCACGCCATCTTGGGAAGGCCAAGCTTAGCTAGATTAATGGCAGTGCTGTAGTACACTTATTTGGTGCTGAAGATGCTAGGGCCAAAGGGCATTATCACGGTTTGTGGTGACATCAAACAGTCCTTTATGTGCGATAGGGAGAGCTGTGAACTGGCTAAGACGCAGAAGACGTCGGCCAATAGGGAGAAGATTCGACTGGCAACTGCAGTCCTACAAGACGAAGGAGACATCCCAGCCAAGAAGCAGGCCAAGTCAGGAATAAAGCCTAACGAAGGAGTCAAGAAGATAGCACTCGACCGATCTAACTCGGACAAGACGGCTCTGATTGGGACATGGCTTGATCATAAATATGAAGACACGCTCATCACCTTCCTCTAGGCGAACAGGGACATCTTTGCTTGGAAGCCATCTGATATGACTAGTGTTTCTAGGGAGGTGATTGAGCACTCTCTGAACGTTGACAAGCAGGCAAGACCAATCAAGCAGCGGCTCTGGCAGTTCACGTAAGATCGTCGTGATGCTATCAGGGAGGAGATCACCAAACTTTTAGCTACTGGCTTTATAAAAGAAGTGTATCATCTTGACTGGTTAGCAAATCCAGTTCTTGTTCGCAAGAAGAATAAAAGTTGGTGCATGTGTCTTGATTATACTGATCTCAATAAGGCGTGCCCAAAAGATTCATTCGGACTGCCTCGTATCGATCAGGTGGTGGACTCAATTACTGGGTGTGAGCTCCTGAGTTTCCTAGATGCCTACTCGGGGTATCACCAGATCCACCTAAAGGAGGAAGACTGCATTAAGACTTCGTTCATCACACCGTTTGGGGCTTTTTGCTATGTTATAATGTCATTCGGGTTGAAAAACATTGGCACAACCTATCAGCGCGCGATACAACGGTGTTTTCACACTCAACTTGGATGCAACGTGGAAGCATACGTGGATGATGTTGTTGTCAAATCTCGAATAACGGAGGACCTCGTCTCTGATTTGACCGAGACATTCGAGAGCCTAAGGGTCATCAAGATGAAGCTAAACCCTGAGAAGTGTGTCTTTGGAGTCCCTTCGGGAAAGCTACTTGGATTCATTGTATCTCATCACGGTATCGAAGCAAACCCGAAGAAGATCAACACCATTGTGAAGATGAAATCCTCGACTTGCCAGAAGGATGTCCAGAAGCTCACAGGATGCATGGTCGCACTTGGTAGATTTATTTCCCGCCTAGGGATGCGGGGGATGCCATTTTTCAAGCTCCTTAAGAAGCAGCACAAATTCCATTGGACTCCCGAGGAATAACAAGCTTTTGAGGATCTCAAGACATTCCTGACCACACCTCCAGTGTTGGTTTCACCGATGCCCGAGGAACCCTTCATGCTTTACATAGCAGCAACGACAAATGTAGTCGGTACAGAATCGCTAGGAGCGGAGGAGGGTGACACCCATGTAAGATTCAACGCCTAGTTTATTTCGTCAACGAGGTATTGGGCGAATCAAAGGTACGGTACCCACAAATACAGAAATTATTGTACGCCATAATGATTACCTCTTGCAAACTCAAGCATTATTTTCAAGAGCACATGATTTCAGTGGTCACTTCTTTTCCGATTGGAGACATACTCCACAACCGGGAAACCACCGGGAGAATTGCAAAGTGGGCAGTCGAGCTCAGAGCCTTCGAAATTTTATTCAAGTCACGAACTACTGTCAAATCATAAGCACTCGCTGACTTCACTGCCGAGTGAATAGAACTGCAAAATCCCACAACTGTTGAAGATCTTGAGTATTAGACAATGTACTTCGATGGTTCTCTCATACTCAGCGGCGCGGGGGCAGGCATAGTGCTCATCTCTCCAAGAAGGGAACAGTTGAAATACGTTCTTCAAATTCATTTTCCAGCATTAAACAACGCTGCCGAATACGAGGCACTCATCCACAGGCTCTATATCGCCATATCGCTCGGTATCCAACGATTGACGGTTCGCGGGGACTCACAGCTCATGGTCAACTAAGTACAGAAGGATTGGTCGTGAATCAACGATAATATGGCCGCATACTGCTAGGAGGTACGCAAACTAGAGGATAAATTTAACGGGTTGGAACTTATCCATGTGCTCCGCCGAGATAATGAAGCAAAGCAGACGAGCTCGCAAGATTAGGTTCGATCGGCAACAGATTCCTACCGGGCGATTCGTTGAAGAGCTTCATAAGCCTACGATAAGCCGACAGCAGGAATCGAACAAGTCGGAGGAAAAGCTAGCCGAGGCAAAAGTTTTGGTCATCAACCCTGACTGGACAATTCCCTATCTGGATTATCTGTTGAAGGACAAGCTCCCTGAGGATTGCACACAGGCGGAACACGTTGCGCGTCAGAGTAAAAGCTATGTATTGGTTAGAGAAGAGCTCTTTTGGAAGAGTGCCTCCAGAGTTCTAAGGCGGTGCATATCAAAACAAGATGGGAAGAATCTACTCAAGAAGATCCACTCGGGAGTTTACGGACATAATGCATTATCAAGCACTTTAGTTGGAAAGGCATATCGTCAAAGTTTCTTCTAGTCGACTGCGATAACAGATGGCGACATCGTCCTGTGACGCGTCTGAAGGTCGCTAGTTTTTGCTCGGCAGTGCATGTGCCGCTCAGAGCTACAGACTATTCCGATCACCTGGCTGTTCACAGTTTGAGGCTCGACATGGTTGGACCCCTGAAGAAGGCTCAAGGTGGTTTCACTCATCTCTTCATCGCCATCGACAAATTCACGAAGTGGATTGAGGCCAAGCCAGTCGCCACGATCACAGCGGCCAAGGCCAGAGAATTCTTTCAAGAAATTGTGGTCAGATTTGGCATGCCGAATAGAATTATCACAGATAATGGAACTCAATTCAGAGGTGGTGAATTTCAAGATTGGTGTAATGAACTCGGCATCAAAATCTTCTTTGCTTCTGTGGGACATCCCTGAAGTAATGGATAGGTCAAACGGGCCAACAGCATGGTGCTACAAGGCTTAAAGGCAAGCATATTTGATCGTCTTAAACCATATTTTACACGATGGATCAAAGAATTGCCTTCGGTACTCTAGGGGCTTAGGACTACTCCTAGAAGAGCAACCGGGCAGTCACCTTTTTTCCTAGTGTATGGTTTAGAGGCGGTCTTACCTACCAAGTTGGAATTCGGATCCCCACGGGTTCGGAAATACAAAGAAACTGAGTCGGAAGAAAATCGATTAGAAGATCTCAACTGACTGGAAGAGGCCAGAGACATCGCAACAATCCAGTCAGATAAGTACCTTCAGGGCTTGCGTCGTTATCACGATCGCAATGTTCGAGGCCGCGCTTTCTCTAAAGGAGATATGGTTCTAAGAAAGAATCAGAAAAGCGAGCACAAACTCTTCCCAAGCTGGGAAGGCCCTTACATCATCGATGAAGTGACATGCCCAGGGGCTTACAGACTCAAGCACGAGCATGGCGTGATCGTCGGCAACACGTGGAATATAGAGCAGCTACGTCGCTTCTACACTTAAATCTTGTACTCAATTATGTCATTATGAATATAGTTTTTTTCTTGACTTGCTACTTAGTTGTTATCCAACTAAGCAGTAAGTCGGGGGCTACTTAGTTGTTACGCGCACATATTTTCTGAGACGTGTTTGCTTCTTTTACTTAACGGTTGCAAATGAATCCAAGTGCGTTAATTCCGAGTAGTGAAGCTCTGACCCCATGAGCGGCGAATTCTAGTCACTCGGAAAGCGTGCCTGGGACAAAGAGCCTTGAGCCTAGTCCCGGCGCTCGGGGGCTAGACTAGTCGGGCAGAGTGCATAACAAAAAGAGTCAAACCACTCGGATGAATTTAAAATCAATAAGGAAAAAGGAGTAAAAAGCAATAAAATTATATATAAAGCAGTCAGACAATGTGTCTGAGCAAAATGCTTTAAATTATCTAAGTTCTACATGTACATATTTACAGGGGACTCAAGTCCAAATTCTCCACCAAGGCAACAGAAGTGTCCTTGGCCTCTTCGAGAAGGGCGGCAGCTTGATCATCATCCACAGTGCAGGTGAAGCCCTCCTTGACGGCTTCAAGATCCACTCAAGGATAGAGCCACTTCACGATCACTAGAGCTTGGCTAGCACTCGTGGTCGCTGTTTCCTTCAAATGGGTCCTGAGCCTTTCAGGCACCTTCTTTAGTTGCAGGATGACTTGACCTTCATCGCTCGGCCCTGTCCCTTCAGGGTGCAGGAACTTCAGCACTATCTCAGAGGCTTCATGAAGCTCAGTGTATGACTCTCTCACAGTTTTGACCTTCTCATCGAGAACGCCAAACTGCGCTTGCGTCTTTTTCTTGTACTCTGCAAGCAAGGCGGATCGTCACCAAGAGCACTACAAGTATGATGAAGACAAAGGAGAACCGAGTTGGGAAACAAACCTTCTAGCTCTCGTTCCAACCTGTCCGAGTTGGTCTGAGCCTGAAACTCTGAGCTCTCCAGCATTTT
This sequence comes from Guadua angustifolia, assembly GCA_036346375.1. Lineage (NCBI taxonomy): Eukaryota > Viridiplantae > Streptophyta > Magnoliopsida > Poales > Poaceae > Guadua > Guadua angustifolia. Next base: position 37,622,082 of record CM070502.1, read on the forward strand.
GAGTTGCTCCTGAAGCCTTGCGATGGTGGAGTCCCGAGCTGAAGCGAGGAAAAAGAGTTAAAGGACAAACAATCAAGTACAACAACAAGATGATTGAAGAAATAATTACATCGGAGGGTGCTGGATAGATCTAGTTTCTCCTCTCGCAAAGTCTTGACTTGGGCCTGAAGATCTCGTAGCTTGGCTTTGCCCTCGGTCTTGACCCACTCCAAAGTTGGCCTCATACTCACTACTACTGCATCGCCTCATCTCATGACCCCCATCATCATCGCGGGTAGGTCCGAAGAAGGAAGGATATGATATCACCGCGGTTCCAAATTCAACCGAAGGATATATATTATCACCGCGGTTCAAACTTCAATCGGCAGTGATAAGAATAGTTTCAATTTCGCAAAGAATGGAGGTAATATCATTGTTTGTTTAATAGAGAACCGCAAAGTGATAAGAAGATATTATCGCGGCTGATATGTAAAACCGTAGTGATTTATTATTGCCGGTTCTATAGTAAAACCGCAGGATAATTCCATTTTCACCGCCGTTTTACTATAGAACCGACAAATGATATTATCGTTCCCCATTATTAGTTCGGCATGTAACATAATAAACATTGTAATTTATCTCGCATGTAACATATGAAAGCATAATTAGTTAAAAAAATGTAACATATGAAAGCATAATTAGTTAAAAAGCAGAATATATGAAAGCAAATTTGTAATTTATGGATATGTATTAATTAAAATAACATTTACAAAGCATAATTTGTTTAGCATTACATATTTAGTCCTAATTATAATAGTCTAATGGCGCGAAGCCCTATATCCAAAACTCGCCATCGCCGTCATCCTCCTCCTCCTCCTCCTCCTCGCCGAGTCGCCGCTTGATGTGCGGCGGTGCTCGCCCTCCTTCTCATCTGAATCCGATTCGGTGGCGGAGTTGGTCTTGCCCCAACGCCGCCATTCCTCGCCGCCGTCGCTGCCGCTGCGCCCTCCTCCTCCTTTGCCTCCTCTTCCTCCTCCTCCACCTCCACCTCCTCCTCCTTCTCCTCCTCCTTCAGCGACGATCGATGGGGCTCACCAACACGCACGCTTAGGGGGTGCCATATTGTTGCAACAAAAGTGGATTGTGTGGGGGCTACAACAAGAGTGGATTGTGTGGATTGTGACAAGAGTGGATTGATGCAACAATACCGGCATTATATAGAGGCGAATGGGAAGGGCAACAGCTGGCAGAGGAATGTGAAGCGCAATTGGCTGGCGCAAGCAGAGAACGGGCAAGCGACGGTTGGTCTGGCCTTGCGCGTTGAACGTTGAGTATCATCGCCGGTTTGTATTACCAACCCGGAAGTGATAATCGACTATCATCGCGGTTAATACCTATAGCCTAAAGGTGATATATTATCGCGGTTTAATTTATAGCGGTAGTGATATTTAAATTTTATCGCCGGTTCGTATATTCAACCGCAAGTGATATGTATTTTCGCCGCATAACGCAATTTTCCCTCGCGTAGTATGATTTTATCATCGCCGGCTCGCATGTAACCCAAAGTGATAAGGTATTTTCTCAGTAATATGACCTTATCATTGCGGTTCTTGGCGAGCGCAGATGATAAGCTATTTATATAGCAATCTTCACCGACCGACGATTTCTACCGAGCGTAAGAGAGGAGCGCTTTGCTCGGTGTATTTTTTCCGGAGAGGTGCCGCCAAATTTGGTGTCAGATTTTGTTCATATTTTTCATCGAATAGACATCTTCTCCGACCGAGCAAAACCAAGAGGAGTCAGATTATCTTGGGGAGTTGTCTTTGAAAAATTGTATTAAAATTTTTCGAGGTTCTTGACTTGATGTATGTTATATTTGTCGTAAAATTTTACTTTACGGAGTGCTATAGATGTTGATAATTGCTGATTGTACGGTGTGAGCAGCTTTATGCTCAGATCGCTCAAATTAAGATCTAGCTAAATTATTGAATAAATTATAATTCATATTGTAGCTAAATTATTGAATAAATTATAATTCACTACCGATTTTTAATAGTAAAGGATTGCTAGATGATCAATTATAAATAGTGAGAATTGCTAGTTGAATATTTAAATAATGGGAAATGGTAGATGGATTTTGCAATAATGAAAGTTGGAACATAAATAATTATTTAGAAATATATCCTTATATTCAATTATATGCTTGTTTGTTGTAGATTAATTTAATTTAATAGCTAGCGCTACATAACAAAATGAAATGAAGAAATCTTCTAAATAATTAAAAAATACTAGATGGATATTTAAATAGTGAAAAAGGTTTGATGTATTATATAGGCAAAATTGCTAGATGTATTTGTAAAACTAATCATTTACAATTATATATTGTTATTTGCAAGAAATTCATATCCATTTTAGTGATGTAGTGGATGTTTAAGTAATAAAATTGCTAGATGGAAAATTATGCATAATTGTAATTAATTTAATTAATGAAAATTTGTTATATGGATTTTAATAGTAAAGGATTGCTAGATGATCAATTATAAATAGTGAGAATTGCTAGTTGAATATTTAAATAATGGGAAATTGTAGATGGATTTTGCAATAATGAAAGTTGGAACATAAATAATTATTTAGAAATATATCCTTATATTCAATTATATGCTTGTTTGTTGTAGATTAATTTAATTTAATAGCTAGCGCTACATAACAAAATGAAATGAAGAAATCTTCTAAATAATTAAAAAATGCTAGATGGATATTTAAATAGTGAAAAAGGTTTGATGTATTATATAGGCAAATTGCTAGATGTATTTGTAAAACTAATCATTTACAATTATATATTGTTATTTGCATAAATTCATATCCATTTTAGTGATGTAGTGGATGTTTAAGTAATAAAATTGCTAGATGGACAATTATGCATAATTGTAATTAATTTAATTAATGAAAATTTGTTATATGGATTTTTAATAGTAAAGATTGCTAGATGATCAATTATAAATAGTGAGAATTGCTAGTTGAATATTTAAATAATGGGAAATGGTAGATGGATTTTGCAATAATGAAAGTTGGAACATAAATAATTATTTAGAAATATATCCTTATATTCAATTATATGCTTGTTAATTTGTTGTAGATTAATTTAATTTAATAGCTAGAGCTACATAACAAAATGAAATGAAGAAATCTTCTAAATAATTAAAAATGCTAGATGGATATTTGAATAGTGAAAAAGGTTTGATGTATTATATAGGCAAAATTGCTAGATGTATTTGTAAAACTAATCATTTACAATTATATTGTTATTTGCGATTATGTGCTTATAATGTGTTTATCGTTTTAATTAATTAGCAATGCATGACTATTGTAAAGAATAAATTATTTTGATATCGTTTGTTCATATAACGAAATGTAGTTTGATATAATTAATCGTAGATGGACCGAAGGTGGATGTATGACACGGACCGTCGTGGTGCGAGTTCTTTAATGGTGTGACTTGTTTTTCAATGCGGTGCGGCACACAAGTCGAGAAACCCGCGGACTATATGTGTTGTCCATGCGTTGATTGCAAAAATGAGAAGATGTTTTGTAACATAGAGTCGACGTGCACACTTGCTTCAAGGGGTTTCAAGGTCGGCTATACCGTTGGATCGAGCACGGTGAAGATGATATTGTACATGAAGGGCAACACATTGATGAAGATGATATTGTACATGAAGGGCAACACATTGATGGAGATGACGGAGACAACGATATGACGGCGGTGGAAGATGCGTTCGTTGATACCCACAAAGATGATCTAGATCAAATGTTGCGTGATGGGGAGGGGACTTCACGAGTGAAAGGGAGTTTCAAAAGTTCCAACAGATGGTAGAAGACTCTACAACGCCATTGTACCGGGCCGCAAGGAGGAGCACGAAGTCGTGATACCGTGCTTTCACCATCGCAGCTTGAAGGCAAGCAATGGTTGGTCCGATAAGAGCTTTACCGAGCCGTTATGTCTCTTGGGGACTTGCTTCCAGAGGGTAACGTGTTGCCTTCAACTACGCACTGTGCCAAGCAGTTGTCCGCCTGCTGGGACCGGAAGTACAAAGAATACACGCATGTCCAAACGATTGCATATTGTATCGCGAATGAGTTTGCGCACATGGATGCTCGTGTTGTTTGCAAAGCAAAGCAGTATAAGGGCAACGATTTACTTATATCGAGAACGAAGATGTCGGGTGAGGCGAAGAAGAAGAGGTGTCCCCGTAAGGTGGTGTGGTATTTCCTATAATCCCCATCCAGGCGATTGTTTGCGAACAAAAGGCATGCCCAATTGTTACGATGGCACGCCAAGAGCGTGAAGAAGGATGGAATGCTCAGACACCTGCTGATTCGTGCAATGGAGGAACATCGACGTAAAATATAAGAAGCGCTTTGCATATGATGTGAGGAATATAAGGTTGGGTTGAGTACAGATGGGATGAATCCTTTTGGCAACATGAGTAGTCGCCACAAAGACTTGGCGGTGACTTTATGCATCTACAACCTTCCTCCTTGGCTTTGCATGAAGCGAAAGTACATTATGATGCCACTATTGATCCAAGGGCCTGTGCAACCCGGCAATGATATCGATGTGTACCTCAAACCATTGGTTGAAGATCTTCTAATATTGTGGACCGATGGTGTACGTGTATGGGATGAGTATAAAAGAGAAAACTTTATCCTACGGGCATTATTGTTTGTAACCATTAATGATTATCCCGCTCTTGGCAACCTCGTCAGCCGCACGACAAAAGGCTTAACGGATGCGCCCAAAGGCTCGGATGATACTGACTAGACGGTGGTGAAGAACAAATAAAAATGGCTTACATGCGGCATCGTAGGTTCCTCCGTAAGGATCACCCATACCGCAATAATAAGAGAGCTTTTGACGGACAAAGGAGATCGCATTAGCTCAAGAATCGATCGGGAAACAGATATTTGCCGCCGTAAAGGACCTTACAATTATTCACGGAAAGGAGCCAAAGACATCTATTCCGACTTTCGGGATAAGGCCTTTGTGGAAAAAGAAATCAATATTTTGGATCCTACCTTATTGGCAGCACTGGAAGTTCGACACGCAATCGACGCCATGCACATAGAGAAGAACGTGTGATAGCTTGCTTGGTATCTTCATCGACATACCGCAAAACGAAAGATACACTTCAAGCAAGGATGGACCTCAAGATATAAAATCGAGGAAGGAGCCGCATCACGAAGAAATGGATACAGTAAAAAGTACCTTCCCGCAACTGCTACACTTTGAGCAAGAAAGAGAAAATTAGCGCTTATGAATGCTTGCACGGAATCAAAGTTCCGCTCGTTACTCGCTAACATAAAGAGACTAGTCTCAATGAAAGACTTAAAGTTAATTGGTATGAAGTCTCACGATTGCCACGTGATGATGACACAGATGCTTCCAATTGCAATTAGGGGTTCGCCGGAGAAAGTCCGAGACCCAATTATCAAGTTGTGTTCATTCTTCAACGCGATTTCACGAAGGCCATCGATCCATTAATACTAGACAAGCTGCAGGAAGACGTGGTTCACACTGCTGTGCGTGCTTGAGATGTGTTTCCTCCATCTTTTTTGATATTATGGTCCATCTCATTGTTCACATTGTGAAAGAGATACTAATTCTTGGTCCCGTATTTCTACATCGATGTACCCTTCGAGAGATTCATGGGGTTATAAAGAAATATGTTCAGAATCAAATCGTAGGAAGGTCAGCATTGCCGATGGTCGGGGAACCGAGGAGGTCATTGAGTTCTGCGCCGATTATATGGATCTCAAACCGATTGGTGTGCTCAGATCTCGGCATGAGGGAAGGCTACAGGAAAGGGACACTAGGCGAGAAATCAAGACGCATTAGCAATCTAGCTGCATTTACACAAGCACATTTCGCAGCTTTTGGGACAATCGGTTGTGGTGGCCCCATATGTCGACATGCACAAGAACGTATATCCAAAACAAACCTGTGGAGGTCGAGGGTTGGCTCATGAGAGAGCACAGAGATAATTTCGGCGATTGGTTGTGTAGACACATGATGCATACGGAGACAGATTGCACTCAGTTGAAATTGTTGGCTCAGGGACCGTCAACTACAATTCGGACATTCCAAGGATACGACATAAATGGTTTTACATTTTATACAAGAGCGCAAGATAAAAGAGCACCAATCAAAATAGCGGTATCCGTGATAGATGCCTATGACAACAATGGAAATAGGCAAACCTACTACGGATTCATAGAAGAGATTTGGGAGCTTGACTATGGTCCTTGAAGGTCCTCTCTTTCGGTGCCAATGGGTCGACTTCCGTGGCGTGAATATCGACAAGCACGACATCACTACCGTGGACCTCAAACTCGCTTGATACAGAGAAGAACCATTCGTACTTGCTAATTCTCATACACAAATCTTCTTTGTAATCGAACCCGCTAACAAGGAGCGCCACGTGGTTATTCAAGGAAAAAGAAGGATTGTCGGAGTTGAGAATGTTGTCGACGAGGAAGAGTACAACCAATTCGATGAGCTTCCCCTTTGGAGAGGACGTTGACCTAAGTACCATGGAAGACAAAGGAAGTTACATACATACGCCGCGATCATAACGAAGGTCGAGTCGTAGCTTAGTTGTAGTAATGAAATGTATGCTTTCTTTTGTATGAACGACATGTTTATTTTCTCATATGTAACAATTAATGTAATATATGCAATAATGGAAATTGAGGTTATGCTTTTTTTTTTATCAAATTGAAAGTTTTACTGCATTTGGATTTTTGTGATTTTGACTGCACTTGAATTTGTTCGAATTTGACAAAGATTTGTTGTTCAATTTGACAAAGATTATTTGATTTTAGAAATATTAAAACAATTAAAAAGTTAGCAATCTGATTTTTATATGAACGGGTAACTAGATTTAACCTGAAACTTTCATAAGTAACTAGGAAAATGGCAATGATGTTCACTTCCTTTACGTGCTAGTAAATCATGCTACCGCTGCAATCCAACTAAGAAAAGTTTCCAAAAATTCTGAAACAAAATCATGGATGTACATCTCATCTTACCCCATCTACATATAAAATTTCATGATCAAATTCGGTCCTATATTAAGAGTAATAAAAAGACAAATTTTAATGTAATATGGGCAAAGAGCTTATCATCGCCGGTTGTATAATGGACCGGCAAGAATATTCCACTATCATCGCCGGTTGTACAACGGACCGGCAAGAATATTCCACTATCATCGCGGTTGTACAATGGACCGGCAGAATATTCCACTATCACCGCCGGTTGTACAATGGACCGGCAGTAATATTCCACTATCATCGCCGGTTGTACAATGGCCCAAGAAGGATGATATCACCGCCGGTTGGTATGACCAACCGCAAAGTGATATTCCACCACTATAAATAGAAACGCCGTGCCTTCCTCTCATTTACCTTAGCCCTATCCCACGCCCTCCTCTCATTTACCTTAGCCCTAGTCGCCGCCGAAGCTCCCCGACGCCGCTGGCTCGGACCACCGCCGTCGGTTCGCTGTCGAGCTCCCGCCGCCGCTCGACTCGGCCGCCGTCGCCGCTTCGCCTCGGAGCACGTCGCCGCCGCCTCCCCACCGTCGCCTTCACCTCCACGCCGTCCCCACCGTCGCTCGACCTCCCATCGTCTCCCGCCGTCGTGTCGACCTCCCGCTGCCTCCCGCCGTGGTACACCTCTTTGTAAATTATGACAGAGGTCGAATGTTCAATGTTGCTTGATGTCCCCGCTGCCGCCTCGATCGCTTCTTGCGATGTGTGAATGTGCATGTGCAGATGTGAATGTGAATGTGATTGTGAATGTGCAGATGTGCATGTGCAGATGTGAATGTGCGATGAATGCTAAGGGCCATCAATTCGCTTGGCTTGGGGACCTAACATGTGGGGTATAGTGTTCAAGGAGGATTTGGGATGAAATAGACAATTTGTGACACATCGTTATTTTTTACATGGGCAATCTACATCTTTGGTATTCAAAAACGCATGCTTGATTGGCAATGTTAATGCTTCATCAGTAAAAAGGTAGTTGTTACTACTTATTGATATATGGCTTTCTTCATTGTGCTTCCATTAATATGTTAATGCTTCACAAGAAAAACGTGGCTCATTATGACTGTTTCGCATAACACAACACTTACCCGTAATTTGTGTTGATTTACCATACTTGTGCTGTATTGAGCAAATTCATTGAAATAAAGGAGGCACCGTAACACCTTTGTGCAATATGGTTTCATTCTTATATGATAAGAGTAGGAAGTAACGTGGTCAACTATGATAGATTGCATAATATCATGATGTGCAAACTTCACTTTTGTTCATTTTAGTTATACTTGTATTTTATGCATTATTGTTAGTTTGTTGCGTATATTAAGGTATTACCGCATTATGCTTATGTTAAAATACAAACCCGATATTTTTTGTTAATGCTTCACGGTATTGAATTGCTTCATAGTATTGAGTTAAAAAACTCAACTCGCATTGCTTATTAGTATCAAAATTCAACTGCACTTCTAATGGAGCATCATCATCTCTAATTTATAATTATTGTAACTTTCCTTGTATCACTATGCTCGCCTATTCTTCATGAATTTTTCTACTTGTTGATATTGAGTTTCATGCACCTAACAAACACACAAAAATTATGATGTATTGCCACTTGATGTCCTTTATTGATTCTCTCTGATTTGACTTAGTTACTTCCTAGCATGTAGCCTCTATACTTTTAGCTACTATTTATGTGAATGTGATGTTTCAACAGATCATATAATCTTTTAAACTTATAGGAGTAAATGGCTTGATAGAAGCATATACTTCCATTGTTGTGTACACCCATTTCGTTGTTTAAATATTGTTTGTGGTTTGTTAATCATTGAGTTTTTGGGCATTTGTGTTTGATCTTTTGGTTAACTCTTTTGATATATTAATCTGAATTAATTTACTTCGCTGGGAATTAATCAATAACTAAGGTAAGGTTGTCACAAATTAGTCTATTACTCGTCCCTTGTGGCGCAGGAGGGCCTTTGGGCAACCCGACATCCGAGAACACTCAAAATAAACAAGTTGAGCTTTATGCTAGTTGCCTTGTGAATTCACATCTCGCACATGTCTTTGCTTTTGATCATTTTGCTCTGTGGTTATTTATATTGCAGCCAAAAGTAAACTTCAATTTGGTGCTTTGTATATCTTCTTGAAAGATGTATACATGTGTTGTAAATATTTGTTTCAGAAAGATGTATACATGTGTTGTAAATATTTGTTTTGTGCCACTAATTGTAATAGTAAGTAGTTGTAGTTCATTTAGTTAATAGTTGTGCCACTAATTGTAATAGTAGTAGTTGTATGAAATTTCAAGATTCATTATATATGAGAGTTACAAAAAGAAAATTTCGACAAGTTTATAGAGTTTAAACTTGCGTAATTTTCTTGTTTGTAACTCTCTTTATATATAATGAATCTTGAAATTTCATTTTATGTGTATGTATATTTTGTTGACAAAAATGTATGTGTTTAAAAAAATAAGCCCTGCAAGTTCAAGAAGCATGGGTGTCACGAGAGCGTCCTGCAGACACCGCAGAGGCGAAGCCATGAGGAGACATGCTAAGCTTGAAATGGACTTGGGACTTGGTTGTTGTCTTCTTCAGCGTTTCCTTGTTCATAGGCTTAATGAAAATTTCATGTTCTATTGAGATAGAACATGAAATTTTTCATTGAAAAGTTGGACACGAAAGACTCCATGATCAATGAAGAAGAGGAGCGGAGGAAGCCTACTGACAAGGGTACGCTGGAGATAGAACATGAAATTTTTCATTGGAAAAGTTGGACACGCAAAGACTCCATGATCAATGAAGAAGAGGAGCGGAGGAAGCCTATGAGAAGGGTACGGAAGAAGACAACAACCAAGTCCCAAGTCCATTTCAAGCTTAGCATGTTCCTCATGGCTTCGCCTTCTTGTAATTTGACGCCTCGTGACACCCATGTTTTGAACTTGCAGGGCTTTTTTTTTAAATCATTTTAGTGTGGAATATATTCTTAAGAATATATGAATTTTTTCATTTCGAGATGTATATGTATCATGTGATTTTAAAACCATAAATGAATGCAATATAATTAACCCAATAACATTTTGGATTGCTAGGAATGGCCTCGAATCAGGGACAAGTGCTAGAGGGAGTTCGCCCTCGAATGTACACGGTAGGAGTGGGTAGCCCAAGTGGCTACTTGAACCTACTGAGGATATTGATATGGAGCAAGCCGACGCCATGACCATGGACCAAGTCGACGCCAATCGCCATGGACCAAGTCGACGCCACTAACATGGGCGAGGTAAAGTATTAGTACGCCAGATTCCCAAAACATTGTAGGGTCATACGACTAATAACAAGATCCAATTGTAGGCTCAAACGTCTGGTGAACAAAGGCGGCGCAGTGTCGTGGTCCGAGCAAGATGCCTAAGGGCGTTCACAACATAGTCCAGCTTTCTAAGTCGGGGAACTCGCTATACCAGCGTCGGCGTTGGCGCCAGACAGACTGACTCATGAGTACTTGTTAGGGATAACGTGCCCATCATCTATAGATCATGGACCGCCGCGAAGGTGATCATGGGTGGTTCCCGATGACCAAGGACTCGCTATGGGGCAAGCTAAAACAAGTATTCCATTTCCCCAAGGGTCGAGTTGGTTGCAAAAGCGTGCACTAGGTATCATGTGCACATGCCGAAGAATTGGAAGACTCACCTGAATAAGACCTATGTGAAGAAGAATGTCACGCCAAATTTTAACATGTTTCCAAAGATAAGAGAATTTTGGAAGGACTTTGTGGAGTACAGAATTTCAAGAAGCCTGCATAAGTGAGTCGAAGAACAAGGCTAACGCGATAAGAATATGTACCCTCACACACTAGGCAATCGTGGCTACGTGAAGAAAATACCGCATGGGATAGGCGCGAACAAGAGCTAACCTCAAGGGCGTTATTCTCGCGACGGCCGAGTTCATCGCACGATCAAAGCATCGGTTGCTTGGGAGGGGACTTGCCTCGAAGATGGCGGCTTGAGCTTCAGGAGCGATAGAGCCCGGAGGTGTCGCAGAAAATATCGATGCTCACGTGGAGTCTTCCCAAGGGCTTTTCATGCCACAAAGGAGAATGATGAGTCGATGTTGTTCTCGGTAACAGGAGCATCCCGGCGCACCCGAGGAGTTGGTTTGGTGCCGTGGAAAGAAGGCTTCCCGGATGACGATCGTTGTACAAGCGTCGAAAAGAATAAGAGAAGATGAACCGCAAAGTCAAATACAAGATGTTTGTGGCAAGAGCGTTAGAGGAAGAGAGAGCGAGCCGATCAAGTTGTGGAGCAAGCGATCTGAAAGCTCTCACCACGACCGCCACTCGATGACACCCTCCAACCTCGACCACGGTGTTCTTAAGAGCAGTCGCAGCGTCCGCAACGATTCCGGAGAGCATCGACTCCATTTTCCAAAGGATGACATCACGTAACCGACACGCGCAAGCTGCATTTGTTCGCGACATGGCATTACCATCAAGGTGGTGATGGCGGCTTGGCCATGCGCCTCGCAGGTCTCGTGATCGCCGCCTAATACCGCTGGATTCGCCAGGTTGAAGTAGACAAGTAGTCCGACAATATCGCAAAATGGAGGTAGAGATTCTGGCGAGGACGGAAAAACAAACTTGGAGAAAACGCATGGCTTTTCGCGTGGCGCAAGAGCTTGATTATGTTCGCTCGGACGATGAGGCCGATAACGACGACGATGATGATGAGCCGACTTCCACACGCAGACTGCCGCCACGAAAAGTGCAACTCCTCCGCCACGGCACCGCTAGGACAAGTCCAACTCCTCCGCCGCACCATCCACAAAAGGACCAACTCCTCCGCCAAGACCGGCCAGAAAAGTCCAACTCCTCCGCCGGCACCATCCGAAAAAGTCCAACTCCTCCTCCCAAGCACCGGCCAGAAAAGTCCAACTCCTCACCGCACATAAGAAGAGTCGAACATCAAGCACCATCTCGAAGTCCGCGATCGCCTTGTACCAAATCTCGGTCATCTGTGAAGGCAAAGACCTCGTAAGAAATTACCGCCGATATGATCAAGAAGAACGCAAAGAGCAAACGAAGGCCGAGGTAACATCTCACTTCCAAAAGGTGCCATCACCCGAGAAGACTAAAGTCGATGCTAATACGCAGGAGTTTTTCTTGAGTATGGCAAAAGCCAAAGAGACAGGCGGGCTTCAACCTTCGAAATGTCGGGACTACGAAGCGATCTCCGTAAAGCAAAACTTGAAGATGGCTAGTGCCGAGGCGCCGATGTCGCAAGCTCAAAAAGATGTCAGCTGAACAACGCCGTAATTACGAGCTAGGTCTAAGCCGAAGTACATTAAGGGCAACCGATGGCTCCCCAAAAGATTTAGAGAACCTAACAACAAAATTGCGGCGCGTCCATCAAGATACATGCAGCGATGCTAAGAGGGTATGGGCGATCCCAAAGTGAAATACAAAGATTCGGATTTTCACAATGGGGATGGCATGTTCGTTAGAGTTCTGCGAATTGTATATGTTGAATTTACCAGATGCTCTGGACGCGTCATCGGGTCGACCTGTGGACTTTGTAAGTCTCTATTTATATTATTGTATATTCTTCTACCGCTCAATCAGTATGTCTAACTTTTTACATATGTAGAATGGAGATACGCTTATGTGCAAAAAATAAGGATGAAGATTTAGGATTTCTCGATCCGGGCTTGTTAACGAGAAACTCGTCCGTGATAACCCAAAGTTTGTTGAAGACTATTTATTTAAGACTTTCTTCAAGCCGAGAAAGAAAACCTCCGTATTTGTACCCTATAACTTTCAAAGACGATACCCTACTTCTAATATTGTTTTACTATTTTTGCGTGACACCTGTGGGACTAATAGGTCAGGTTAACATATATGTCTAGTTATCACGGGTCCTCCTCGTCATCGAAGTTAGAAGCTAAAGGTGGTTTATGTCTTGGACTCATTGAGAAAAGAACTTCGTGAGTATGAACATAATTTTTGGAAGATGATGAGCAGAGTAAACTCGATCGCTATGCTATTGCTCTAGTAATATTTTATTCTATTGTATTTAAGGTTAATTACTATTTAAAATCATTCACAACAAGATTCACACGGTATTGCAAGAAAGGTGGTCCGTGATCTTCCCTCTGAGGACAACTTTCAAAGTAATAACAGACTTTCCATGCATGAGACAGACTGTGGAAATAGTTTATAAGATACTACGATGTACAAATTTACATGCAATTGTCACTTAAGAGTGTCGGCTATAACGAAGACATGGTATATAATTACACATTCATGCCTACTTTTCTTTCATTTAACATCTATCATCATTAATTAAATTTCTTTTCTTCAATAACGGCTCCAAGATGAGAACCAATCGCCATGTCGAAAGAAATTTTAGCAATTCAAGAGCATATCATTTGGATTCATTGACTAACATGTCATCGATCCAAAGGGCGAGTTCCACGACGGAAGCTTCGATCTAAAGTGAACGAGATGTACTCACACTACATTTGTGAACAGACTATTAATTGTAAAAACTAAATATTGTGATGCTTTAATATATTTTAATTATGATCTAACGACGCTTCATATACTATATATTTGAAGGCAACATATCATGTGCACACAGGCCTTCCCATGTACACATCGTGCACACCAACTAATAAAAGTCACGAAAACTCTGAATTTTAGATGTACTTATAGATTATTCTATTTATGTATAAAATTGCGGTTCAAATTCAATACATATGAGGACTAACAAAAACTCTTTTTGTAAGTCCTCATATGTATTGAATTTGAACTCGCAATTTTATACATAGGTAGAGTAATCTATGAAGTACATCTACAAATTTTTTCGAATTCGAATTGTCATGCCGGTTCATCTAGGAACCGGCGTGATATACACGAATCACCGTCGGTTCATCGATAAGCCGGCAGAGATATACATATATCACTACCGGATTCTAGGTTGAACCGCAGAGATAGTTGAGTATCATCGCCGGATGCTAGTGTAAACCGCAGAGATAGTCGAATATCATCGCGGTTGTATAATGAACCGGCAAGGATATCTATTATCATCGCCGGTTCCTAAGCTTCAAAGTGATAACCCCGAGTATCATCGCCGATCAATCACTACGGCGCCCATAACCGGCAAGAATGGCGTGACGAACCCAAAGTGATGACCTATTCTGTAGTAGTGACTCCTGGCGATTCTTGATCTCCGGGAGCATCCTCTGGAGAAATTCTGACTTTTTTTCAGAGCGGTCCCCAAAACTCTGAATATGACAAAAAAGAAAAATGAAGATATGGCACTTGGTGCGGACAAAAGAAGAAAGGAACCAATAACTTACCCGGACCAGTCGGGCATATTCAATAGTGTGCTCATAAAGCTCCCTCTTCTCCTTCTCCTCCACCTCATCGTCAACCGCCTCCCACTCACTTCCCTCGTTGCGCCACGCGGCTCGAAGCGGAGATTTGGGGCATGGGGGCGATTACGGCTCTTGAGGAATTTCCTCCACCAGAGGGGAGGAGCAAGCGGCGGGCTCCTGGGCCACTGGCCTTGCGGTCAGCTCAGGTTGAGTGAGAGGCAACAATGAAGATGGCTTTGATTTGGGGACTGCTTTGGTGTGCCTAGGTGCAGCCGCAGGTGACGAGGTCGCCTTGGCCTGATTAGGAGCATCCTCAGGTTTGGTTTCCTGAGGTGTCCCAATCGGCGTGTCCACAGGGACATCATCAGATGGCTTCCTGTTAAAGGGAGTGATCAGGATATGATCCTACAAAACAAGAGTAAGAGTCAATGGGAAAACTAACCTATTGAACTTCTTTATTTTTATTCCGGTCCTTTCCGAGTGGTCAAGCCACTTGCGGAGAAACCCGGTTGCGCGCTAGATCTTGGAGGCGACGGCGCTGGCCGTGTGGTACGCTAAGCCGCGGGCACCAGTAACATCGTGCCCCACCGTGGCGTTGAGGACTGGAGGCCCTTTAGCCGCCAAATTTCTTCCCTTCTTAGCACTCGGCTCCTCAACTGAGGGGCTGGTAGGTCGCTTCTTCCCAGCGCCCTTGTGCCGAGGGATGTCGGGGAGTAGAGCATCAGAGAAGAAAGTGCATCGCTCCTGCATACGGTGACAAGCACAGAGTCAGTTAACAGTCATTCAGAGATCGAAGATCAAGTACTGGAGAGCAAAAGATATCTACCTGAGGAGGGAGACGCTTCACGTTGAAGGGCTTCAGGCACCCACCGTTGTGGATTTGGGTGCCCGAGGCAAAGAAGTCGCCCAACTAGTTGAACAACACTTCGTCCGGGATTGGCTCGGGCACTTCTCGAGTGGGGTCGGATTCTCCGCTGTACTCGAACCCCAAATGGACTCGCTCCTTGAGGGGCTGCACTCGACGGATGGCAAAGCTAACAGCAATACCGACTCCGATCAGGCCCTCTTCGTTTAGCTTGTTGATTATTTCCAGGAGCTCCTCGACTTGCTCCATTTCGCCATCAGAGGGAACCGAGACCCAAGAAGAAGAAAATTTGGGCTTGTGCCTGACAAAAGAAGGTAGAAAAGGATTGGAATTGGTGCAATAAAACTATTCTTGGTGCCAACCCTTGTTGGAGGTTTTGAAGGGGATGAAGAAATAGGACTTCTTTAGTCTATCGTGCAACTAGAAGCCGGCACCCCCAATCACCTTGGGAGTGCTCTTGCTCGGATAGGGTTTGAGAAGAAAAAGGTGGCGAAAGAGATTGAAGTGGGGGGAATGCCGATGAATGCCTCGCAGAGATGGACAAAAATGGAAATTTGCAAGATGGAATTAGGGTTCTAATGAATCAATTCAATTTCGTAGAAATTGAGAAGGCCGTGAAGGAAAGCGCAAGCAAGGAGACCAAATCCGCACTGGAAAAAGGATTCAAAAACAACTATCTTCTTAGGCTGAGGGGTGGGAGAAGACTCACCTGCCGCTGGGCACCCAGAAATCAACTCCACCACCAGGAGGACTCCGGCGGCAACCATCTCCTCTAGGCGCTCCTCCGTCGTCACCAAGGTAGCCCAATCCTTGGATGAGGATGGCGCAGAGGCGTCCTTGGAGGAGGAAGAAGACATCTTTGACGCAGATGGAGGCGGTAGAAAAAAACTTAGATTTGGAGCATGGCAGTGGAGGGTAAAACCCTTTGCTCAAATTAAGTCCCGTATTTAAAGGATGTGGCGCTAGGTTTTCGCCCTTGGGCGGGAGAAGCGTTTTAACTTTCGTGAAAATGGTTTGGGCCTAACCTAGGGTACGCCCCATGAAGGGCCGCTAGCTATGCATCATGACAGCCTGCATGCAGTGTACCGCCGCCAAATCTAGTTTGGGATATAGTGTGCCCCATGATGGGCCAACTGCCAGTTACCGTGTTAATTGGGATTTGGGTACCTACCAAACAAAATTAAAATATCTTCTCGTAATATATCCCATGTTGAATAAGAGTTTCGAGGGTACGCCCCATGAAGGGCCGCTAGCTGTACACCGCGACAGTCGGGTGTAGGTACCCCTCAGCTAAACCACGGTACGCCCCATGATGGGCCACTAGCTGTACACCGCGACAGACGGGTGTAGGTACCACTCGGCCAAGGCCTATTTAAATAATAGTACGCCCTAGGATGGGCCGACTACTAGTATCCCAATTATTGGACTGGGTACCACTCAGAATTCCCAACGCATGGAGCTCTGTTGAGTCCTTCACAATCTCCTTGCCTGCAACAGAGCACTCGGCATAGAGAGGAGACCAGTCGGGAAGCTGCGCCAAGAACTGGAAGCACTCGGCGTGAAGCACGACTTGGTTGGGATGCGACCAAAAAGGCGGCAACTCGATCGCAAAGCATTCGGGAAGTACTGTGAATTACATAGACCCCGGGTATCTACATGGCGGGCCGCGAGGACTACCCAGGAGAGGATGGGCTGAGCCGGCTACACAGAGACGGGCACCACCCAGACTACCACCGCTATACCTAACAAGGAAGGGCTAAAGATAGAAACCGACCTTGAATAGGAAAGACACAATTGTAATCCCAGATGCTAACGTATTCAGCAAGGAAGGCTAGAGATAGAATCTCCACCTTGTAACCGACTAGGACTCCTCCTTGTAAACCCTACCCCCTGACTATATAAAGGGGGCGGGGGACCCTAGTTCGGAAGACATTGACATACAACAATACCGAATCACAGAACATAGGACTAGGGTATTACCTCCTCCGTAAGGGCCTTAACCTGTATAAACCCGTGTCTTGTGTTACCATCGATTTTGGATCCAACGCCTAGCCCCATAATCATTATTACCGATAACAAACGTCGACACTTAGTCATTTCCCAAGTGTTATGGCTGGCCTGTCACATGCTGGTGAGCGTTCGTGGGGCACGGTTAACAAATGGTTGTACCACATGTTCTCGTTGGATAGGAAATTGCATGATCTCAAGCTGCACAGAATGGGGTCTCGGAGACGGGATTACACGTACTAGGAGTTAGTAGAACTAAAGAGGCCGAAGTCCTGGAGCTCGTACATAAGATTAGCAACTGAAAATGGTTGGCCATTAGTGTTGTTGGCGCAAGCATTTGAGAAAACTAATACTAACCATACGATGCAGGAGGAGATTGGTGGTGATGAACCAGAGGTAGTCGGGGAGAGTCGCCGAACCGGAGAGTGCTTAGTGAGGCAGGATGTTAGCTCGAGTCATGAGGGTATGCGAGATGAGGAAGCTGGTGTTCCAAATCCAGATGTTCAGGAACCATTGGGCATGGCAGACGAGGGAGAAAATATTGAATCGTTGGTTGAAGCGATGGAGGCAGAGAGCTAGGAATATGAGAATTTGAGTAACGACGCAGACGATGAAGAGCATTTCCCTACGGAGTAGGATGCATGCCAGTTCAATAGATTGGTGGTCGACGAGGGTGAACACTTCCAGTGGCAGTCAGATAGGAATGAGGTGAGGCAAGGTGCTATTTACAAGAATAAGTTTGAGGTTCAGGAAGTAGTGACAGCATGGGTAGTGTCGCTTCATAGAGCTTTTAAGGTTGCGAAGTCAGACCAGCAGACGTATGATGTCAGATGCCAGATGGAGGGTTGCCCATGGTGTGTGCATGCGTACCAGCCTAAATAGGATACTGTTTGAAAGTGTTCTATAGTCGTCCCACACATATGCGTGCTTACGGAGTCTGCCCAATCGCATAGAAACATATCTTCAGGTTTTGTTACAAATGCAATGTATGGGGAGATTGTGAGAAATCTAGATTTAGAGCCACGTGCCATCATATTTGCAATAGAGCAGAGGTTTCAGTACATCATAAGCTATGTGAAAGCATGGAGTGCGAAGCAGAAGGCTTTGGAAACTAGATTTGGTACATTCGAAGACTCATATTAGAACCTACCAGGTATGCTTGAGGTGATCATGGAAAGAAATCCTGGAACTTATGTTGATATTTTTGAGCGACCCTCGCAGTGTTTCTCTGGGAAGATGGTACTCAAGCGGGCATTCTTTGCTTTCGGTGCATGTGTCAACGCATTCAGACATTGCTGTCCGTTGCTATGTGTTGATGGGATATTCTTGACTGGAAAGTATAAAGGTCAGATATTGACTGCCATAGGAGTTGATGACAATAATCAGGTTCTTCCAGTAGTGCTCGCATTCGTGGAGGGTGAGAACACAGAAAGCTGGCTCTGGTTTCTAAGGAACGTGAAAGCTGGCGTCATGGATCAGCGGCCTGGAGTTTGTGTTATACACGATCGGCACCCCGGGCTATTGAAGGCGGTCGTGCAGTTACAGAAAGGTGTAGAAGAAACACATCCATGGCTTGATATGCAAAGTAGGTGGTGCAAGCGGCACATGGGTGCTAACTTCTACAAGCAGTTCAAGAATAAGGATCTTACGAAGCTTTTTAAGAGGTTGTGTGACTAGACCAAACAAAGAAAGTTTGATGCACTGTAGAAGAAGTTGGACGAGCTGATATCAAGGCATACAGCAGAGGCAGCGAAGAGGCCAATTTCTAGTACAGAGGAAGCCCCAGTAGCACTGAAAGTGTTACCCACAGACCCTCCGCACTTGGTCCGGAGGAATGGAAGATCCATGAAATGATTCTCCAAATGGATAGAGCATGAGCCTAGGCAGAAATGGGCATTACTTTATAACACCGATGGTGCCCGGTATGGGGTTATGACGACAAACTTGGCTGAGGTTTACAATTGAGTCATGCGAGGCCTGAGACCCCTTCCTCTTGTTACTATAGTGGAGGGTGTTCTTTCTGGTGTTGCAAAGTACTTTGTGGATCGTCATGCTAGGGCGTCAGCTCGCATGAGTAATCGTGATGTGAAATACTTAGAGGTGATCTGTACGTACATGGAGGTGAATGGGAAAGAGGGGGAGATGCATAGAGCATTGAAAATGGGCACGAGGGAGCTTCGTTTCGAGGTACTATGCAAAAAGAAAGCTAGACATGGGACGAACAGGCGTAAAATTTCTCACGAATGCATTCTACAATGGCAAACATGTGTTTGCACATGCAACAAACCTCGTCTGCTACACAAGCCATGCTCGCACGTAATGGCTACTTGCTCAACAATCCGTATAGATCCAAGTATATTCTTGTCACAGTTCTTCAGTAAACAAGCAGTGACGGCAACTTGGAGCAGAGAAATATATGGCTTTTGAGTGGTGGGTTTGTTCACGGAGCATTAGAGATGGGAGGATACACTGTGGGTTCCTGATGTCAGCAGTCTCAAGGGCGTAGGGCGGCGACAAACAAGACGAATAAGGAACGACATGGACGCTGCAGAAAGTGGGTATCGTGTGAAGAAATGCTTCGTTTGTAAGGAGATGTGTAACACCCCAATTTTTGCTTTTCTTGCATTTAAATGGTATTTTGAATTTTTGGGAATTTCTGGAATTTATTTGGATTTATTTGGAATTATTTGAAATTATTTTGAATTAAACAATTTATCAAATTAATTAAATAATGGAAAAGTTAAAATAAAGTTTTGCTGAAAATATTTTATTTGAGTCACAAATGTCTTAAAATATTTTTAAGAATTTTTCGAAATTTTTCTAGTATTTTTAAAGCCCCAAATGAATTATTTTATTTTTGGGAATTATTTTTATTCGAAAAGGAATTAAAAATCTGAATGAATAGTATTGGGTCGATCATCGTGCGCCCATCTCGCCAAACCCTAATCCGGTGACCGTGGGATCTCGATCCACGGTTCTTGTCGATCGATCCGCGTTCTTGGCGTGGCGAAGTCGTTGATCGCGACGTGGGACGGCGGATTGCCGTCTTCACCGAGTCCAGGTCGGATCGCGCCGCCACACAAGAACGGAAACCGTTAGGGTTCCGCGAATACTCGGACGCCGAGGTCAGATTAGGAGCCGACCTGCCGCCGTCTTTCCTTTTCTTGCGCACCGTGCGTTCCTAGCCCACGGCTCGAGACGCCGCTAAATCGTCTGCCACTCGCCAAGTTCCGAGGACTCGCCGCTTCGTGGTCCATCCGCCGCCATTGTCCGCCCTCGCCGCTAAAGGCACCGCAAACTCACTCGTCATGGCGCCGGAGACGCTTATCTTCGCTACGGAGAAGCGGGATCACCGCGCCGCACGCCGTCGCCCTCGCCCTCCGCACAGACGACACCGCAGAAAGCCATCACCGCCCCGAGCTTCCACGACCGCTTGATTTCCATCCAAGGGCCGAGGTGAGTCCACGTCGCCCTTGAACAGTAAATCTCATCTTCCAACCTCATCCGTTAGATCTAGATTCAACGGCTCGGATCGCACCGCAATGTAGCCAATCACGCCGCGACGCGTGGCACACCGAGCCGCACTGTGCGCACATGTCGCCGACAGCCTGCACCCACATGTCGCCGCCGACTGCACTATTCACCGAAGTCGGCGACAAAGACGGGCCCACTCGCCACCGACGCGACCTTGTGCGTGTGGACGTCACCACGACGTCATGCCGACGCCGCATGGGGACCCACTTGTCGAGAAATAGCCGATCGTGGGCGACGTCAGCAAGGCCACGTGTCACTCTCTGGTGGCGACACGTGTCACAGATGACGCAATAATTGATTTTCCGAAAAAGAAAATATTTATTTAATTCGGTATATTGATTTTAAATATATTTTGAAACTTCAAATGCTTATAACTTTTATGCTTTTAACTCCGATTTGAGTGAATCCAATTTCTATAAATTTGTAAAATTGTGATCTTTCTGTTTATGAATTTTATTTGAATTTTTGAGCACTGTTTGTCTACTGTTTATTTATTTTATTGTTTTGTGCATACGTTACGCGTAGACGCTGAAGTCCCCGACGGTTTGAGGGAGAAGTTCGACTCAGAGCAAGCTCAGAACCGTAACCAGCACTTTTTGAAGGCAAGTTGTGTTTGACCATGTTGAACCTATTAGAGAAAATTATTTTGATTTAACTTATTGCATGCTAATTTAGTAAAAGTTGATTTGAATGAATTTTGGGATTAGTTAAATGCCTAGTTGCAGTATGTCACCTTGTCGTATATGATTGTATGCCATGAATCATTTGTCACCCTAGGTTATGGACTAATAGTTGGACATTAATAATTTGCCAACATGGGTTGAGTAGACCAAGTAGTATGCTTAGCCCTCGCCACGTGACATTTTATGATTTTGGGATACCAAAGTTAATATTGACTTAATGAGATATGGAACATGATTTGTGAATAAGACATGTGTTATTGAGTTGATGATGGCACGTGGTGCAATGGTAAAGAACCGGGTGGGAAAATGATTTAGACCGAGGCATGTGGCAAGATTGTTCGGTGGGCCAAGAGTGGCAATCGGGCTGGTCGAATTTGGTTTTATTGGTTTTGGATGTTAAAGTCATTTTTGGTTAGTCTTGCCTCGGTCAACTAAGGACTTAACCTTGCGAGCATTTGAATCGAAGTCTCTCATCTGACCACAAGCTCCGTGAATGGGACGGGCTTAGGTGAGTAAACCGGGAAATCTATTCCTTGGTACTGTCGTGGTGGTGTGAGGCCCGGAGAAGCGGAATGAGAACTCACATGGCGCAAGAGGGGGCCCTGGTGTGGTAACCATCC
The DNA here is from genome assembly GCA_036346375.1 of Guadua angustifolia. NCBI lineage: Eukaryota > Viridiplantae > Streptophyta > Magnoliopsida > Poales > Poaceae > Guadua > Guadua angustifolia. The sequence goes on from CM070502.1 coordinate 37,644,243, forward strand.
CTCCAAAGTGTTGAAACCTTAGCGCAAGATCTTGAGTTTAGATGGAACTTTGGAAAGGCTTCGTTACGGTTATTTGCCTTGGTGGTATTTGACTGTATCTTGTGGGTAAAGTGTATAACCTCCGCAGTGTACAACCTATTCAATAGCCGTGTTTCACTGTATTGAGCATCGCTTCGGTGATTACTGACCAAGGGTTAGATTTTTATGAAAATGAATTGTTTATGGAAAAATGCTTGGGTTGGTGATGATGAACTGACTTAGGATGGAGAAATGATTTACTGATTGAAATGTTTGTGAAAGCTATTATTCCTACTCTTGTTTTATGCTTTGCAATCTATTATGCTTATCTTGAATGTTGATCGCTTCATGAACCATAGCCTATCCTTTGTACTAAGCCATGCATGTAGAATATTAGAATTGCATTCTGTGCATGACTTGCTGAGTGCTCAAGGTACTCACCCCACAACAACACAACTTCAGTTGAAGAAGAAGCAACCCCGCCAGAGGAGGAGTATCAAGAGGAGCCGATTTAACTAGGGAGCGAGCCTGGGCTTACTCGTGGCAAATTGGTTGGCGCCACGAGTTTATTTTATTTCCGCTGCATTTGAATATTTTAATAAGTCTTCGCCCTGCGAGGCGTATCTTTGTAACTTGACCATAAGGTCAAACAAATAGTTTGAGTATTTAATTAAAGTACTTATTATTTCGTTGGATATGTCTGTGATATGTACCGATGTTGCAATTGTGTGCACTAGCGTGATCCTGGACTAGTGCTGAAACACAGAGGGTCCGGATTTGCAAATTCGGGTCCCGACAAGATGGGACACTCTTTTAAGTATTGCCCAACAGTTCAAAGGCCGTGACATTGTTGTATGGGCTCTGTATATGAAATTGTTAGCTCGTATGTCAATGTGATATGTCGAATTCCTATATGTAATGCATGTATGGACATATGATGTGTAATGCATGTATGGATGTTGGATGTGTTATTATCGAATTCTATTTGGTTCGAATTTGTATGGATGTTGGATGTGCTATTATCACATTCTAGTTGTTAGCGTTTGTGGATTGTAATGTCTAGTTGCTTTGTTGTATTCAAATTCTATTTATAATCACTACATTCAATTTTATTGTGCATTTAATTTTGCACTAAGGTTGTTTTATTCAATTGCAGGTATGGCAAACGACAAGGAGTACGAGTTGCTGGACCCAGTGATTGACGCGACTCATCAGAGTCGCTTGGCCACCTTGCCACCTCCAGAGGGGGAGCCACTATTCGAGCTTAGTGCCCTTCACTTGCGGACCCCAATTAATGAGAGCATGGTGGGTCGACCCCCAATGGATCCCCAGGTTCGTGTACTTTTTCCACACTTCCCTTACTATATCTTGTGCATTTGAACCAATAGTTGTGAAAATGTTTTCCTACTGATGAAAAGAATGTGGGGGAGTTCTTTGCTTATAGCACGGATGGTGGAGGTGACTGTGGCCGATGCGCAGGACAGGAGTGGTGCCTCTAGGAGGTTCCTGTATGACAGGAGCTTGCTTAGCTCTTTGGCAGATCGCTGGTGACCAGAGACACACATGTTTCACCTCCCGTGCAGTGAGATAGCGCCGACGTTGGAGGATGTGAGCTACCTTCTTGGCCTACCTTGCACCGGAGATGCGGTAGTGCCTGAGGATGTTCACCCAGAGTGGTGGATGGAGCTCCTAGCCCGTTTTGCGGACATGCTACCAGCTGACCGTGGGTACACACCTTTCACTTCTGTGCACGGTCCGATGCAGAAGTGGCTGATACAGTTTTACGTAAGTGACATTAACTTTATCTAAATTTTAGTTCATTATCTCTTAAAGTTGTGAAACTAACCATTACTTTTTGTAGCTCAAGAAGATGGCAGACGGAGCAGAGGAGTACATTGTTAGTCACCACTTCGAGACGTAACTCTTGTGTCTCTTCGGCTGGGTTTTGTTCAGCTCCTCCCACGGGGACACCATCGACAAGCATATGATCTAATACGCGAGGTCGATCGCAGACGCCGACATAATTTCAAATTTTTTTTGTCTAACATCGGACTAATCCTTTTTTTTAGCCGATGTACACACCTGTCACGCCACACGCTTTGTACCCCGAGTACGTAGCGATGTTCGACCAGCTGACAGATGATCGCGTCATCTGGCGTCCTTACCTTCCCGAGCTGGTAGTTGCGCGACACCTCACGGCCTCTCCTTGCAGTGCACCCATGACGCCGCCTTCTGGTTGACATGGCGCCACCTGGTATTTGACGTGTACGTCGAGACGTACGCCGTACACCGTGTCATGAGGCAGTTCGGCCTCCGCTAGGTCTTCCCCGTCCCCACTGGTGAGGTTGTCCCACTGAGCGTGCACACGTGAGTGCTCTTCCATATCAATTTCAATTGCATTATTTTTTGTGATGTTTGCGCTACTAACGTCATTGCTCTTGTTCTCATGTAGGCTCACACGCAAGGGGTTCATTGGTGGCGCGAGCTGGGTGACACGTATGTTCCCTCATGCTCAGCAGTGGGCGCAGGCGTTGGTGGACGTTCACGAGGAGGCTGTCCCATACGACCCCGCCACGTACAATGAGTGCGTCCGGTAGTTCACTCCATGCACACGCATTCGCGTTGTGCGTGTCATTGACTCGCCTCCGAGGCACATGCCCTCCACAACGGACACCTTGTAGGATCAAGGATAACCGACTAGAGGGGGGTGAATAGGAGGTTTCTAAAATTTTCTACTCTAATATCAACTTTAAAGATCACTAAGCACAAATTGTAATCTTGATAATTTTAATATTGAGCACTTCTAATGAATCCTAAATTTTCTCAACTACTCAAGTACTCCAAATATTATATTACACTAAGCACAGTGATTAAGTAGCAAGAATTAAAACTTCATTCAAAAGAATAAGAAATGCAAACCACAATAGATGAACACAAGAATTTATCCTGTGGTCTCAAAGACTTGCCGATCTCCCCTACTCCACATTGAGGTGACTTGAATTTCTCCAAGCCAGCTCCACTCACTTAAGCCTTCCTCAATCACTCGTGGTAGCTCTTCCCCACTCCGGGTAGGCGTGCTCCTTGCCCTAACAACGATCGGGCCTTCACACAAGCTTCTTTGTGAAGATAACTGAATCCACACGCCTCCAAGCCGTCTAGGAGGCGGCAACCTCCAAGAGTAACAAGTTTGATGCTTGCTTGAGGTCGAATCGAGTGTCTAAAGGCTCACACGAAAATGCAACACTCCATTTTTCTCCTCACTTGCACTAAATGTGAAATGAATGCACAAGAGGGAGGAGAGAACTTAGCAAGAGCTCAAGTGTGTTCAATAATGCCCAAGAGTTATTGTAGATGGCAGGTGGAGAGGTATTTATAACCCCAACCACCAAAACTAGCCATTTGAGCTTGAAATCCTAACCAAGTCAGGATTTTCGGTGCTACCGCCCATGTAGGACTTGTAGCACCGGGGTTCACCCCCGTGGGTGCGTCAGAGCATTTAATGCTTTGATAGTGGCCGCTATGTAGAGGTCCGGCTACCGCCTAACTAGGACCCAGAGCAACCGGCTTCTATTTTTTCCTACCGAAGAGGACACTCTCTGGAATTTTTACACCGATCTTGGGGTCGGTGCTACCGCTACCCCGATAGCACCGCTCCACCATGGGCGTTAGCACCGCCCAACCAAAATCTCAAAGATCCACCCCTACTGGAATTTATGCATCGGGCCAAGGGGGCGGTGCTACCGCGACCCCGGTAGCACCGGGCTACCATGGGTGGTAGCACCGCCCTGCCTAGACCAAAAACGGTGCATCTCTGGAATTTTTACACCGGGCATTTGGCCGGTGCTACCGCTACCCCGGTAGCACCGGGCTACCATAAGCAGTAGCACCACCCTGCCTGGTTCCCAAAAGAACCCCTCTTGGGTTTTTACACACCGGCCTAGGGGCCAGTGCTACCACTACGCCGGTAGCACCGAGATTCCCTTAGTGGTAGCATGGGGATTCCAGAGACTCTCTTTAAGATTTATCAAGATTTATAGGAATGAGATCCTTTGTGACAATGCATGAGTATAATTAATTTATTTGAGCCTCTAGACATCAAAACGACACCAAGATAACATCAAACCCCTCTTAATAGTATGGCTCTATTTCTAGTAACCCGATCTTTTCCCCAAACTCCGAGATCAGTAAAATGACTAGAAAAATATACTTACATTTTACCTTTGGTGCTTAGTTGACAAATTTGATCTTCGATTTCTTCATCTTCATGCTTTCATGATTACAAATCCTTGGGACTAACCTATTTCATTATACTCAACACAAATGTTAGTCTCTTAAACATGATTGTCATTAATTACCAAAACCATGAGGTACTTTTGGGGTCTAGATGCTTTCACGCCTATCCCACGCAGCCAGACTCAGCATTTTATCGCTGAGTTAGTACTTCTTTCACTTGCCTTCTAATGTATCGTTAATGTAATTGTGTGAACTAACTAGTATTTGAATGTGTGCGCAGAGCGACCTTGCCAGGGAGACCATGGAGGATGTGGACGCACTACTTGCATGGGTAGACGGGGCGGGTAGGCTCGACGTCACGATGGACTTCCTGATAGGGACGTTGCAGCGTGTACGCTAGAGGGCCGCCCGCATCGTCCAGCTTACATCTTGCAGGAGGCCTAGGGACGATGACGTCGTATAGATTCACGGACGTGCCTCAGCTGTACGGGGTCGACACGTGCCACAGGCCGTAGCTGGCACACCACGCACACAGGTGGCCCCCCTCCTGACATGCCGAGGGGATCTAGTTGGCAGTGTTCCGCGCCGTACGTCCCTATGACTGTAGGTACAATACGCTGTCTCTTTTCATCTTTTGTGTTCTTCATGTTATGTGCTGTACTAATATGAAAACTTTGTCAACAGTGGCTCATCCAGCACCAGACCAGAGCGCGAGCACCTCTGTTGAGTTCTCTCCGCTCGACGATGCCGACTTGGACTACTTCGTAGATCCTTACCAGCAGCCCACGGGTGCGGTCCTTGGCCCCTCCTAGCTCACCGATGCGCTTGGCTCGAGTCAGCCGTCACAGGACATCTTCGCTACTCCTCCAGCACCAGTACGGCCTACTAGGAATACTCGTGGATAGGCCCATAACCAGCTGACGTATCCCTCTGGGCATGTGCAGCGCCGTAGGAGGCTTGGGACCGCACGAGGAGTAGCAATACGCAGGAGTCGTAGTTAGGGTTTTTCCTTTCATACTAGATGTACTAAACATAATATTTTCTCAGATTATGTAACATTCAGGTATGGTATTTTATTTTGTTACGTTATCTTCTATTACGATATCACATGTCGCCCCCTCGCAGTAGTTTTTTTTAAGACAATTAAACACTACCATCAGCTTTTTCACATCAATTGGACAACACACACAACTGTTTTGTCAGTGTGATTTGACAGCACACTGCTAGCAGTTTTCTCAGACTGATTCGACAACACTCTTGCACACCACCAAATGACAAAACACTGCCCATCTCAGACAGACGGAGAACACACTAGCGACCTTAGAGCGAAGTGACAACACTCTACAACCCACTGCTTTTTCAGTGCTATTTACAAACACAGTACTATCAGCTTTGTCACGTCGATTGGACGGCGCACACAACAGCTTTCTTAGTGCGATGTGACAACATGCTGCTATCACCTTTGTCAGACTAATTCGACAACACTTTGCATACCACCAAGCGACAAAGCACTACCCATCTCAGACCGACGGACAAGACACTAGCGACCTCAGAGCGAAGTGACAACACCCTATCACCCACTGCTTTTTAAGAATGAAATGACAACACGCTGCAGCCTGCTTTTTCAGATGAACGGGTGATAGATAATAAATCGATTGTTGGTGGGTGACAAAGGCAGCGGCCCAACCCTATATAAAGGCGATACTTGCCCTTTATACCACCCGCCTACCTTCCTTCTCACCGAGCGAGACCAAGAGGAAAGGCAGAACCAAGAGAAGAGAGAAAAGAAGAGAGAAGGGAAGGAGAAGAGAAAAAAATAGAGGGAGGAAAGAATAAAAAGAAGTAGAGGATCAACCCAAAATGCCGAGGCATGCAAGTGAAAAGGGAAAGGGGAGGTGCTTTGGACTGGCCGCGCAATGTCGCGTACTAGGACCTCTTCCTACCTCACGGGGCTATCCCACCGATGTGTATGTGCGGAGATCCTTGCAGGTTTGTCTGCTCTTGGGAAATTACAACTTAGAAGAGGAGGTATTGGAAGTGCCGCAACTACGCCTTCGACCCGCTAGAGAAGAGCCTGAAGAATTGCCAGATGGTAATAATCATAAATGTTTCGTAATATTTCTACATGAAACTTTACGAATATATGTTTCATACAGTCGCCTCCGCCATTGTGTGAATTTGAGCAGTGGTTTGACATGAAGATCAACCTCGAAGACCAAAAACTCCTTGATCAAGCTAACCGGGACGAGGAGCTCAAAGGGCAATTTATAAGAGCAAGGATGATGCCGTACGCGAAGAGGTACGTAGAAAGGAAGCGGAGGAGAAAGAGGCCGAGAGAGAGAGAGAGAGGAAGCGAGAGAGGGCACTTCATGCCAGAGAAGCCCCACCGGAGGCATAGGCGAAGGGGAAGTGGCCTCGATGCACTCAATAGACATCAAGTTATGCTCCTCCTAGTTTTAAGTTGTAATAAAGAGTGTGGCCTACCTTATTTTCCGCAGTAACTTCTGATTTAATAATCACCCTCTCTCTAATCTCCCTCTCCCACCCTCGTTTTGTGATATCCAGTTGACCATTCGAATTCCCCATTCCAAGATCCATGGCCATAGAATGTATGATTACGCGGACATGTACATGTGTTGTATCCCAATTATATGAATTCTTCTATATCTTTTGTGTTGTTCACATGTCAGTACTCATCAGTAGTTGTCATACTTATTACACCTTGTAATATAAATGATTTATTCAGTTTTTTAATATGATTTCTCGTGAAATTTGTCGTCAAAGAGAATGAAGAACAACGAAATTTGAATTTTTTGTCAACCAAAAGACACTGAATAATAATTTTGTAAAATACTACATGACTTATCCTCGCGACAACAGAAGCGATCAAAGCGAGAGACGAGGGGAGGAGGCCATGGTGGGCCGGCACCAAATCCTTGATGAAAGCAGCGTGGGTTGCAGTTTTTCATAGGCTAGAGAGGGCAGATTTTCACCGAGGGCGATAGAGCAGGCGAGGGAGAAAGGGAGGAAGAGTATGGTATACTTTTTCAATTTGAAAAAAAAATTGTCGCACTAAAAAAAATTCGTTAACGCTCAAAAGTTACAGTGAATTTTCGAACGAAATCAATGTAAAAATATCTGGTGTAAATTTAATTTTCTAATATTCTACAACTTTCATACTTTAATTTTCTAACATTCTACAATTCTCAGAAGTATTATGTGTGGCTCTTGTAATACTTATCGAGGATTAAATTTATTTTTGCAATTTTTAAATAACTGAATTATTAAAAAATTTCAATTTATTTAAGTCGTTATTCCAATATTCGATGAGAGGCAATCGTGGACTAATCGTCTGTCAGAATTCTAAACTACGACATATCTTTGTCGCATTTCCAATTTGCAGCAGAGATGTGTCGTACTTTGGAAGTGCGACAGGTGGGTATTTCTATCATTTTTTTCAGCATATTATTTCTGTAATTTTTTTTAAAAATATATTATTTAAAAAAATCAACTTACATGTATGGGTAAATCGCTACTTTTTTTAATTTACTAGCTCCACATTGTACTTTGCTATAAAAAATCATAGTATCCCAAAATGTCAACCTCCCCGTGTCATTGCATCATCATGGAGCCCAACAGAGTTGGGTTCCTCTCTAGGCTTTGCTTGGCTTCGAGTTCTGATACTTTTCGACTGACCGACCGACTAGATATATTCGAATCAAATTTGGATAATTATCGGATTTGGTATTAGTTTTGAATATTTTTTCATATTAAAATATTACTATCCATCATATCAAGATATTCTATGATGGTTTTCAGATATCTCAACTAATATAAATTTGCAGTTGGTGGCAGCGGTCCGTTCTTCCTAGACCCCCCATATCTCCAATAATGCCCAATTATTATAGCTAATTATTCTTTCCTGATTTACAGCCAGCCATATCTCTCTAAATATGGCTGATTATTATAGCAAAATCCTTGATTATTGCTAGTAATTAATAGTCGACCAATCATTCCTTTTATACTCTATATATGCTGTACAGTTTTCACAAAATCAATTAAGGAAATTCATTCAAGATCTCCCATGTCGTGCCGCCGTGGCAAATTAACTCGACAAACTGATCAATAAGTGACGGACTGACGTACATAGCCACGAGGCGCAAGAGGCCGAGCGCCGCAGTCAATAGTAACTATGGCCAGAAGGATAGCCAGAGCGCGACGCCCACCGGGTGCCGTGACCCCAGTGCCGCCCAGTTAGACATGAACAAAGTGTACGACGCTTCGGCGCGGTTGCACGGCGACATCGGTGGGACGTTGTCAACGATGAGAGAGTCATTGGAATACCCCTTAGAGATAAACGGGTTGATCCAGTTGAACATCGTGAGAGGGAGGAACGACACGGCGGCGCACGGCGTGGCGGGTGCCTCGGCACTTGTGTTTTCTGGAACACCTTCATGGGCTCTGGCATCATGGCCGGTGAAGCCAGTGATGGCTAGGTACGCCAAAGGCCTGGAGACGAGTAGGCTAGCAAAGGTGAGAGGGTCATCTAGGAAGAGCAGTGAACCATCGTTGAAGCAGAGAAGAGCGCGGCGTTGAAGGCGGTGGTAATCCAGAAGACGCGGAGGTGCAAAGGCTGGATGGCGGCGGTGACCCCTTTCTTCGAGACGACTGACCATGCGACCATAGTGTGCGCGACCAAGTGGGCGGTGAGAAAGGCGGACTCCACAGCGCGCCATGGTGTGCTCGGCAGGAGGAAGAACGTGAGCGCGAGGAGGATGGTGGACGCCCTGAGTGCAGTGCGAGCGGCTGATTAGGTCCAAATTGGCGGTGGCCCGGCGAAGAGGCCTCATGCTCTGGGAATCCCGTGTCGCCCCTATGAAGGCAGTGGATGAAAAGGACGAGCGAGGCGACAAGGAAGACGAGGTCGACGGCGCCGAGGAGCGCGCACTGCAGGCATGGCGAGAGGAAGAGGAACGCGAGCTAGTAATATAAATTGCAAGAAGGGATAAAAATGATTGATTGATTTTTGAGATTGGTAATATATATTGCTACGTACAATATATTTGATTTTAATTCATACCGGAGAAGAAACCATAAAAACTTTTGTAATCGGGAGAAATAGATGTTTGATCGTGCAGCACAATTTTCTTTTATTGTTTGATCTTTATATTTTATTATCAATTTTACTTTTCATAGAAACGTACAGGAACTGATCTAGTTTTCGAAAAATATTAGTCGACTATCTTGGCCCGCCAACAATGATACACATAATCGCATGGCGGCAAGTACACCCCATTCATTACCTTGACCCTCCTCCCGTGATTCGCATTAAACACACAACGTGGTTCTTAAACTGCGTGGTTGCCAGATTCCACTCGACATGACCCCGCCAACGAACAGGGTTGACTACTCCCTAGACTAAGGTTTGGTTCGGTAGAGGGCGTCTTCGTGGCTGGAAACCCTAATGTCTCCCACGATGGATTCCGGGAATCAAAAGACTAATGGACATGGCGATGTACCCAGATTCAGGCCCCTGGTTCGGGTAATGGCCCTACGTCCTGCTGGTTCTTTGTTGAGGAAATGTGAAGGGGATTACAACGACTTCCCTAGCTTGGGTGAGTTCTCTCTTCTTTCAACCTCTCGATCTCTCGATCTTTCTTCCTTTTTCCGGCCCCCTCGTCCCATGCACTGAGGTGCCCTTATATAGACGGGCTGGCCTGGACAGGGGAGAAGGCGATGCTATACTTATCTACAACACATTAATTACACCCATCATTCCAACTTCCACGTCGACCCATGACTTATTTATTACACACACCTCCGTGGCCTTGTCTTTCAAACCTCATTTAATGTCAGTGAGTGGCTTCGCCGGTCCGGCCGAGATATGACGCCCTACGACGGGTTTGGTAAGAGGTGTTAGAGGACGAGCCGCCGTCGGTCGATAGTAGAATCCTTCACATTAATGACCCCGACACAAGGTGCCGGAGGGAAACTCGAGGCGGTTTCTCTCATTCCTTTGGTTGCCTCAGTGGCACGACAAGGGGGGCCCAGATGCTCGCCCATTTGCCAAGCCGCCTCATAAGCCGACGCCGACGGGCAGGCGGATCGCCAACCGCACGCTTAGGGCACCACGCGGCCGCCGCCGCATGAAAGGCGGCGTGATCGCCCTTTGCCGCCCGAGCCGCCACGCGAGCCACTCGCTGATAAGCGGCGCCATCGCCGCCGCCTCCAGTGGGGCCACGCTGCTCCTCGCCCGGGCAGGCGAGGCATGATCGCCACCGCTCGCTAAGGTCGCCAAAAAGCCGGGCAGCCGCTTGGGCCTATTATTTCTACGGAGAGGGTACCGGTGCAAAGTACACAACAAGTAGCGGGGCCGCCCCGAACGTGTGCGCTTGCTTTTCATACCTTATTTAATGCTAGTGCATTCTCGATAAGCCCACCACCTCTGCGCATGCAACCGCTTCGGTCCTCCTCACTTCCGCCGATTTTTCTTGGGAACCGAAACGCCGCGTCTTTTGCCTGTTCGTGAACCGTCTTTGTGGGGGTCTATATATAGGCGCACCCCCACTCAGCGGTTCACGTCTTTTGATCTTCTTCGCACTTTGCTCTTTGCCCTTTTCATCTTCCTTTGTTCAAAGAATCTTGCTTCCGCTTCAATGGCGCAACCTTTCCTTGCTTCCACCGCTGGCCAGAGCAGGGTGGATTTTGCTGCCAAGATGGCACCCGAGGGCTCCCTGCACCTTCGCCAGGGGACCCTCGTGCCAGGCTGTGAGCCAGGGGAGATCATCATCTTCGCCTGGGGGCTTATGGCAGGCTTGGTGCCGCCATTCTCCGAATTCTTCCTCACCATCCTCCATTTCTATGAGATCCATCATCTTCATCTCTCTCCCAACTCCATCGTCCTTCTCTCCACCTTCGCTACCTTTGCGAGATGTTCGTGGGGTAATGCCCAATCTTCCCTCTTTCGCCACTTCTTCACTTGCCGCTCTCTCTCGACAATGGGTCGCATGAGCCGCCACTTCCGCCTCGATTGGCGTCGCCTCGCTACATCCTTCCAACCACGCCCAAGCTGGAAGAATTAGGCGGACGACCGTTCTACATCGCTACGACGGCAGTGGGTCGACCTTCTTGGGGTGCTCTTGCATGCAAAGCGAAAATCCGAGAGCCGGAGCTCGCCTGCCGAGGAGACGGCGCGAGCTCCTAGCGATGGAGGCCCGTGATCGACGGGTGGCATCGGGCCGATTAGCACCGTAGTCCGGACTTCATGGTTTCGGAGGATCGGCCTCACGCTCGCCGCTACCGCCCGCATGGCGATACACAGGACGACGACGTGATGCGACGTGCCGGCGCAAAGAAGTCTGTTGTCCTTCTTTTGAATGCATATTCTTCTTTGTGGTCACCATCAACTAATACTCCTGTCTTCTTTTGGCGTTAGGCGAGGGAACTGGATGGTCTCGCCTCTCCGGATGGCTATTCTTCACGATCTCGCCCGCTAAGCGCCTAGAATTTCCAGTGGATGCCCGACCGCTCTGCGATCTCGAATTCGCGGAGCGCCTCTGGATCGTCCAATCCTTCCCGGCGATGGACTCTACTGGTCTTGCCGTAATGCCGGCCCATGGCCCCTTAGTGATTAGGGACCAGCCGGGCCGATGGATCGAGCACGTGCAAATGGCGATTGCTCCGACACCCCAAAGCGCGACCCCATGAGGACTCAGATCGAGCCCAACTTCTACCGTCGCCGCTTCCATCACTTCACCGAGCACGCCTGAAGCGGCGACATCTTCACTTGGGGCGGCGCCGCCGCTTTTCCTCGCTCGGCGACCGCCGCCGACCTCCAACTCTCGCTCTGCCGCCCGTCACCGCACCCGACTTCACCGCGCCAACTTCAACGGCGCTGGGTCCAATCACTGCTGGTGCCCGTCCAAGCGGGCTTGCCGTGGCAGCCACCTCCTTTAGTTTCAAATCGCCCCCGAGGGCGGATCGCCAAGGTGTCCCTGTCGCGCAGACATCCGCAGCGCCAACAGACGCGACGGGCACTTCGCTCAAGAAGCGACTGGCGGCTCCAAAGCGTCGCCGGATCGACGTTGCCGACTAGCATTGCCCCTGCCCTAATCGCCCCCGCCGCCCACGCCACCGGCCTGCATGCACTGCTCACCGAGCTCGGTGAAGCGCTCGCAGCCGCAAGCACCCTCCTCATGGCAGTCACCCAACGCGAAACCCACGTGACACAACAAGTGGCGGCGTTGGCGAGGAGCTGGAGAGGAAAGAGGCGCAGCTGGCCCAGGAAAGGGCCACCGGGGCGACCTTACTCGCCTGGGTGCAGGAGGCCGAGGCGGCGCGGAGGGAGGCGGCTGACGAACAGCGGCGGGCGCTGCACAATATTGCGACATGCTCCGGCCATCATACCGGCGCATGGTGAGGGTCTTGGCGCCGCTGGGGGTGGACCTTCGCGAGCCGCTTGAGCCCACGGCGATCGCAAGACGCCATCGATCACCGGTCGCCGAGGCGCTCTCGACCGCCACCCACCATGGTCGCCGCTCCGCCGGGAAGAAGGCGCAAAAGTTGCTAGGGCCACCGCGACCTTCGTGCTAGTGTGTTACGCCCGACCGCGACGCCGCTTTTAACCCAATGACCGATCACGGATGGCATCGAGGAGACGAGGCCTGTGCGCGCGTGCACGAGGCCGCAGAGCATGTCGTCGGCATGTTGGCGGCGGAGGCCCCGGAGCATGGCGCAGCTGTAGCGGAGCCGGAGGCCAAAGAGAATGACGGGGCATTCAAATCGTCAACGACGACTGATGGCCCGGGCCGCTTCCTTTTGTTTTCTTCATTTCGTCTTGTTCCTGTTTTTTTGTATGCCAGAACAATATTAGTCATTCTAATGAAGTTGGCATTTTTCGGTTTCACCTGGGCATGTTCGTCTGTTTGCGTTTTGGGTGTGCTTGCTCAACTCGATCTTCGAGCGATTAGCCCCCAGCCTAGTTATGATGCGAACCTAGACACTCAAGTTAGGTCAATACTTAGGCCTTTTTCGAGTGATTGCAATAATGCGAACAAGGATTGTGTAGAACATGTAGGATATAGACAAGCAAAGTCTTGAGTTTCTGCGTAGGGGTGTCACTGACTCTTGCCCATTTGGAACTTATCGATGGTGACGAACATGTGGGTGAAGCCCCTATGGCCCACAGGAATGGGCCTAGGATATCTAGTCCCCAGACCGCGAATGGCCAGGAGAGCGGGATGGTTTGCAGAGCTTGGGCTGGTCGGTGAATTTGCCAGGCGAAGAATTGGCATGCTTCGCATTTCCTCACCAGCACACAAGCATCCTGGAGGGCAGTAGGCCAATAAAATCCTTGGCGGAACGCTTTGCCGACAAGCGTCCTGCCGGACATATGGCTCCCTCACATGCCTCCATGGATATCGAGAGCGAGCGCCCTTCCCGAGTGATGCACTTCAAGAGAATTCCGTCCTTACGCTCAGATAGGTCCCCATCCACTAGAGTATAGCACTTGGCCTTATGCATATCTTCAACCGAGGCATCATTGTCGGGATCTCTCAGTCCCACAGGAAGGCTAAGATGGGGTCCATCTATTGACCTTCCGGCCTAAGAGTGGCGATCACACCTGATCGCCTTGCACCTGCTGGCAGGCTTTTCCCAGTGCCGATCACTGCACCGCCGCCTTCCTCCCGGACGAGGGGTTGAGAGTGGCACAGATACCCTCCCTAAGTCGGAGGGTGCAACAGCCACACCGCCACCCGCGCTTGGGTCGGAGGCCGCGACGGCTTTACCGTCCTCCCCGCCTGGAGCGAGGGCAACAACGGACGGTCGTGAGAGTCTTTCTTCAAAGACTCCAACCAGAGCAGAGGCTCTTGAGGACGCGAGCTGCGAGAGCTCGTCCGCCAGATAATTGTTGCGTCGAGGGATATGGATATATCCCAGTCCTTCGAAGTGGCGCTCCATCTTCCCGACTCGCCAAGCATGTGGCCATGGTAGGATCAGAGCATTGAAATTCCTTCCCGCTTGATTGATGACCAACAGGAGTCGCTTTTAACTTGGAGGCACCGGATGCCCAACGCCGAGGCGACGCCAGAGTCCTGCCAGCAGCCCTCATATTTAGCGACAGCACAGGCCTTGAAGTCGAGGGCTACCACGATCGGAGGATGTCACCACGGAGAGACCAGACCAACCCCACCCCATGCCTCGAGCCCAAGGAACCGTCGAAAACAAGGTCCAGGGGAAGGCGCGGTGCTTTTTCATTTCAGGAGCATGCGTGAGTCCACTTGGCAACTAACTCCGCCAACTTCGCTCTTGATGGCGGTGGTGGTACAAACTTGAGATGAATTCCTCTACTCCACCGACCACTCAGCATGCGGACCCTCGCTCTTGCCAGAAGGATCTCTTGGGTAGGCAAAGTGACCACTATGACTTCTCGCCTTGAAAGTAGTGCCATAGCTTGGACGCCACCAGACGGATACAACATCTTCGCGCTATGGGTATCTCGGTCTCTCGCTTTGTGTAGCACCTGTCGACATAATAGACGGGCTTAGATGCCTTCCTCTCCGCCACCAAGATCACGGCCACCAACGCTAGGGTAGCAACATGTACAGAGCAATGGTTCGCCTGGCCGAGGGGTGACCAAGACAAAGGGGAGGAGAGGTACTGCTTCAAGTCTTCAAATGCTTGTTGAGCCTCTTCAGTCCACTCGAAGTGGTTCATTTTCTTTAGCAGCTTGAAAAGAGGTAGGCTTCTCTCTCCCAGTCGGGCAATAGATCGCCCGAGGGAGGCCAGGCAACTAGCTAGGCACTGCACCTACTTGAGTCGAACTGGCGGCTTCATGTGCTCGATAGCCGCTATCTTGTCAGGATTGACCTCAATGCCCCGCCTGGACATGAGGAACCCCAACAGCTTTCCGGAGGGCACGCCGAACACACACTTCTTGGGGTTGAGCTTCAAGCAATTCTTTTGGAGGTTGGCAAAGGTTTCCTCTAGGTCTTCGATCAGTTCTTCACTTCTTTTTACTTTTACTTACTAGGTCGCCGACGTACACCTCAAGATTGCGCCTCATCTCGTGGGACTTGAAAGTGATATGCATGGCCCGCTGGTAAGTAGAACTAGCATTTTTTAACCCAAAAGCCCATGGGTGTTACAAAAGCAGTTTTGTCTTCGCTTTCGTCATTATGGTAACTGATGGTACCCAGAGCGCGATCCGTAAAGCACAAGAACTCACATCCCGCCGTGGAGTTGACAATGAGATCGACGCTACGGGCAAGGGGTAAGGGTCCTGGCGGTGCCTTGTTGAGGTCAGGAAATCAACACACATTCGCCACTTCCCTGGACTTTGATGAGCACAGGTTGGCAAGCCACTCAGATAAGAGACCTCTCGAATGATCCCGCGCCATGAAAGCGCTTTCTACCTCCTCCTCAAATGGCGCCTTGTCGCCGGGTGCCCGACGCACGACCTTTTACGGACCGAGCGACTCGAGGAGCGTAGCAAGTCGATGCTCGATCACCTCCCTGGGGACCCCAGTTATATCGGACGGTTGCTAGGCGAACACGTCGGAATTAGACCGGAGGAAGGTGATGAGCGCGTCTTCCTACTTGGCGTTGAGGCTGGCGCCAATGAAGACGGACTTCCCGGGCTCGCCCCCACTTAGGGAGACCACCTTCACCTCGCTGGCCGAGCTGGGCGAGACGCCGGTCTTCGCCTAAGGGACTCTTGAAGGCAAAGATCACCGTAAGCCACGCAGTGGCACCGGCCAAGTCTAGTGCGTGCTTGTGGCAATGCAAAGCCTTTGGCCTGTCCACCCGGACGACTATGGGGCCACTAGGCCCTGGCATCATCACCACCATGTATCCATAGTAGGTTGCTGCCATGAACTTGGCCAACGCGGGTCGACCAAGTATGGCATTGTACGGGAGGTCGAAATCGGTGACTTTGAAGTCAACCAGCTCCGTACGATAGTTGCTCTTCTCCCCGAAGGTGATGGGAAGGCGACTGCCTAGGGGACTATGCCAGCCTCGGCCACACAGAGAAAGGCAGAGCCGGGCGCCTGTTCTGCACTGGAGTGCCCAAATGCTTCAAAGGATAGGAGGTTGATGGAGCTCCTCCGCCCATCAAGACTGCCCGAAGCCATGTTTCGGATCGTAGGAGAAGCCACGATCGGAAGGTGACCTATGTCGGTGGTGCTCTCAGGGTGGTCAGCCCGACTGAAGGTGATCGGCTCCTCCGACCACTTCATCATCCAACACGCCCCTGAACCCGACGCCGTAGCGCAGAGCTCCCTCCTCAACCACTTATAGGAAGCATTGGAGGGGTAGGTGGACGAGCCACCGTGAATATATGCCACAGCGCAATCCGCCTGCTAGAAGGCCAGCGAGGCGAGGTCTTCGCCGGGTCGCTGCTATCGAGGGCGCCTTCCTCGAGTCGTTGTTTCACCATCTTACTCACAACCCGCCAATCATCCAGCCATGAGAGTTGGTCCGTGGATCGGGCAAAGGGCTCGCCCTCCTTCTCCTCGCGTGGCCGTTCGCCTCGATCGCAGCGGCCGCCACACCGACCTCGGTGGTCATCTCGCCATTCGTGGCGGCCATCCCGCTGGCCGGCCACGTCGCAAGGCTCACGACCGGGGTGTTCACGCCAAGCGCCACGGCGGCTTGATACCGCGCTGGTCTCGCGCCACCACGCTTCTGCGCCTTCTTGCTTGGCATGACCGAGGCCCCTCGAGGTCCCGGCTTCATCCTCGCCATCCTCGTGCGGCCGCGGATGTCGGCCCTCGAAGCTCCGCTGCCTGCGCGCACTTGTGCACCAGGAGAAAGAGCCTGGAGGTGGTGGCGATATGGTTAAGTGCATCATCTTTTTCCGCGTCTTGCGGTTCTGCGACGCTTCTCTTGGCGATGACGCACCGACCGCTTCCAAAATCCGAGGAATCATGTTGCGATAATGGCGAGAACCGTCCAGAATAAAGTCGCTGCGGCTCCCTTTTTTCTCGCTCGAGGGCATGGAGATATCGTCCACGCCCGCGTTGCAATAACGAGCCTTGAAGTTGGCGACTTAAAAAGCCGCATAACTCTCCCACGAAGCGCTGTGATCCTGCAAGTGGAGGTTCAATAGCGGGGCCGGGCGGACCTCGTCAAGGCCGGCAAGAAGTAGTTGGCCACGGCCTTTCTGAACCCGCGCACCGTATACACCACAGTGGTGTAGATCTGCGAGAACTCCTCGGGTTGGTGGTGCTGAGTCGCCGACTTCTCGATGGAGCCAGGCGAAACTTTTCGAACCCGCCACGTGCCTACGTCGGAGAACGCTGGCATCCGGCAGTAGGGAATCCTGCCCGCCGCCTTTAGCCTCAAATTTCGGGACCCGCGCCGGGGAAGCGCGGACGGCGACTCCCCAAGAGTCGAGGAGAATGGACCTCCTCCTCTCTGTGAGGTGAGAGTCGTGAGAGGAACTCTCACCCTCGGGAGCCATCCGCCCATCGCGAGCGCCGCGGCACTCAGCGGTGATCACGCATAAATCACCAGCAAGGCCACCGACGCCGGCAGCTCCAGATGAAGCCCTCGAGTCCTCACGGCTCCTCGTGGAGCTGGGACCTTCTTCTTGTACGCCCTTTCCTTTACTCTGTCCCTCCACGCCGAGCACTTCCGCTTTCGGGCAAGGTTGGCTAGGGTGCGACGACGCACCCTTGGTTGGGGGTACTTGCGGTCCGGACCGGTCGAGCATCCCAGCGGAGTTGAGCCGTGGTCCACAAGGCTCGCAATATCCCACATACCACGGCAGGCGAGGTGTCTCCTGAAGTTCCATCGGAGGGTGGTCGGGAGGAGGCGGGCCAAGCATGTAGGTTACAGTCGGAGTGGCGGCCTCATGGTTACTCGGAGAACGAAGCTTGGAGCCTTGGCCACGCTGTAGTACCACGGCCTCTCCGCGGGGTGTGGTGTGGCGACTCTCGTCCAAGAAAGCGCCGTACGTGCTATCGGGCCACTAGCCTTGGCCACTTCTTGTCGTCCGAGTGTGAACCCACCATCACCGGATCTCGGAGTCCTTCTGGATGGGAGGCTCTGAATCACGCCGGAGATGGCTGGATGAGCCAACCACTAACCCTCTACCGCGCTACTCGCCGGGCATATTCCACCGGATAAGACCCGAATCAGCGAGCAGGTTAACTATCACTCCTAGGCGGAAGGTTTGGTTGATGAGGGCGTCTTCGTGGCCGAAACCCTAATGTCTCCCATGATGGATTCAAGAATCAAAAGACTAATGGACACGTGCGATGCACCAGTGTCGAGCCCCGGTTTGGGTAATGGCCCTACGTCCTGCTGGTTCTTTGTTGAGGAAATGTGAAGGAGATTACAACGACTTCCCTAGCTTGGGTGAGTTCTCTCTTCTTCTTTCAACCTCTCGATCTCTCGATCTTTCTTCCTCTTTCCAGCCCCCTCGTCTCATGCACCGAGGTGCCCTTATATAAATGGGCTGGCCCGGACAGGGGAGAAGGCGACGCTATACTTATCTACAACACATTAATTACACCCATCATTTCAACTTCCACGTCGACTCACGACTCATTTATTACCTGCGCCTCCGTGGCCTTGTCCTTCAAACCTCATTTAATGTCGGTGAAGTAGCCGCACCGGTCCGTCCGAGGATATAACGCTTCTGACGGGTTTAGTAAGAGGCGCAGAGGGGCGAAACGCCGCCAGTGTCGATAGTAGAATCCTTCACATTATAATGACGACACACGAGGTGCAGGGGAGGGAAACTTTCCGGGCAAAACCTTCCTCTCATTCCTTTAGTTTGCTCCGTGGCCTAACAAGGGGGCTGAGATGCTTGCCCACTTGCAGGGCGCCTCATAAGCCGGCGCCGGAACAAGGAGAAGCCCGCGGGCTCTCAGCTTCTTTGGGCCTAATACTTACTACGAGAAGGTACCCTGTTTAAAAATGCACAAAAGGAGAGTTTGATCGCGAAAACCGTGGTTTTCACGTTGACAAAGTATATGCAAGAAACGACTTAGTTATATAAACCTTGCGGTTTTCAAGTCAAATTCAACTCGAAATTCAAAAATTTCAAAAAAATTAGAAAAAATTAACAAAAAAATTCCTAAAATTAGTATTAATTGTTGTATGGCCTCTGGCATAATTTTTTTTTGAAAAAACTAATTTTAGAGATATTTTTGAGCCAATCACATGTGATGAAAATTGAAAAATAAAAAAAAAGAAAATGATGGCCTGTGGGCAGAAAAGCCCACATGCCAAACCCCATTTGGGCCGGCCAGCCAGGCCCAGCCCGACCGAACGGGCCCACTTGAAGGGCATGAGCTGCCGAGGACATGCCGAGTCGCAAGCCGAGAGTCTCATCGCAGAAACACTTTCCCCAGCGGGCAAAGAAGTGAATGAAGTACTCTCAGGTCCAATTCCGCAGACCGCCGCGCCACAAGCACCGCCGGTGAAAGAAAAAGTTTTCGCTCGGTTTGCTTGAGAAACCGCCACGGTTTTTTGCGGTTTACTGATGCGGTCGGTTGCTTCTTCATACGCATTGAAACTTCGCGATATGAGATGCATTTTAAACTGGTTTCATATTGAATTTTCGTTCGATTTTGTGAAAAGCAACAGATTTGAATGAGTTTTTTATAGAAGGTTGGAAAACCGTCTGCAATTACTCTTTGTCATGACTGACACTTAGATACAAACGGTTTACAAAACCGTCTGTGATATGGGCATATGCGATGGTATCGAGTGTTTCCTCTCATCCCCCCTCCCCCAAGTTCTTCTCTCTCCACCATTTACCTCCTATTTATAGAGCAAGATGCAAGGGTGGTTGCCTTTAAGCAGGTGTGGCAGTTTGGGCACTAATTATAACGGCTCTGATGGCAGTCTTGCACGACGACGTGCATCTGCATGATACGGGTGCAACATGGGGCCATGCTGAATAGCACAAACCAATGACGCATCCTACTTCATTAATTTGTGTGCAGCGGCTGAAACATGGGCCCATTAATTAATGAAGAAAGTAGTTAATTAGTCATTGTAAGTGTTTTGATTTGTTTTGTTGCTACATGTATAAGTCGTGTATGAGGTGTGTTGGCTGCGTGCAAGACGTGGTCAACCTGGCTGAAATGTTAGTCTACGCTTTCTTACTTAATTAATAAAGTAATTAATACAGTACAATGCAACACTTTGATTCGCAGTCTACACATACATGGTGAGGACGTGGGCATCTACAGCGGTTTGTATGGATGTTTTCCCTCTTTCTTTAACTTTCATGTGGACAATTACCAATTTAATAGTTCATTTCAATAATTAAAAGGTACATAACTGATTCCTACACGTATATGTAGTCATGGGGCATTCCCCCAGACATTATTACCTATATTAAACTGGAAGGAATCAGCGCCTCTCAGCGCGTCCACATCCCTGGAGTTCGCTGAAAAGGCCCTCCGAGAAATCAGAAATCATGGCGAGTCCTCGAGCAAATAATAATAATCATCCCTATATTAAACTCATAGCCACGTCTATTTTTGCCAGCGTGTTAAGCTTCGCTGCGGCAGCGTCGCACATAGCTAACCCATTGTCCAGCGGCAAATAATCGTGGTGATCAAGGTTAAATCAAAAGCGAGCAGCGCAATGGTAGCGTCAGGCCACAGAAACAAGAAGGTCGCGGCTGTTCGATCCCGCTCTGCGCTGCGCTTCGTCCTATTCGCGCCCGACACTGCGATGCCCGAGCAGCGCCATGGCGAACCCCGTTTTGCGTTCGTGTCGCCGACCGCCGTCACTTCCTCGCTGACGGCGCGTCGTATGCCTCACGGCGCATCCTGCTTTCTCCATTTCTTTCTTGATCGCTTCCGCTCCGCCTAAAGTCGCTCCTCCCTGTAGCCAGCTCTTCGCTTCTTCTCCTCACATTAGGTGTAGCGCCTCCGCAGAAATCTTTGCTGAAGGATAAAGGCCGGTAATCCTGGAATTTTCCTTTCCCCTCTCCGGTCTCCACAGTGCAGAAGCCAACCAAAGTTAACACCCTAGGTGCGCCTTGACAGGCCGTGCGCGTATGAAATATCGCCCTCGTCAGCAGAGCAGCGAAGTGGATGGCGGCGTCGGCGCCATGGCCGGCGAGGCGCTTCGCTGCTGCGTCGCCGCCCCCGTCTTGGCCACGGGGGTCGGTGGTCGAGGCACCGGGTGTTGATATTCCTCTGCCCGTTCAGCTCGTTATCTCTGGCTCTTGCCTACAACATATGCGCTTCTTCCTTTCAGGCCTCTTCCATTTTTTCTTCTTGTGTGCGTGATCAATTAGCTGCTTTCTTGTTCGCGGAGGAGAAGCTTCTAGAAACTTCTGAATGTTGCAATGGGGGCCTCGACCGGGTCGGTGTCGATCCACATAGAGCGGATCTCCTTCGACGGCAAGACCCGTTCTTGGATCTCGGATTTCGTTTCTTGGTTGATTGATTCCTGCCCCCCGTTTGGGTGCATTTTCGTAGGCAGCTTTGAATTTGATTTGTTGTTGGGTAGCTTCGTGGGGTTTCTATTTGCTCTTTCTGTTTGGTTTTTGTGGGTGCTTGGGTAGAACTTGTTCTTCCAGATATCTGTTGCGTTACTATTGTCATTATTCCTGGTCTTAGTTAGTTGTAATGTTTGCTTACGGTAACATGCTAACATTGCTGTTCACATATCTAGGTGAAAGTTGGTCTCCTTCCTATTTCCCCTATGGTTTTTGAAACATGGGCTTGGGGGAACCAACTACTTTGGGGCTATCAAGAAAGCAAGGACAATGGACCGTTGGGAGCTTGAATGGACAGAGCGAAAGGTTTCTCGAAAAATTTATCCACGGATTTGAAGGTTGGATAGCTTAACGACTCGAAATGAATTCAGCAGCTATGAACTGATGCTCTTTCTATCATTTGTCTTAGCTCAAATGAGTTCATTTTCTGCGATCATTATATTCCAGGGTTGATTAAATCTCCAGATGATGCGGTCATTGCAACAAAGTTTGCTGCATATCCTTGGCAAGTAACATCAGGCTAGTTTGTCAACACTTGCATGTATTTTTCCAATTTGTTTGCTTGATGTACATCAGCCATATTTCACTTTGTTTAGTGTACAGATTTAGCTCCAATTAATTGAATGTGTGCAGCATATAAGCGTGAATGCACTGACAGAAGCATATAGTTCATTCTGTATGGAGCATAACTGAGATCTTTAGCTTGACTAATAGAGTGTCTATTTTCAGGTCTTCATTGCAAAGGTTGCAGTTTGGTTCGCTCAGGATAGGGCAGTTGCATTGGTCTATTTGCTAGCTATGCACCTCTGCAGGAACATGCTCTTTGGGACGGTCAGTTGAAATGTATGAAAAGGTCACACCATTTTCAAATCAATCTTAATGACATTGTTCAAGAAACTGAATTCCTCGCTATATATTCAGTGTCACATATCATTGGTTAGGTATAAGAACAGGTTCTTTGGAGGCAAGATATTCTCCTTTCTATTCTTACTTCCTTCGAAATTTGACTACGGGTTGTGTTTTTTAGGGCCTCATTCGTGCTGTCGGTGTCATCAATTATGGACCAACGCAGCTTCTGAAGATTCTCAGCTATCTACAGGTGTTCCCTTGAGCTCATCTCAAGTACCTGCGAAAATTGTTAGGCTGTATATCTCAAGCTTATGTTCTTGATTCAGTGTAGTTTTTCCTAAAAATACTATGGAACACCGGTCCAGTTCTCACTATTGAGCATGGGTGATGAGTAGATGGAGCTAAAAACTCTTTTAATTTCTTGGGAATTCGTCTGATTGCTTATAGTACACTTGGATTGGAAATGCTGACCGAGAAATTCGTTGATTCTAACCTTCCAAATGGACCAAGGTAATGGCCAATGCGAGCGAGCAAATATGCATTTTGTCGGTGTTTCATATAACCGCAAGAGAATTTGTAGGTGTAAGGGCCGCAAGGCTCCCTCTCCTTGCATGGTCAGACGAAGGAGTCCAAGATTTATACTGGTTCGAGTTGAACATCCCTATGTCCAGTTCGTGGTGGTGGTTTGTATTGCTTGGGGCGCGATGATCCATATGGGATTGCAAGCGAGGGCTCAGGACAGGCCCTGAGCGCTCATCCGAGTGAAGGGACTCGGGGGTGTTTGCTCGATCGGACATCGAATCTTGCTGACGGCTCGTGTTGAATCGAATGAATCGCCCCTCCTCGGCCCCGCCTCCTTATATAAGCGGAGGGGCGGAGTTACACGGAGTTTGGAGAAACAAGGTAGGGGTAGGCTACTCCCGAGAGTCCCGGTCTTCGGTCCTGGCGCCTGACAGGTTCCTACTCATCCCATGCCGGGTTTGTAGACGCAACGGACGGTGCTCCATTGGGAAGGCGCTCACCTGCCCTCTGTCCTCCTGTCAGATGCTGACGTTGCTTACGCTGTATTCAGACACCTCCTTGGGATGGAGTGCATCTCTCTATTGCGCATGACGGGGCGAAGGGATCGGTGCTTGACTTTGTGGCCTCTTGACCGCCTTGAGGAGGGGTCACCTGCCCCCGCGTGGGCGTCGTGTCCACAGGGCAAGTGATCAACTCGAGACCGATCGATGATGTGGCCGGGGCCGCAGAGCCGGAGCCTGATGGCGCCCCGACCCGTGGTCGGGTCGGAGCTTGCGGGGGCGTCCGACCCGAGGCCAAGTCCGAGCTCAAGGGAGCGCCTGGCTCCTGAGGCCAGTCGGACTGCTTGTAGGGCATGGTCGTGGCTCGATTAGGCTATTGCACAGGCCGGGCCCCGACGACCCATCGAGCTCCACCAATGTTCGTGGATAATCCCGTCTGGTGAGGGACGGAGTCTTTGGTAATACCACCTCCAGCACTCTACATCGCTGCCAATCTCGCCACCATATTTGTATGACTGAGAGAAAAACGATCTTGAAATAGACATATACTTTGCTGTGGGGTACCCCTGGTACGGGTATTCGTCACATTTCTTTTCTAAACTCTTACGTCAATATATGATTGCATATTTAGGATCTGCTTATTTGTTCTCTGCACTGCAGGTCAGTATTATTCCGGCAAATTCTTCCTGGGCTGGAATCTTTACTATATTGTCTGAGAAGAATTGCAGATAAAAAAGGGAAAAACATGTCTCAAGTAAGTTCTTTCCAAAAGCAGAATGACTTTGAAGCAGCCCAACTTAGACAACACGATGAGTGTTTCTCCATAGCAGGTGAACTTTTCTATACACCAAGCATGAATAACTCTTGCAGTTTGGCTTCTAACTTGTCAGAACATATTGCCGTATGAGTGTATGCGCTGGTGGTTGTCCTACTTACCACCTCTAGGTCTTCGTTTCCAGTGCTTGGTGCCTTCGGTGGCCTCCGCTGTTGTGCTCTGCTTGCTGCGGTGGTTATTCTTTTTGTATGCTACTTTATTTATGTCTACCTCATTTGATTCATCGGGTAAGTGTGCTCTGTTTTTGTTCTGCTCTTTCTTATGTAGGAGAGCCTTCGATTGTTTCGGTGTGTTACGCACGAGCTGCTGGTAGCCCTATCTGCAACCTAGAGGTCTTCGTCTCCAGTGCTGGGCTCCCTTGGTAGGCGACGCTGCTTCGCTCGGTTGCGCTTTGCTTACTGCAGTGATTACCTCTTTCATATGCTCTTTTATTTATATATAGCCCGTTTACATCATCGATTAGATATGATTATCTCTTTCATATCCTCTTCTATTTATATGTAGCCCGTTTAGATTATCGGTTAGATATGCTGGCTCAGATAAAAAGGACATCTTTTTTATTTTGAGAAAACGTTTGTTCAGTGCACAATGTTAACCTTTTCCACTAATTGTTAAACTTTTCAGAATTCAACAGAGATGGACTTCTTTGATGAATATGGCAACACTAACAGATACAAAATTCGATAAACTACTGGTAAAGAAAGTTATGGAGTTGTATGTTCAGCTATGGACCATGGACCAACATACTGGTGACAAGGTAGCAATCAAGAAAACACATTATCTTTTAGCATATGTCTCATGCTGCTAGGATCCTCAGTGAGGTCAAGCTTCTCTGGCTTTCTAGGTCATCCTGATATTGTCGACACCAGACATAATGCTACCTCCATCAAGGAGGAGCTTCGGAGATATTTATGTTGTCTTTGAACTAATGAATACAGACCTCCATAAAGTTATTAAGGCTAATGATGACTTAACAAAGAAACACCATCAGTTCTTTCTCTATCAGATGCTTCGAATATTATATTTGCTCAGTTTTTTACCCTCATTTATCTTCTCATCTCTTCAATATTTATGGGTAAATATTTACACACATTGTTCTATCTCTTATTTTCAGAACATATTTTTAGAACATTAAAATTACCCGCTTGCGCGGCATGGCGCCGCGCATATGTATCTAGTACAGATATTAAAGATGGAAGGTTTCGTGCTTGCTGCCGCTGTCCACGTCGATTTGTGGACAACGTGGCCGCGCGACGTCGTGCCGTGTCGCCCACATTATTAAGTCGGCACTCAAGCTCCAAATGGTACGTAATGCTGCAACCGCACGCTTGATCGTGGCGTAGGGCGAAGAAACTCTCGCCTGGGCGCCCGCGACCGGGTTCGAGTTCAAGCCAAGATGCTCAAGCCTGGTATTTTTCCCTTCGACGCGTGGCGTCTCCTGCGCGTTCTCAGCGCGGGCCCGCTTACTTTTGTTGTTCCGCCTTCTTGCTCCTCCACGAAGGCAACACGGCTTTTGCCCCCTGTTCGACCGCTTCCATGCCTGCGCTTATCATTTTCTCTCGTGCTACCTGCTTCTCCAGGCGTTCACGGAGAACACGAGGAGCATCGCGTACCTGCCCTCATCCGCATCTCGGCTGTCGCCTCCATCCTCTCCTCGCCCTCCATCGCCTCCCCCATGGAGAATAATGACTTGATCAGTGGAAGGATACCTAGGCTACAAGCCGAGTGCATCCGTGTTGTGTCATGACCGAGGGGACCCAGCAGTCGCGGGAGAGCAAGGTGCTAAAGGGGCCTCATCGGGACCGGCGAGGAGGAGAAAAAAATCAACTAAACCAATTTATTCTTCCCTTTCAGCTTTCTTCTTCCTCCGGTCCCTTCTCACGCCGTGGAGAAATCTTCACCGCAGCCATGGATACCCCGCTGAGGTTGAGGTCTCACGTCACGCCGATCCTCACCATGCCACGGATGTGACAACTTGGTATCGAGCAAGGCGTTCCACCGACGCCAAAACCCTAATCCCCACCGCCATGAGCGCCTCATCCTTCCACTTCCCGAAAGCCATGGAGACGGCGCGGGAGACGCCTAGAACACATGATGCCAATGCTCACAAGCCGCAGACGGCGCGGGGCTTTCGCCTGCCTTCACCTCCACCGCCGGCCTCCCCTTCCCACCTTCGCCGCTTCGATGACGACGGGCGATTTAGTGGCGAAAGCCTGGGTCCGACTTTGATGGATCGGCGCCATCACACCCGATACCACGACGAGCAAAGGCCTGGCCTCGCTTCCTCCAACAAGCCAAGACCACGGATATGAAGGATCCTATCGCCGCCTCTATGGATCTCAATTTTCCTCCACCGACGCCAGAGGCGACATAACCGAGGCGATGATGATGACGGATTCGAGACGACGGTTGGGAATTCACAGTCGCGCCTCAACAGATGGAGTGGATCGAGCGCAGAGGGAAATCGCGAAGATCATGAAAAATTTGATCTCCCGTTGCTGCCGATCGGCCACACAACTCAATAGCAGCTTGTCAAGCGCTGCACGAGTTGACATCAAAGGTCATTGAACAAAGTGTGAAAAATCAACAGTTGTTGGCCAGGCAATTGGAAGCCACTAAAAGGTGCAATGGGAACGATTGGAGACCGGGAAAGTGCGGGAGGAGAATTGGAGAAGAAATGAAACTACTCCGATGTTGATTTCCGGGAAAGCGTTATTCACTCCAGCCTCACTCGAGAGGGGAATGATGAGAAATGTATTACCCAAGATGAGTTTCCCTAAGTTCCTCGGTGAGAATCCACGCGCATTATTGAGACAAATGTAATGAATGATTTTCGATCTTCAATATTCCTCGAGGCTCTCGGATATCGGTCGCCACAGCACTCAAGTGGGAATGTGCCTGCCACAGGCAAGTGTATAAGACATTTAAATGAGGAGGATCGCCGTGACGGAGACTCTCAACTCAAGCAAGCAGTATCCCATGGCTGGTCACAGAAGATTTCTCCCGCGACGTGAGAAGGGACCGAGGAAGAAGAAACCGAAAGGGAAGAATAACCCGCTTAGTTGATTTTTTTCTCCTCCTCGCCGGCCTTGATGATGGCCCTTTAAGCACCTTGCTCTCCCATCGACATCGGGTCCCTCACCATGACATGTTGGCTCAACAATCAAGGTCGCCTTTGGGCTCCCAAAATAGGGTTTCGCTTTCGCTTGCTGATCTACACAAGGGCACGAGGTACGATGCCCATGGTTTCGACCTCGCCATCCCTCGATCCGACTCTTTGTTTCCACCGATCTCGGTTTTTCCGGTGATTTCTAGGTGGTGTTTCGGGTTTGTTGTGATCTAGGAGATGCATCATCAAGTGCGTTACTTCGGGTTACATTTACAAAGTTGAGTCAAGGTATGTCTGTATCGATCACTTTGATATGCTTTCTTTGTAATGTCATTCCGCTTCTTTTACAAGTTACAATTTATCAATATTCTCAATTATATTTTAAGCCCGTTAGCTCTAGGTAAAGCAATGCCCTTCTATTTTCTTCATTCAAAGTTGATCCATTTGAGTGTAAAATTCTATCGATGTATCCTCCACTCAACTCGTGAAAAACCGTGAAAAATGGTAGGTCATTTTTCAACAAGTTGTTTCAAGACGCCCACATTGTAATAATATATCATTGACTAGCAAATTGAATCCTATGTTAAATAGATTGAGACAATGTTCGAGAAATATAACTTTGCCGAGGTCTTCATCCAAATCCAAGCAGCTTCTTTTCACTATATGCTCAAGGTACTTTCTCTCCCTATACACACCCATGAGTGAGCACATACACAGAAATGTATACAAAATAGTACTAATACTCGCCTTTACATGTGCATATACTTTCCAGCTTGCTAACCGGACTTGTCATAGATTCTCGTGTGGTGGTGTCACTATGTGGTGATGAATAATATTCTTCCCTATAATTGCATCAAGTACCATTTTTTACCGACCGTTTCATCTTGCATGATCGAGATTTTAGGCTTGTATTGTTTCCTTATGCACACAAATTGAGAAATCACAACCATTCCTAACATCAGAACTAATATATTATGTTGTCTAAGTGTTCAACACTAACATAAATCCATATTTTTCATTGTAATGCATTTCACAATTAGTACTTCAGCTTTTAACTCAATTGTCTATACTCAACCTCGGAAAATTTCCGCTATATCATTGTCACAAATTTCTACTATTATTTTCTTCGACTGTAAAACCATTTATGCCTCTCGTTGTAAGTGAATCGGTGAATGTGCCATGAGTTCGATGAGCTCCAAAGACAACTCTCTCGACTTGGTTTCGATTTGTATTGGTTTTGTAGCAGCAGGGAGGTTCGAGTGGTTGTATATATCGACATCGATTAGTGATTAGATCGTAAATACGGAGTGCGAGGCCCCGACCGATCGCTTCTGGGCCAGCATTTGTGTAGAATGTCCCAGATGGACTGTTGTTGATTATGGTGTAGGTATGTATGTAGGCTTAACCGACAGTAATGCAAATAATGCTCGTGGATTGTGATGCGTCGTTGTAGAGAGCATTGTCAACGGCATCACAATATTGGTCAAGAACGGCGAGAGCAGGGATGGTGGATGTCGAGAACTTGGAGGATGAGCCGAGGCACAAGAGGATGCGGTCTCCGAGGAAGAAGGCGCTGCATGCGTCAACGAGGGCCACATTCGCTCAAGAAGAGGGGGAAGAGGAAAGTGGATCCGCAGAGTGCCAAGGATAGCAATAGAGGATGTCGTGGATGTGGAGGAGCAGCATACCTTTGTCTTGGAGGTTTTGTTTGTCGTGGGCCCGCGGTCGAGAGGCATGATGATTACCATACGATGCTTAGGTTAATATTAGATGAAACTGGCTCATATTGGTGTTTTCAATTGTCAAATGTCACCTATGATTATTCATTCGATCATTCTGGCATGCGATTTTTGAAAGCTAGGAAGTTCAACGTCCGAAAAGGCAAAGACAAATGTGGTCTCGACATGTCGTAGTGGAGGAAAGAGTTTGGGATGTATAATAATTTTTGAAGTAAGAACACTTTCTATTCTTAGAGTTGATATGAAAAAGGGAAATTATATGAAATTCGTATTGATTTAGATGTATTTTTACAAGCACTCGTAGAATTTGAAAGATTGCCCGCCATATAATTTTGCTTTTACTATGTCATGCATACCGATGGCCAAATGATATTGTCTCAGAAATTTCAAAGATAAAAAAAGGAGATAGTCAAAGGTATGTCTTTTGAGAACATTTTAAGACATCCTGTTTCCCTAATATCACAGTAAGCACATGCAATGCATAATGATTGAGCTATTCTCAAGAGATTAATCGCATTCTTATCAATCGTGAATAAAAATCCTTGGGAGAGAATTATTATCTAGAATTCTTTTCCATTCCTCCCTTTTCACCGCTGGCATGTGAATAAACATCCATTGGTTTTGATAATTTCATCAACACGCGGCGCTTTTTGAGACATTTCCGCGCATATATGCGGTATGTTGTATTAAATTTATGCCGAGCTGAAATGAAGCGTATAATTAACACAAACGCAGAGTACCTAATCTTGAACGATACAAAGATTTTGTATTTAAGAAATCGGATATTCCTAATTTCTCTATCGATAATCGATTATAGAATCAAAAGCAAATGATACATAGAGAATTTCGTGCTAGAAGAAAGAATCTACAATAATGACCGCTATAAGGTACAATGATGTTTTTATGTTGTTTTAACATCGTGACCGGCGTCGATTTTTTCCCAGCCTTGGAATGAATTACATAATTGATTAACTATTATATCAGGATCAGAAAAGGAAATCCAGACCTCATTTGTAAACAAATTTGCACATCATGATGGGTATGGCGTTATCACAAATCTGAACATAAGCCGTGTGTATTTTCAGATGGCAAAGACACACTTGTTGTAAGAAAAACAAGCATTGCAAAAGTATAAATTACTTTTTTTTGGGGTTACATTACATACATCACAATATTTGTTTACTTATATGCTTAGATATTGAATAAACCGATGACCTTTATGTGGGATACGGAATTTCAATTGGTAAAATGATTGCTAAAATTAATCATGATGTCATGTATTACCTTGATTGAAGAGTATGATGAGATTTGTTGATGACAGATTTGACCAAAGGATGACCGTAAGAAGAACGGGAATCCGTAAAAGGAAGGGGTGGATGTGTTTGGGATCAAGTGAAGGCAAGGACGGACTTTGCGAGCGTGCACATGACGATGTTGCGCGAAAAGGTGAAGCCTCAAGGAGGGGCTACCAATCTACGACATACTGCAGAAGATTCTCAATCACATTTTCGATAACCAAGTAAGGATGGGAGTTCTCTATGCAATTCGAGCCATTTGATTGTTTGTGATTGTTATGCTTGGAACTCTGGAGAAAGAGTTGTGCGTGGAGTTTGGTTGTGTGCATGTTTTCATATTGCAATGTGTTGTCAAGTTTCAACTTTGTTTAAATAGGTTCTCCATCTTTGTAAATTAAATTACAAGTCATGTCTTGAGTTTTGAATTTTTATGTGTGTTGGCAAAATATTCTCGCTCGTGCTTTTCTGATGGAATTGCATGTGTTATTAGTGCCTTCGATGCTTATCAGCAGAGGGTTTTTAGGTGCATTTTTTGCTGATGAGGCACCAATCTTTTTTATTATGTAGTTTATCCAATGTTTGGTTGCCAACATTGTGTTTTACTCAAAATTATCCCATGTATTTAGTTTCACTCATTTATTTAAATTTGTAAATCATGACATGTCGATGCAAAAAATAGTAGTCTGAAAGTTACATGAGCTTTGTTTTCCATAGGTTATGATCTTAATTGGGGAAACAGTTCGGGAAAAGCACTAATTGGTTCAGCTTGTCGACTCATGTCATGCTTGTAATGGCTCAATTGTCCTGCGACTCAACCTCGGAAAATTCTCGCTATATCGTTGTCACAAAGAGTAGATAATGGCCGCCACAGGACAATTTCGTGATTTACCACGTAGAGTTGCTTTTACATCACCGCATCTAATGATATGGGCCCGATGGCATTTCATTTATTATTGCTGATGAGGCTCATGAAAGAAGCTTGAACACCGATCTTCTTAGTTTTGATTAAGAAGAAGTCGATGTAACAATCGATCTTCTCTTAGCCTCGAATGGACCCTTCAAACCTCTTACATTTTTTACCATGCAGTTCTTTCTTTATCCTAAAATCACATGAAATACTTCGGAAATTACATCCAACTAAGTTTTTTTACAAAGTTACCCTCCAAAAATAATTAGATTTCATCGCTATTATTTTATTCACCAGTAAACCATCTATATCGCCACGCTCGCCATAGCTTTCGCCTAAAAAATCATCTATGCACGTTGCCGTCACCATCGCTGGCAAGATGCTACCGCCAAGAACTTACCTAGTTATTACCTATATTAAATCGGGCGAACGGGCCTCCCAACAGGTCCACGCCCCTCAGAGTTGCTTAAAAGGCTCCTCCGAGAAATCGAAATCGCGGCAAGTCCTCGAGCAAATGGACTAAAGAAAGGCTTTTTATGCTCGAATCTTGCAAAAAGTCCTTGTCTATCTAGGGAATTGTGTTTAGGTCCTCCTAGTAGAATTGATATATGCAGATATCGGATAATCGGAAGATCGCCACCGCACATGCAAGCCTCGAGTCCCTGATTTATCCATGCATGCACTCAGTTCGCAGAAATCATGGTTTTTCATGCAAAACTGTGGAGCTGGCCAAACCGAGCCGGCTCGGTTATATAAACCGTACGGTTTTCGAGTCAAATTCAAATCGAAATTAAAAATTTTCAAAAAATTTAGAAAACTTTAACGAAAAAATTCCTAAAATTAGTATTAATTGTTGTATGGCCTCTAGCATAATATTTTTTAAAAAAAACTAATTTTAGAGATATTTTTGAGCAAATCACATGTGATGAAAATTGAAAAATAAAAAAAAAAGAAAATGATGGCACAGCCTGGCCAAATGGGCCCACTTGAAGGGCATGAGTCAGCGAAAGCACATGTCGAATCAGAAGCCAAGAGTTTCATCGCAGAAACACTTTCCCATCGGGCAAGAAGCAATGACGGAAGCGCCCTACTACCAAGGCCGCAAGGCCACAAAACCGCCATGAAGAAGAGATTTTTCTGGCTTGATTCGTAAACCATGCGATTTTTATGTTTATCGCAGAAGGTCGGGTTTTCTTCGGTACACCTAAACTCGTGGATATGAGATGCATTTTTCACTCGGGCCATTCAATTTCGCTTGGTTTTTGTGAAAACCGCCTGCATTTGAATGAGAGAGTAAGAGCATGTGAGTTTTGTATGTTCTTGTGTTTAGGTTGTGAGTTTTGTGTTGCTAATTGAAGCTAGCTATAAAAAGACAAGAAGAGCATATCCATTGATTTAGTCAGTATGAGTAGTTCATGTACAGTAGTTGTATGAGTATTTGTTGATTTATATGTATGAGTAGTTTAGGTTGTTAGATTTGTGTACATGTTGAATGAGTAGTTCATGTAATTGAAGCCTGTATAAAAGTAGAAAATGACTCGAAGAGCATATCATTAATGTAGTTGTATATTTGTATATATTCATCAGATATTTGTATGTATTCACGCTGAATGAGTAGTTGATGACTTGATGTGCTACTTGTTGGCATGCAATCTGTGGATTCATGTAACATCCCAAATTTTGACATTTTAATTATTTAATATTATTTTATCACAATTTATGATTTTTGTGAATTTTTCCGATTTATCTGGCATTTTTTAGATTTATTTGAATTATTTTGAATTTAAATATATTGTCTTTTGTCAATGAATAATTATAAAAAGAAAAGTTTAAAATAAAGTTTTGTCAAAAATATTTTATTTAAGTCCGTAATGTCTCAAAGTATTTTGAGATTTTTCTTGAATTTTTCTCGATATTT
Organism: Guadua angustifolia; assembly: GCA_036346375.1. Taxonomy (NCBI): domain Eukaryota; kingdom Viridiplantae; phylum Streptophyta; class Magnoliopsida; order Poales; family Poaceae; genus Guadua; species Guadua angustifolia. Next base: position 37,677,644 of record CM070502.1, read on the forward strand.
TTACTACCCCAAATAAATCAAATGAATTTCCTTATTTAGTTTAATTAAAAATCTCGGAGTAAATCGAGTGAATCAGATCTGGCTCGCCCAAAGATGCTGCGCTATTCGCCCAAAGATCGCATGCGTGTGCCCGCCACCATCGTGCACCGCTTGATCGTAATCCAAGGGCCTTCATCAAGCCACGCCAATTATGGAAACCCTAGCTTCAGAGCCGTTAGATTTCGATCGAATCCGTCTTTCATCGATCTCACCGGTCGGGACCCATCTTCTATCCGCCGCCGATCAAGATCGTAAGGTCGGGGTCATCGTGGTCCGAAGTTCGAACCACGCCGCCGCCATTGCCTCCGAAGTTGAACTGCCGCCGCCGCTAAACCTTCCATGTTTTCCGCCTTGTCGAGTATTTATGACCCTAAGCCGCTTCGAGAATCCTCAGCAAATTACATTTTTCCCAGAGAGCGCCAAATACCGAGGAGCGAGTAGGTTCGCAAGACGCCGCCGAGTACCACGGAGTCACGTGCGCAAAAGCATACATACTGCGAAGTCTCTTCCGCAAGCACCGGCAGATTCGAGGTCGCTTGTATTATGCGCCACGCCCACGCCGCCACTTCTTCCACGCCGAACAAGTCAAACGCCTGGCCGGTCGCCTCCCCAAGCCCGTGAACACCGGGGCCACAGACCGCCATCACGGAGTCGAGCACACCAACCGCCGGATCTTCATCGAGCGCCAGAACAAGCCACGCCGCCCTTTGAAAAGCTTAACGCGCCGTAAGTGTTAACCGTTAGATTTAGATCGCAAGGCCGATCGAGCCACATCAATTAGGGGCTACAAAGTGAAGGGTATCGCAGTGCTGACCGCAGATCTAAACCGTGGTTGAGATTGAGCCACGCCATTTAAGTGCACAAGAAACCGCGGGTAAGCATCATTGGTCCGATCTAAATCGATGGTCATTGCTGCCGCCACATGTTCGCTTTCACCGGAAGCCGCTGGATCTGGCTTAGATGGTCTCGATTATGCCATATGCTGACTGCATTCAATCTGCCTCAAGGCCGACGCCAACCAACGCTATAATTCGGATTTTCTTTTATAAAAATAATTTCGTTAAATCAAGAAATTCAATTTAATTTTATTTTTAAACTTCTAAATGCTATAACTTTTGCATATGAACTCCGATTGAGGTGATTCAAATTCCTAAAAATTTGTAAAATTGAGATCTATCCAATGGTGACTTTTATTTGAATTTTTGAGTTCATTTGTTCTTTGATTTTGGTGTTTATTTGCTATTTCTTCTCGATTCAGTGAGGTTGAATTGTGCGAGGCTTCGGAGGAGGAGTTAGCAACTCAAGAACAATTTCTAGACCAAGACCAGGAGCTTAACCAAGGCAAGTTGTGCTTTGATCATGTTGCACCCATAGCTAGATTAGTTGCTATTTTGATTTACTTTACTGCATGTTATTTTATGCGTACAAATGATTTTAACCTAAATTTGGGATTAGTTAATGTACCCTTTGAATTACACCCTACCTTGTTATTTGTATGCCATAATCCACTTGTCACCTTAGGTTGGTTTACTATAGTTGGTTAAATATGAAATCAACATGGATGGTTAGATTGGATTAGAAATGCTTAGCCATGCCACGTCATCACATGTTCATGGAAAATTGATTATTAATCTTGACTAATGGAATATGGAACAATGCTGTTAACTTGTGTGTCATGTGTGGTCACACAAAGAGATTGAGTTGTCGTGGCGGGGAGGTCACACAACAATGTTGATTTGTGAGTAGCACGTGATGCTTGGTAACCAACCGGGGGTTAATCATTTTAGATTGAAGCAAGTGGAAAGGGACAAGTGTGCCAGGGTGGGCTTAGTGGAGCAGAGGGTATGTGCAAGTCTTGCTTTAATCAATCCTAAAGACTTAACCTTATGAGCCTTTGATCTCGAAGTCAATCATGCAACCACATGTCCGTTATGGGGCAAGGCTTAGCCGACTAATTTGCAAAAGCTTAGCTTGAGTGCTATCGTGGTGGTGTGAGTCCGGAGTAATGGAGGAAACTCACATGGCGCAAGAGGGGGCCCATGTGGTGGTGTAATCCTTCGTTGTTGAAACCTCAATGGTAGCACTGGGTTAAGGGGATGCATTGTAAAGGCTTTGTTATAATCATTCACCGTGGTGTATGGTTGTATCATGTGGGTAAAGTGCATAACCTCTCGAGAGTGTATAAACTATTCGGATAGCCATACTCACGGTATTGAGCAATGCTCGGGAATTACAGTCAAGGGTTAGTTCAATAAAATGGACAACTGGATGGGATGGCAGGATGCCATGTGGATAATGGAACTTGATCTAGGATGGAAAACTTGGTTTATTTGAGAATCACTGAATCTATTTACTTGTTATTATTTGTTTTACTGTCTTTTCAATCTATGTATTGTATGTGTTCTTAAATACTGCTTTACTGCAAGTAAACCTTTAGCCAATCCTTTGGAATAAGCCTGCATATAGTTATAATAGAGATGCATTCTGTGTACAACTTGTTGAGTGCGGTTGTACTCACCCTTGCTTAAAACAACCAACAACAGTGGAGGATTCGTCATCAATATTGGAGGAGGACTTTCAGGTGGACACGAGTCACTAGGCCAATCCTTGTCAGTCGCCTGTGGTGTGCTGAGGGGACATCTACATCTTTTGCTATATTTCCGCTGCATTTGTCTAAGTTACTTTAGTCTTGCCCATGTGGCAGAATAATGTAAGTGATCATGAGATCATACACTAGTTATATTAAATAAAAGAAGTTTTATTATTCTTATCGTTGTGTATGATATGATGCTTACCGATGTTAACGCTGCAGTGCACTAGAATTGATCCCGGGAATAGTGCGGTAAAACACAAAGGATCTGAATAGGTGAATTCGGGTCCTTACAGAGGTGGTATCAAAGCATACTGACTGTAGGTCTTGGCCCTAGATAGTTGGTCGTCCCTATAGGTCCTTCAAAATTGTTTTCTAAAGTAAAAGTCCTAACCTAGAAGAATAATGTGTTCTTGACTTATCTCATTCTTCTATTTCTGTCCTTACCAAAATTTCTTTCTTTTCCCCTGCTAAAATTTCTTTCCCTTACCTCTGCTGAAGTAAGTTATAATCTTACCTGAGTTATCTTAAGTAGAAAACAATATACCACACTTTGGAGATGGCATCGAGTGCCTGCTGCTACTATAAAGATAATGAAGGAGAGAATCATCAAGCTCATGGAAGAGCGATCAATGAAGTGTATCAAGAGCTAGAAGACTCAAGGCTTTAAGTAGCCGCTTGAGACTCATGTGTGGGAGTCGCTTCATAAGTTAGAGTGTCGCCCTATGTAGACGGTAGTTTTATGCGTGTTTAGGTTGAATTGGTTCTTCTTGATTGCCAGTGTGTGCATAGAGTGTTGCAAAGCTTTTAGGTTTATATACAACCATACCAAGTTATTAATATTGATTGCTTAAGTTATTGGGTTAAACCTATCTCCCCGCTTTAGAAATCCTTGCACCTTATCTATGCTATTCCATCTTTCCTAACCTAAAAACAAATCAAGCAGATGGTGAACACTGTGGTAACAATGGAGCATTAGGGAAGTGGCATTCACGAATGACAGCTTCAATGAGGAAGCATCACCGCAAAATTAAAGCACTAATGTAGACATGCGGAACTTAGGAGCTTTCTTAGCCGCGCAAACCCAGCTTATGCAAACAATGATGCAACAAATGCAGAATATGACCAATCAGGCTGTAGGCAACACTAACATGCAACAAGGCCACAATGGGCAGCGCTCTCATTCTAAGCTGTCGGACTTTATGAGAACCCGTCCACCAACATTTTCAGGCAATGCTAACCCTTTGGAGGCCGATGACTGGTTAAGGACAATTGAGAGGAAATTACACATCACGTAGTGTGAAGGCAATGAAAAGGTGTTGTATGCTTTACACCAGCTAGAAGGAACTGCCGCAGAATGGTGGGAGAACTATTGCGCAGCACATGAGGCACCACAGGAGATTACTTGGGAAGAGTTTTCAGCTGCCTTCCGTCAGTATCATGTACCTGAAGGTATGATGGACCTTAAGAAAGAGGAATTTAGGGCTCTGAAACAAGGAAGCTAGTCAAGGCGTATCACTTGTAATAAGTTTATCAATTGGCGCGATATGCACCGCAGGATGTGGCCACGATAAGGCTAGATAAATTCCGCTTCTTGAAGGGTTTAGTTTCGGATTGCAAAGGGCCGATCACCCACAATTTCCTGATTTTCAGGAGTTAGTTAATAAAGCTTTGATCCTTGAGGACAAGCGTAAGGAATTGGGTGAAGATCATAAGCTACAGGATGGCTAGTCAGCAGTATGCCTAATCAAACTTAGATTAAGGATGACACCAAGAACAGCTTGCATAGAATTCAACCCCTGCTGGACCAACAAGACATCAACTCCATCATCTCGCCCCACTAATCGTAATTTTCAAACACCAAAGACTAGGAGGCAATACACCTCAGGAAGTCAAGAATTCAACACAAGAAATGTTTTCTTGCAATGAGCTGTGACATTTCGCCAACAAGTGTCCGAAGAAGGGAAATGTTACTCCGCTTCACTTCAACCTAGGAACTACTCCAACTAAAGCCCTAGTAACAGGAAGTAACCGAAAGTACTAGTAGGCCAGAGCATCGCCGCACGACAACGCTGCGGGAGGATCAACCACATCATAGACGATGAGGTCCAGGACGCCATGTAAGTTGTGCCGAAATACCCGACGCTGACACCGCCACCGACATACGTGAAGACGAATCTCTTCGCTAACCAAAACCAGAGAGTGAGGATAGCTTTCAAAAGCCCGCAATCCTCCGCTCGATATCTCGCGCGAAGGCCGTGGAAGAGGAGGACTAGCCAGACGCTCGAATCGTGTTTTCCAAATATTACTTTGCCTAAAGTTTAGTTGCCGCTTAATGTTCCTCACATCAGTATGACCCACGGGTCCAATTTTTGTAATAATGGGATATGCCTGGCAAAGGTTTCGAGATTAATTTTTTGTTATCGCTTAGTTACTATCTCAACTACTATGATCTCAGGCGTATCACCCATTGGCCTAGCTTGAGTCATGAATATGAGGAATAAGGTATTCATGGAAAATTTGGATAAATTTGTGGTTGTCTTTATAGACGATATTCTTGTGTACTCCAAGTCGAGGAAGAGCATGCGTAACATTTGAGGTTGGTATTGGAGAAATTGCAAAACAACAGCTTGTATGCTAAATTCAGTAAGTGTGATTTCTGGAAGGAGAAGGTGGAATTCCTTGGCCATGTAATGACCGATGAAGGAGTTGCTGTGGATCCAAGTAAAGTGGAAGCTATATTGCATTAGAGCAACAAGACACGCATTTCAGATCCGTAGTTTTCTGGAATGGCGGATATTACCATCGGTTCATAGAAGGATTCTCGACGACATGGCGAGACCTCTTACGCAATTGTTGAAGAAAGAAAAGAAATTTGCATAGACGCCAGAGCGAAAAGAGTTTTGAGGAGTTAAAGAAGTTTATTAACATCTCGCACTTGTTAGTATTGCCAGATGTCCAAGATGGTTTTAACATTTATTGTGATGCATCAAGGTAGGGACTTGGCTAAGGCCCTAATGCGAATGGCAAGGTTGTAGCCTACTGCCGCTCAGGCAATTGAGGCCGCATTTAAGCGAATTATCCGACGATGATTTGGAGTTAATCAGAAAGCATGCTTTAAAGATATGGCGCTATTATCTCATTGGAAATAGATGTGAGATATATATGCATCATAAGAGTTTAAAGTATATATTCACCCAAATGATCTTAACATGAGGCAAAGAAGATGGCTAGAGTTAATTAAGGATTATAATGTCGGAATTCATTATCATCCGGGAAAAGCTAATGTGGTGGCTGATGCTTTGAGTTGTAAAAGCCACATTATTAATGCAATAGTAGCCAGCGATCAACCGAAGTTATGTGAAGAATTTCAGAAGTTGAGATTAGAAGTTGTGCCGCAAGGATTTGTAGCTGCCATGGAAGTAAAGCCAACTTTAGAAGAACAAATCAGAGAAAGGCAGAGTAAAGAAGAGAGGATCAGCAAGATCAAGTCTAGGAAAGAGGAAGGTTTAGTAGAAGAATTCACCATGGATGAACAAGGAACTCTGTGGTTTAAAGGTCGGATTTGTGTGCCAAATGAGAAGGAGCTTAAGCAATTGATTCTTGAGGAAGCACACGATTCCAAGTATTCTATTCATCCAGGAAGTGCCAAGATGTATCAGGACCTTAAGAAAAGATTCTGGTGGCCAAGTATGAAGCGGGAAATAGCAGAGCATGTCGCCTTGTGCGATGTATGCCAGAGGGTAAAAGCAATGCACCAAAAGCCCGCTGGGTTGTTACAGCCATTAAAGATTCCGGAATGGAAATGGGAGGAGATTGGTATGGATTTTATCACTGGATTGCCCAAGACTCAGGGGGGTTATGATTCCATATGGGTTATCATCGATCGGTTAACCAAGGTTGCTCACTTCATTCTAGTGAAGACAACTTATTCAGAGATCGATTGGCGTAATCTATATATGTCAAGGATTGTATGTTTACATGGTGTGCCTAAGAAAATTGTATCGACCTGGTACCCAATTTACCTCAAGATTTTGGGATAAATTGCATGAAGCAATGGGGACTCTGGCTCTAATTTCAAGATCGCTTATCATCCGCAGCATGATGGCCAGCACGTTAAAGAGTTAACCAGATTTTTGAAGATATGTTGAGAGCATGTAGCACATCATATGTCAGATCTTGGGATAAATGTTTGCCATATGCGTAATCAGCTTATAACAATAGCTATCGTGCTAGCTTGCAAATGTCACCAGCTGAAGCCTTATATGGTCGTGGCTTGTCGACTCCCATTAAATTGGAGGTGACGGGTAGCGCTCGATATTTGGACCGGAGTTGCTTAGAGAAGTCGAGGAACAAGTTGCCACGATCAGAGAAAGATTGAGAACAAAGAAAGTCGAGGCAAAAGAGCTTATAATCGATAATCGCCGATAGAGTTGAGTTTCAACCCAACGATTTCGTATCTCAAGGTCACTCCCGAAGGTGTAAAAGGTTCAACGCAAGGGAAAGCTTGCACCTAGATATGTTGGACCATTTAAGATCCCCGAGCCAGAGGAGAGGTTAAGATTATCATTGGAGTTGCTACAAACATTAGCAAGAGTCCATGATGTGTTTCATGTGTCACAACTTAAGAAATGTCTCAGAGTGCCAACAGAAAGCAGACGCCTAGAAGCAATTGTGTTATAGAGGATCTCGACGACAAAGAGCGTACCGATTAAGATTTTGATATAATGGAGCAGCAGGACTTAAATAAGTCCACTCGCTTTGTAGAGTTCAATGGAATAATCATTCGTAAAACGAAGCTAAACTGGGAACGTGAAGAAGATCTGAAGAAAGAATTCCCAAACCTATTCTCTACCAACTCAATCACTTGGGTCGAGATTCTCATAAGGGGGGAGGTTTGTAACATCCCAAATTTTGACATTTTAATTATTTAATATTATTTTATTACAATTTATGATTTTTGTGAATTTTTCTGGATTTATCTAGATTTTCTGAGATTTAATTGAATTATTTTGAATTTAAATATATTGTCTTTTGTCAAGGAATAATGATAAAAAGAAAAGTTTAAAATAAAGTTTTGTCAAAAATATTTTATTTAAGTCCGTAATGTCTCAAAGTATTTTTGAGATTTTTCTTGGAATTTTTCTCGATATTTTTACTACCCCAAATAAATCAAATGAATTTCTTATTTATTTTAATTTAAAAATCCCAGAGTAATTGAGGTGAATAAAGATCGGCTCAATTTCAAAGATCGGTATGCATTATTCGCCAAAGATCGTATGCGTATACCGAGCCCACCGTCAGGCATCGCTCGGATCACAATCCAAGGGCCTTCATCAAGCCACGCCAATTATGTAAACCCTAGCGCCAGAATCGCTTAGATTTCGATCGAATCTGCCTTCATCGATCTTACCGGCTCGACCCATCTTCTATCCCGCAATGGATCAAGATCAGGCGGTCGGGGTCATCGTGTCCGAAGTCGAACTCGAGCCGCCGCTTGCTCGAAGTTGAACTCGCCGCCACCGCCAAACCTTCCTTGTTTTCCGCTACCACGGGTATTTATGACCCCAAGCCCTTCCCGAGAATCCCTCAGCCACCGCTTTTTTTCTGCAGCCGCCAATACCGAGGAGCTTTAGAAGTCTTCACAAGACGCCGCTGAGTACCACAGTAGCTTCACCGCGCTATTGCTACCGCAGGGAGTCTCTCCCGCGACCAAGCCGGATTCGAGGTCGTCAGATGGACGCCATTCATCGCCGCCACTTCTTCCTCGCCGAATAAGTCAAACGCCGCCGTTGGTCGCTCCTTCTAAGCCCGATGAGCCGCCGCCAAGATCGCCATCGCCGAGTCGGCATCACCACCGCCGGGTCTTCATCGAGCGCCAGAACAAGCCACGTCACGGTGAAAAGCGTAACCACATGTAAGTGTAAACCGTTAGATTTAGATCGGGCAATGGGATCGAGCCACGCCAATTAGGGCGACAAGGAAGGGTATCGCAAGTGCTGACCATTAGATCTAAACCGTGGTTGAGATTGAGCCACGCTATTTAAGTGCACAAGAAACCGTGGTGGGTAAGATCGGCCGTCCGATCTAGATCGGATGGCCAAGTTTTTCGCCACGTTCGTTTCACCGTGAGCCGCTGGATCGGGTTTAGACGGTCTCGATTATGCCAATGCGGTTGACCATACCATCCTAGCCTGTATTGACGCCACCAACATCATAATTCTGATTTTTCTTTATAAAAATAATTCTGTTAAATCAAGAAATTCAATTTAATTTATTTTTAAACTTCTAAATGCTATAACTTTTGCATACGAACTCCGATTGAGGTGATTCAAATTCCTAAAAATTTGTAAAATTGAGATCTATCCAATGGTGACTTTTACTTGAATTTTTGAGTTCATTTGTTCTTTGGTTTTGGTGTTTATTTGCTATTTCTTCTCGATTCGCGTAGAGGTTGAATTGTGCGAGGCTTCGGAGGAGGAGTTAGCAACTCAAGAACAATTTCTAGACCAAGACCAGGAGCTTAACCAAGGCAAGTTGTGCTTTGATCATGTTGCACCAATAGCTAGATTAGTTGCTATTTTGATTTACTTTACTGCATGTTATTTTATGCGCATAAATGATTTTAAACCTCAATTTGGGATTAGTTAATGTATTCTTTGAATTACACCCTACCTTGCTATTTGTATGCCATAATCCACTTGTCACCTTAGGTTGGTTTACTATAGTTGGTTAAATATGAAATCAACATGGATGGTTAGATCGGATTAGAAATGCTTAGCCATGCCACGCCATCACATGTTCATGGAAAAATTGATTATTAATCTTGACTAATGGAATATGGAACAATGTCATAACTTGTGTGTCATGTGTGGTCACACAAAGAGATTGAGTTGTCATGGGGAGGTCACACAACAATGTTGATTTGTGAGTAGCACGTGATGCTTGCAACCAACCCGGGTTAATCATTTTAGATTGAAGCAAGTGGAAAGGGCAAGTGTGCCTGTGGTGGGCTTAGTGGAGCAGAGGGTATGTGCAAGTCTTGCTTTAATCAATCCTAAAGACTTAACCTTATGAGCCTTTGACCTCGAAATAATCATGCAAACCACATGTCTCATATGGGGCAGCCTAGCCGACTAATTTGCAAAGTCTTAGCTTGAGTGCTATCGTGGTGGTGTGAGTTCTGGAGTACAGAGGAAACTCACATGGCGCAAGAGGGGGCCCTACAGATGGTGTAATCCTTTAGTGTTGAAATCTCAATGTAGTACTAGGTTATAATGAATGCATTGTATTTAGGCTTTGTTATGATCATTCGCCGTGTGGTGGCATGGTTGTATCATGTGGGTAAAATGCATAATCTCTCGCAGAGTGTATAAACTATTGGGATAGCTGCGTTCACTAGATTGAGCAATGCTCGTGAATTACAACAAGGGTTAGTTCAATAAAATGGACAATCGATGGGATGGCAGATGCCATGTGGATAATGGAACTTGATCTAGGATGGAAAACTGGTTTATTTGAGAATCACCAATCTATTTACTTGTTATTATTTGTTTTATCGCTCTTTTTCAATCTATGTAATGTATGTGTTCTTAAATGTCGCTTAGTGCAAGTAAACCTTTAGCCAATCCTTTAGAATAAGCCACTGCCGCCAGATTTCGCGCTGGGGTACCTCTCCGCCGCACAAAGTAGTCAACACAACGTCAAGATGTCAGCCCGCTGTGGCACCCGCGAAAGTGTGGGCGAGACGCCTCGCCGCCGCTGGCTACCCACGTGGCACCCTCCAAAGGTGTGGGCGAGACGCCTGCCGCCTGGGCGGCTGGCCCACGTGGCACCCGTGAGCAGTTGGCGTGACGCCGCGCTGCGGCTACCAGGCGTACCTCGGGCAGACCGCGAAGCGGGCGAGACGCCGCTTACCCGGCGGGTCAGCCTGCGGGCATTTTAAGAAGGTGTGGGCGAGGACGCTTCGCCGCCGGGCGGCCACCACAGGGCATCCGGCGAGCAAAGTGGGCGAGACGCCGCTTACCGGCGGCTGGCTCACCGCGGCACTAAGAAGGTGTGGGCGAGACGCCGCTGCCTTTGCTGTCCGGCTTCCACGGGTAGCCCGCATGAAAGCAGTGGGCGAGACGCTTCGCTGCCGGCCGGGCGGTTCACGGGCATCCGGGCGAAAGGGTGGGCGAGACGCCTGCCGCCGGGCGGTGTCCATGGCACCGGGCGAAAGAAAGGGCGAGGACGCCTCGCCGCCTTGCTGGCGGTCCACGTGGCACCGGGCGAAAGGTGTGGGCGAGACGCTGCCGCCGCCTCCGCAGGCAAAGGTGGAAGCGAGGTGGCTTCACCTCGGCTGCTCCTTCGCCGTCAGACTGCTCGGAAAGCAACAAGACGCCGTGTCGCACTGCTACCGCGAGGATTTCGCCATAAGCCCATTCCTCCGACGCCTCTCACCAACCCGCTGAAGAGGCGGGTCACATCCCGGCGGACCTTGGCCATGCTAAGGCCGCATTTAATGAGGCTGGAGGAACGGGATGAAGACAGAAGGCGATAAATGTGTAAGGATCAAGATGATGACCTCTTTACCTACTCCTGCTATTCTGCCTATATAAGGGCCCTCGCATGGGAAAGGGGGGGGTCTTGGTCAAGGAGGAGGATAGGAAGCCCTTTGAGTAACATTACAAGCAAGAGCTTTGAGCGTGAGTTCAAACTTGTAACCCGTAAAACTCGTACTAGTTTCACATACTCAAAACAATCTAGCAGAAGTAAGGTCATACTCCAACCGTGGAAAGGGGGCCCGAACTCCTGTAAAAATCTTCAAGGTTTCATCAAGACAGAGGCTAAGATTTGCCGCTACAGAGTCCTTAGGGTTTCTTGCTAGATTCACCAGCTCGCCAAGACGCCCCATCGAACCAAAACTCGGTCTCAGAGATCACGGGCCTCACAAAGTGAATACGCCGATAGGGGCGCCGCTGTGGTGGCTAGTGGTTGGTTTCTCCGGCTAACTCTCCGCGAACATGGCTTCTTTTGTCCAAAGAGCGCACACGTCCAAGATGGCGCGTACTCAAGACCCAAAGGCGACGACGAGTGGCGCCCAAAGCGAATCCCGGCAAACACGCCGATCAAGCGATCGCTTTCACCCGCCCAGGGGCAAGTGCCATCCCTCCGGTTATAGAGCAACTCAGGCGACGTCACCGGCCTTTGAGGCGCCACCCCGCCAGACCGCGATGCGTTCGCTCTCTTGACCACCGCCCGGAACTCGCAGAGACACCGCCACCACTCGTCGCGGACATCGCTAACCTGCGGGACGCGGCCAAGACCGGTTGTCTTCCATCCTTACGGCACCGCGCGTACGCCGTCCGCACGCGCCTGGCGCATCTGCCGCCTAGCCGCCCCTGGGCCAAAGGAGTCTCAAACGGCGCGGGCCGGAATCGGCGAATGGTGCGCGAGAAGGCTGGTCCTGCTCGAAGGAACTGCTGGACCTCCGGCCGCACTCGATGAAAGTCGCACCGGGCTGGCGATGACCTCTCATGTTGCCCGCTGGCCACCAAACTCAGGGATAATACCACTGCAAGCGGGTAGCTCCTTAACGACGAGAGCCTCCCCGTGGTTTCGCAAATTTCCAGGAGGATGTCCACTCCACGGACTTCGATCAGGAACCGGACCTGTTTCCGGCGGGTCCCCCGATGAGCAAATTGGGTTTCTATGGCGCGGGTGCCTGTTTTCTCCTGGCGGCCGCTTGCAGACTACCGGATGTGTTCCGCCTAAGGGCCCTCGAGAAATACGACGCACCACTAACCCGGAGGAGTTCTCCAGATCTACACGATGTGGCAGCGGGCAAGGGCGTTCCGAGAAGATCATGGCTAACTACTCTTCCGACGGCCTTGACGGGCTCGCCTGGCCATGGTCATGCGGAACCTCCCCGCGAGGATCGGTGCACTCGCGGGAGTTGCGCGACATCTTCGCCGCCAATTTCTGTGGCTCATTCGCGACAACCCAAGCGTGAAGATGACCTCCACGCCCGGAGCAAGAAGGGGAGTCGCTACGCCGACTTCATTCGGCGGTTTTACATCGCCACAACACGTATCCCCACATCTCCATCGCTGGTCGCTATCGCCCGGAGAGGCGACGACGATCGCAAGATGAAGGAGAAGATGGCCACCCGTACATCGCCCACCTCCGAAGCTCCTCGCACATAAGTGCGGTGCGCTGCGCGCGAAGCGGCCGCTGCCGCCCTAAGCGGGTGGCCAAGGAGGCGACGAGGCCGGACTCGGCGGTTCCCGCGTGCCAGGAAGCGCGAAGCGCGAGGCGGAGAAACCCGTGCAGTCTCCGCCGCCGAGCGAAGACGAGGAAGAAGACCTCGCCACGGAAGCGCAGAATCGCCAGCGTCGGGCGCGAACGATGGCGCAAGCGGCGCGACGTATCATTGGCGACATGCATGTTATCGACGCCGAATTTGGCATGGATGTCTGCCGTAGCCGCGGAGACAACCGCCGATCGAAGGAGGGTGAGCCTTATTGCCCTATTCATCGGGATAATACCCACGACCGACAACTCGCTTCGTCGTGGGATGATGGTGGAGAAGCGCTGGCGGACGCCGCCAGGCGATTTATCAAGACGCGAGACTCTCGCTCGCTTGCTTTCAAAGCAAAGGATCACGGTGGTTTACATCCATGGTGGTTCGGCCCGCTTTCTCCAACGCCGCTATAAACGCCGAAGAGGGAAGTTCGCGCCACCGCCGAGTCCGGGACGGGCCGATGTCTGGCGGTTCGAGCAAACGCCACCTTCGGCCACAGTCGACCATCCCGAGGGCGCTAACGCTCGACATCTCCTTCGCCGTAGTGTCGCCCACCGTCTGGAACGGCATGTTAAGCTGCGGCGGTGGATTCGAGGAATTTCTATCAACCTCCCTGCCCTCTCCTGCATTCTTGGCGCCCAAATCCCACCGCCCACGGACTCCAAGCCAAACTTCTTTCTTCGGGTAGCCCCAGAGGCTGGATTGATGCCCCGGTCAGTACGCCCTCGCACACCTTCGGGAGAGGGACAACCATCAAGACCGAAGTTGGTAGATTTTGAGGTCGCCGACTCGACCTCCCCCATAACGCCTCGCTTTACCGAACTGGCTGCTCGGCATTCATGGCGGCCACCCACTATGCGCACATGGTGGTGAAGATGTCAGTCTGCCTGCCCCATTGCGATCAGGTGGACATGGACATTTGGCCTTGCGCTGCTTCTGTCAAGGCAGACCTCGCCGTGTCACTCCAGGCTTGCGCCCAGATACCACGCCCCTCGGGAGCCCTCAGTTCGACTCGCTTCACCCTGCTCCACGGTGAGGTCAAGGTGGTCGCCTGAGCGGGCGAGCCCCAGAGGATCATTAATATTACCAACTCCGCCAATAGGAAGACGCCACATTCCTTCCGGCCAAATGCGCATATGTTCGCCGCAACCGCCTCGACATGATCTGGGTCCTTTAGGGAGGTGATCGAGCACCGCTATAACGCCTCGAGGCGCCGCCCGGTCCGGATAGAAGGTCCGAGGGCAGCGCCGAAGCGCCAAGAAGCCATTCGGAAGAGGTAGAGAAGCTTTTGAGCGCTGGGATAATCAGGAAGTCTTCATCCCGAGTGGCTTGCCAACCCCTGCGTTTCGCTAAGAAATCCAACGAAATGGAGCATGTGTGTCGACTTCACCGACCTCAACAAGGCTCGCCTGGTGATCAGCACTTCGCCGCGAAGTCGACCTCTATTGTTGACTCCACTACGGGTGCGCGAGCCGCTATGCTTCCCGGACACGCATCTGTACCACCAGACTCGCATGGCGCTTTTGAGGACTAAGAGAAGATCATGGTAATTTTCTACTAGTATATTGTTATGTATGATGGCTTTTGGTTTAAAAATGTCATCGCGCGGTCAGAATCGCCCACGCAAGCTTTCAAGGCAGACAAAGAACTACATGGTGCGTAGTAGCCGTTAGATTTAGATCGAGGGTTAGGAGAGCGCCACGCCATTTAAATGCACAAGAAAAGCCTCGGTTAAGTAGTGGCCATCCGATCTAGACTGGACGATGATATTTGGATACGCCACCGATTTACCGATAGCCGTTAGATTGGTATTCAATGGTCCCGAGTTCACTCACCACGTGATGACTGCGATCAAGGCCATGGCCACGATGACGCTTCACATGACATATAAATTCAGTTTTTCTTTATAAAAATAATTCGCAAATTTGGAAATTCGATTTAATTTATTTTCAAACTTCTAAATGCTATAACTTTTGCATACTTAACTCCGATTGAGGTGATTCAAATTCTAAAATTTGTAAAATTGAGATATTTCTAATGGTGGCTTTTGTTTGAATTTTTGAGTTCATTTGTTCTTTGTTTTTGGTGTTTATTTGCTATTTCTTCTATCTCACAGAGACGTTGAATTGTGCGAGGCTTCTAAGAGGAATTTGCAACCCTAGAACAATCTTTAGACCAAGACCAGGAGCTTAAGCAAGGCAAGTTGTGCTTTGATCATGTTGCACCTATAGCTAGATTAGTTGTTATTTTGTTTTAACTATATTGCATGTTATTTCAATCGAGTAAATGATTTCAACTTAAATTTGGGATTAGCTAATGCACCCTTTGAATTATACCCTTACCTTGTCATTTGTATGCCATGATCTATTGTCGCCTCTAAGTTGGTTCACTATAGTTGGTTAATAATGAAATCAACATGGATGATTAGAACGAATAGAATCCGCTTAGCCATACCACGCAAAGACATGTACTTGAATCTTTGATAAATAATCTTGACTAATGGAATATAGAACAATGTTCTGAATTTGTGTGTCATGTGGTCACACGATGAGATTGAGTTGTGGTGGCAATGGATGTCACGAACGATATTGAATTGTTGATGACACGTGGTGCTTGGTAATCAACTCGGGTGGTTATGATTTTAGATCGGAGCAAGTGGCAAGGGCGGAGGTTGTCAGGGTCTGGCGGGCAGAGGGTATGTGTATGTCTTGCTTTGATCAACCCTTTAAGGACACCTTTACAGCCTTTTGACTCGAAGTCGATCATGCAACCACATGTTCTCTATGGGCAAAATTAGCCACTTAATTTGCAAAGTCTTAACTTTAGTACTATCGTGGTGGCGTGAGACCCGGTGGTGGTAAACCACCCACGCCGGTGGCTCACATGGCGCAAGAGGGGGGCCCCGATGTGGTAACCATCCCCACTCAAAGGTTGAAACCCCGCCGGTAGTATCGGGTTAATATGATGCATTGTGAAGGTTTTGTCATACTTCGTCACTGGCCATACCAAAGGAAGTGTGCTAATGGCGTGCACAAAGAGATTATCATGTCATGTTGGTAAAGTGCATAACCTCCGCAGAGTGTATAATCTATTCTCGATAGCCGTTTCACGGTATTGAGCAAAGCTCGGGATTATGTACCAAGGGTTTAGACTTTTGCAAAATAAAACTCGGGATGGATGGCAAAGTTACCATAGAAAGTTGAATCTTGACTTAGGATGAGAAAAACTTGGTTTACTTGAGAAATGCTGAATCTATCTATTATCATCGTTATTTGTTTTTACCGCTTTTTAAATCTATATAATGCACTTGTTCATAAATGTCGCCATCGCAATGAACCTCTTAGCCTTCCTTTGGAATAAGCCTTGCATATAGTTATGATAGAATTGCATTCTCGGCACAACTTGTTGAGTGCTTTATGTACTCACCCTGTTCGGCTAAACAACATCACCAAAGGTCAAGAAGGTGTATCATGAAGAGACTTAACGTTTAGGTGCAAGCCTTGTCAGCCCGTCGTAGTATACCGAGGGGTTATCTACGCCTTCATTTCCGCCATAGCTCAATTTGTTGTTCAGCCTTGGGAGGAATTGTTAAGTAAGTTGACCATGAGGTCATTCAACTAGTAATACTTTAGTATATTATGTCTTTTTATCTTATTTCCGCTTATGTATGATTGTGATATTCACTAATGTTGAGCCTGGTAGGCACTAGCGTGATCCCGACTAGTGCAAGATACACAAGAGGGTCCGGATTTGCATATTCGGTCCCGGCTGTGATTCATAATCAATATTGGAGGAGGACTTTCAGTGTGACACGAGTCACTAGGCTAATCCTTGTCACGCCTTGTGTGTGCCGAGGGGACATCTACGCCTTTTGCTATATTTCCGCCGCATTTGTCTAAGTTACTTACCTCGCCCCATGTGGCGTATAATGTAAGTGATCATAAGATCATACACTAGTTATATTAAATAAAAGAAGTTTTATTATTCTTATCGTTGTGTATGATATGATGCTTATCGATGTTAAACTGCAATGCAACTAGCGTTGATCCCGGGAATAGCGTAAAAACAGTGATCTTAATGGGTGAATTTAGTCCTTACAATTCACTGGAATACTGAATTGTATTGTTTTGCCATGCAGTTAAATGAACATATATGTCATATGTGTTGATTAAAGTTCGTACTTATTGTTGGATGATAGATGAAGGTGAAGGTGATAAATAAATTGATACACGTGGTGATTGTGAATTTGTGATGCTTTGATTATTATCATTGTGGCAGTGAATTGTGTAATCATTTTTTTGAGTCATATGTGATGAATTTTACTCATTGGTTGCACATATAATGAAATTGGCTCACTGATGCATGCTTGTATGCAATACCAAATACCAATAATTGTGCAAGTATGTAAAGTATGAACTACCGTATTATTTGTTCAAGTATGAAATGTTACTATTTGTGCAAGTAGCGGTATTTCTACGTATACTTAGTTTTGTTGTGTTGTTTTAATAGATGGTAGATGTTGACGTGGTGTGGGAGCACGGCGAGAAGGTGGGTGCTGGATTTCGGCGCAAGTACTATCTCAAAGAGAAGAAAGGATAGCGGTGGCGTAATCTTATCAAGCAAAGACTTGGCAGACATGGTACGGTGTCGCTCTATTGTAGTAAAGTTCCAAATGACATTCATGCGAGTACTTTCGCCGTGAGCTGGATAGGACGTAGGATAAAAGAAAGAAAGGGAGAGATGAGATGATGAGAAAAGAAGGAAGAATAATGGAGATTCCCCACCGAGGCATAGTGCATACTCGTGAGTACACAGTGATGCTCGACGAGGAGGCCCAATCGAAGATGCTATGGCTACCTCCACGGCGTGAGGCGTAATTTAGAAGCCGGCCGGTGGGAGGTATGTAACATGGTGGTGGCAAAGGTTCTCTAGGGAGCCAAGATAATCGCGGGTCTGTCCAAGTTGTTTCATAGCAACATCGCGATCGAGAAAGACCACCGACGGTGGAAGATTACAACATTAGTTCAGCCCGTGCCCCGGTATAACTAAGGATTGACACCCATCCGTGGACATAGAAGGGAAAGAGTGGGAATGATGTAGTCCATGGCGGGTGCGCCAGATGGTTTCTGTCCGCTAGTATCCTATGGCGGAAAGCAGATAGTCCATATTTTGTTAGCGCCATACAGTAAACACAAAAATACGGTAAGTGAGATTTCAAATATTCGCCCAATTGTACGGCGTATTCATAGCTAACATTTATGTTTTATTTGCAGACAGGGTATCTCTTCCCCAAGTGACAAGATAAAGATGGAAAATATTTAAATGCCAACGGCGTAAATTAAGAAAAGCTTCACAAAGTTCATGAAGGAATGGCCTACATGATACGAGTAACAATCATGTGTGATTCTCTACAGGTCATTTACACGCATGAGTATAATAAACTTCATGATTTATCGTAATGGCACAATGTTCTTCCATAAATCCGCTGATGCCACCGGTGTCTCCCAAGATGCCCTGCATTTGAAAAAAAGGTAACCGGTTTTGTTTGTATTTCCGGTTGAATTAATGTACTCACAATGTAACTGGCTGTGATTTTGTTTTGTTTGGTCACGCAGGAAATAGATTCTGTAGTCAATGAGGTGGGTTCGAGAAATATGGTGCAGATTGTGACAGATAATGGTGCGAACTACAAGAAGGCGTGCAAGCTCATCACACGGCAGCACCATAACATATTGTGGCAGCCTTGTGTGGCCCACACCATCAATTTGATGCTGAAGGACATCGGAGATTTCCTAGATCACACCGCGGTCATCGAGAGTACAAGGAAAATCTCTCGATGGATATACAACCGTTCCAAGATACATGCTATGATGAAAAAGTATATTGGAGGCGAGTTGGTCAAATGGAATGCAACTCAGTTCGGCATTAACTATATGTTTTTGGATAGTTTCCTTCGTCGCAAGGATAAGTTCATGCAATGGATGATTGCCAAAGATTTTCTACACTCTCGCTTTCTTGATACCACCAAGGGGAGGTACGTGCATGGCTGCCTCTCAAGCTTGGAATGGTGGGATAATCTTCGATCTATGGTGAAGTCGCTGGAACCATTGTACGCCTTCTTGTGATTCGCTGATTAGGATAGAATGCCCACATTGAGCGAGATTTATCCTATGATACACCATAGTATGCCAAAGCAGTATGGCATTTTGTTCCATGAGTCTCCATCAATAAGAGACATGTACATGGATGTGGTGGAACGATTTAATGGACGCATTTAACGTATGCATATTTATATGAATGTTAGTAATATATTTTTCCTCGCAACATATTACATTGCAAGTGTATATATATAATGTACTTGCATTGACATGCTTCGCTTTCACATCAAGGCGCTTGTTGCCTTTAAATCATGGATCGCTTCTACTCTGACGAACGCACTCAACACTTTCTTGCTAAATCTCCTGATGCGCTCAAGCGCTTTGCCGATGATATCGAAAATGCCGCGCAAGCTCTTTATGGCGCCGATATGTTCAAAAGGAAGTTTGATCGTTTCAACACCTCTAGTCGCGAGGATGGCACTAGATGGTAAAACATCCCCTAGTACACCTTCTGCACCGCCTCAAATGTAATGGTAATATCGCCAAGATTAACTATTTTGTTCGTTAATTTGCAAAGACATTGGTGGGACGTGTTCGGATCGTACACACCCACCCTTCGCTGGTTTGCCGTGATGCCCTCATGTCGCAATGCGGTCTTCTAGCCGCTAGAGCGCAACTCGAGTACATTTTCTTCAACCATACAAAAGTCCGCAATCATCCGTTACACAAGAAGCTACATAAGCCGGTGTACGCCAACTACAACCTTCGCCTTCAATTCAAGCCGCGTAAACTCAAAAGCTGCTCAGATGAAGACGATCCATTCCAGCCGCTTATGGAGCTAACAATATGCATTTACACAAACCCCGATCCGATAGTGGATGGAGAAAGGAAGATCCAACGGTGAACCATTACTTGATGAGGAGGATACAGAGAGTGAAACCCTTTTCCATCACAGCCTTATCACGGATCCTGCCTATCCTACTAAGCTAAGAAAGGACATAGGGCTGTAAACTATCTCCGAATGGGCAGAAAAGACAGCTGGGGACACTCATACAGAAAGAGGAAGCACCAATCACCCGAGAAGGATACAACAAAAAAGAGCTTCCTCAGTAGGTGAAACCCGCTATGTAAGCGAGTAATGACTTATCGAGGAGGGGGATCACTGAGCCCAACATACCAAGAGTCCAATGATAGCAACTCCAAGATAGACTCCAATGGCGGTATGATGAAAATACCCCTGCACCTACCACGCAAAGAATCAAAGCACTTCGCCTCAACCGAATTCAGTAGGAGTCGCAGCTCACTCATGGGACACAAGATAGAGATCATGGCGCCCTCAATCACAGAGAACAACTGTTAAGGGAAGGGGAGGAAAGGCCGATAAGCACCACGTGATAGCCGCAAGCACCACAGACGCCTATAATTCCTATGGCGCTAAGCCGAGATGCAAGGGAGCTATAGCTCATATAGTAGCTATGACTACGCCCATCCCCGATGCTCATGCACAACCCCTCACGCAAAGGGTCTACGAAAGTGGCAATTTAATTCTGAAGTTTTATGCCAAGTTGTATCAACAATGGTAAACGACAAGTATATGGATGTGGCAAAGCTGCACGAACATAAGGCGGAGTTGTTAGTTATAACAGGATTGGCCTTGATGTCCACCGAGGAATACAATGCGCCAACCAAGTGTTCATGCAACAATACTAGTCGTAGTCTCAAGGTAATGTTTCATTTGTATATTTCATTTCATTGCAACTTGATATTATACTAACATAGCGCCCATACAGGTTCAATATGGCATTTGTGTGAGAACGGCTACTTAAAATATGCCGACCTTACAACATCAAATGGAAGGTATTCAAATGTAAATGGTATTGATATTTCAATGCCTATTTTTTGCACTTATTGGATTGATATGTGGTTGTTATTGAAATGAAAGGTTATTTGTTCACATATTATTGCTAGAGCCCAAATACCTACTTTAAAACCTTCGTATTATCTACAATGTAGTAAAGATCATATTCTAAATTTTGTTTCAATTGTATGTTCATTTCATTGCAAGTGAAATTTTGTAATCGACATTCTGCTTATGTAGGCCTAACATAGCATTTTTGGGACAATATAAGAATGACGGCTATGCCTACTCCACAATTTTAATTGAAAGGTATTATAACGTAAATGGTGTTGACAATTGAATGGTAATGAAATTACACAAGATTTTGCTATGTGGTCGGTAAATGCCCTTTTTTGCACTTCAGGTGATTGTAATATTGCAATGAAAGATTATTTATTCACATATTATTGTCAAATGTATAATTTACAACTTTCAAATGTCTAAAATATAGCAAAGGTCATGTCAAATTTTTTCAAATTTAGGAGATCATTCCGAGTTTTTTCATGTCTTCACATACCTTATTTATATATTTATTATATTTTTACTAAAATTTAGCCTTCTCTGTATTTTTACAAATTTTTCAAGATTTTTTTACATTTTCCCCTATTTTTGGTGATTTTCCCTATTTTCCCGGTTTTTGCGGTTTTTCCTCTCATTTTTCGTGGTTTTTCGCCGGTTTTTTGCCCAAATAGAGCGGTTTCGGTTTTCGCGGTTTACCTCAAAAACCGCTCGGTTTTTTTGCAAAATCCAAGTGGTTTTTCGTCAAAAACCGCGGTTTTCTCGCGTGGGTTTGACCCAGATTCAAATTAGTTTGAAATTGCAAAACCATTCGGTTTTAGCGTGTTTTCACGATTTTTTACAAAAACCCAGATCACGGAGAGCAAATTCATGTTCAAACGGTTTGTAAACCCTACACAAAACTCAACATGCCGCCGGGTCCGCTTCCCTCCCGCTTATTGCCCTCCACCCTCACCTCTCGTGAACTCGCCGCCTCTTACCTCCCGCCTCCATCTCTTCCTCGCCCTCCGCCTCGAGGGACCGGAGACGAGCGCAGGCTTGAGATGGGTCCCGACGACTTCTGGGGAGGGTTCACTTCTTCATATCGAGAAGCTAATTCGCATCTTGCATTCGATCTCCTCCTATCGGCTTCCTTCTTTCCCTTGATATTTTGGCTTGTTGTTGAGGAGAGTTGCCAAGATGTCGAAGTTCTTGGCCCTTGATCCAAACTACCCCAATTCCGCAAAAGTAGCTAAGAAGAAGATTATTTTGTGGTCTCTCGGAGTGGTTTGGGCACCTCAATCGGAAAACCCGCTTAGGGAATTTGGTTCCATGGCCTAAACAGGTGGGAATTTTGGTTTGGCGATGGATGAGGACAAGCTAGCAACAGCAAAAGCAACCACCAAAGCACTCAAGGCTGTCTTTGAAGCTAAGTCAAGGCTGGTGTAATGCCTCAGCAGCCTCGGTTTATTTGTCTCGGCAAGAAATTTCTATGACGCCGGCGCCAAGGCCATGGCCAGTGACCTTCACACTTATGTGAGCAAAGTATTTTGTAGAATTTAAAATATAATGCTGTCGTGTGTTCATGTGTTGGTGTCTGATCGCTTAATTTTTTTTTGTTTGGGGATTTGATATGCCTGATTTTAATTACTGAGCTGTAGTGTTAGAATTTGTTATGGATTGTTGATTAATCATTGCTAATGTGTTTTATATGGTACATATTTTCTTGTGATATCCAATAAAAAAAATCCGGTATAAGGTTGTGGCTGTCAAATTTGTTGTGGATTGTTGATTAATCATTGATATATATATATATATATATATATATATATATATATATATATATATATATATATATATATATATATATATATATATATATGCTGCTATATACAAGATTCATTTTCAAGTGATATCCGTAAAAAATTTCTCAGCACAGTATTGATTCCGTTTCATATTCGCTTTGAATTCATGACTAATATTATCCACACCGTATTCATATCTAGCATTATCTGTATCCGATTTTGAATCCGATAAAAAATATGATTTAGAATACAAAAAGAGCAATATCTAGCCGAATCCAAGCCGATTGCACCCATAGTGCCAGCAAAGCTCCGCCCATGCTCGAATTGCATCTCCAGCATGGTGCTCATTCAACCCTATGCCGTTGGCTTTCCTTCTATGCCTAGCAGATATGCACCATGGCTCACGTTGTGCTTTTGCTACTATGTTCGCTACGCACCACACCCTTTGCTTTGCCAGCATGCTCCACCTGGGTCATTGTCCTTGTGCCTCACCGCTCACTTAGAATGAGGACGGAGCAATCAAAAGAGAACGTGATCATGACATCCTTATAGCGCTAAAGCAAGAACCATGTAACAATAGGTAAATTTCTTTCGTCACCAATTCCCTTTACAAAATGAGAATAGTATACTATCTAGTAGCGAGTGTTTGTTTATTATTAGATATGAAGGCCTATCGAAAATGTTACATGGAGTCATCACATATCATTGTGCTATGGTGGTAATCCGGAGAGGTGTGGGTGGACAGTGATCACATTAAGCACAATAAAGATGAAGTACATATGACATAAACGGAAAAGGATATCACAAGGGTTGGACCACGCTGGCCGCATGCCAAACCTTTCAGGCCATATGGCCCACCGGATAGCGCTTGGACATGCTGGCCTATAGGCTATGCAGGTTGTACCAGCAAGGAAAGGGAGCCTTCTAAGAAAAAGAAGAAAGAGAATATTTTTTAGTTTCACAGCAAGACTGAATCGGTTGTTTGTGAGGACCTCACAAATAAGGGACAATCAGAGGTGGGAGGGGAGTCGATCACTGACTCATCTCACGATCGATTAGGGTGCGCAAGTTTCATCTTCCACTGTATATTGTTATATTTTGCATACCTTTTTATTGTAAAACTCAAACACTAGAATAATAAGATAGTAATTTACATCTATTAGTGTTCTTCACTTGTTCTTTCTTATTAATGTGTTCTTTACTTCTTCTTCCTCATTCCAGAGCTGAGGCCAACCGAGTGACAGCAACCTAGGGAGGACAAGAGAAGGGGTGAATGGGATAGAGGAAAAGGAAGAGAATAGGGGGAGACTTACCTCGGGAAGTCGCCGTGTAGGAAAACACTAGATCCATCGGCGGGCGCCCAATCCGGCAAGGGGGAGACGGCCGGTGGTCTAGGGTCTCTGAGGTTTGGCCACTGCACTTAGCGCAGAGAAGAGAGGCAGCACCAAGGCCATGGGGGGAGAGAGCGGTGGCACCTGAGAAGATGGCAGCCGCCGTGAAGAAGAGGAAGGGCAAAATGAGTAAAGCGTAGAAGTGTAGGCGCACGAGAAGTGTAGGAAGAAGGGGAGGAGCCGGAGGAGGCCGAGGCCGCCGGAAGTGCGGTCGGTTGGGGAACTGTAGCGAGGTGGCGCCACCGAGAGGAGCAAGCGCCTGTGTAATGGAGGGGCGAGGAAGACACGCAATGCCAGGTAGGGCCAAGCACGGGCTACTGAGGAGCGAGAGAGAGAGAGGAGAAGTTAGGTCTTAGGGTTAGATAATGGGATTCTGGGTGAGCTAGTTGGGCTAAGAAACTGTCGGCTGGCCGAGAAAAATGCATCATTTTGATCTGCAAAATAAAATAATATATATAAAATGATAAATATAAACTAAAATTAAAAAATATATATAGAGAGAGAGAAAAAGAGAGTACATAAAATATATAAAACAAAATAATATCTCAACTGGGCCAAATAAAGAAAATAGACCTAGGAAAACAAGAGGAGATAAATATTTTATTTTCTCAAAATTAGCACATGCATTTAGTAAGTAAAACTAGATGCACAAGACTCACTATAAAGTAACTAATATCTTAATATTGTAAATCCAAATAATTTTCGAATTAGAAACTCTAAACCTAAATCACACATGTTCTATGTAGTAGATTTGTATTTGATTTTCTATCTGATTTCCTTTTGCCCTTATTAGAAGTTTGTTGTTCGCTATATTTTGAACAAGCTACGCGTAGACTCCGACGTTCCAGAGTCTGCAACGATCGACTTTGACTTAGCGACTAAAATCAGCAAGGCAAGCACCCTCTTTGACCATGTTGATCCCAGTTTTATAAATGTTTTATTGCATGCATATGTTCATTAAACTTGCTATATTACTTGCAATGGTAGTTATATTCAGAGACTCATGGAACTTCTTTGATAAGTATGGATTTGAGATCCCTGATAATCCTAGAATAACATAGACAATACTTAATGTCAATATGGGATTACTCAGTGTTAGTAGTCATGCTTAGCCATACTTAATAAAAACTCAAGTTCTTTACAAAATGTTGGATATGATTAAAGGGGTTGGAATGACTATTTAATGTTGTTGGTATTTTGGTTAAGAATGAAAATAAAACTATGATTTTGACGATATGCACATCGTCAAGTAACAGCCTGAGGTGCATGGACTTGCACGTAGTGTAGGGGGGAGATTATCGCCTAGGTCAGATTAAGGACCAAACTCTGTGTTTGCTAAACCCAAGAATTACTATACAACCACAAGTGCCAGTATGGGACAGCCTTAACTTACTAAGTTACTTAGAACTAGCTTTGCACATTAGAAGGCTAGAGTAGTATGGGCTATCCTCTTACGGATTGCTCGAAGGGATGTCCACACCGAGGTGATAATAGAACAAATGTCTGCCGATACAACGGTGTACGCCATACTATGGAGAGTTCCATCATATTTATTCTCTGAGTTCTTCTGCCATAGTATGGGTTTGTCGTCACCAGGCTGGTGCAAAGCTAGGGCTAGCTGATGTAACGGTTATGTTATGATCACTCTGCGTCACACCAAAGGAAGTGTGCTAATACTTGCACAAAGAGCTAATCATTTCTTGTGGGTAAAACTGTACACCTTTGCAGAGGATCAAATCTTTTCGAAAAGCCATTCCCAATATGAGAATCTTGGCACGCCAAAGACAGCTAGATGTTTTTATTTTATCAAACTCGTTTCTACCATGTGTTGGTAGGGAATTGTCGCGTACTCTACACTGCAGTACTTTCTCCACCGCCGTGTGGGACCACGACGAAGATACAAAAAGAAGATCATGTGCCAAGGACTCAACATGCCAAGAAAAGCTTGGCGGTCGCACGTATCCTCAACTTCCGGCATAGGATACGTGGGTCGCTTCGCTGGTCGACTGTGTCCCAAATGCATCAGATGACAGGATCAGCTTCAAGGGTCGCTCACTGTGTCCCAAACGCCATCAAAGCATGACCACGAAGACCAGACACGGTTGCCCGACGAAAGGCAAGATTAGGCCACATGGCTACCCGACGAAAGCAAAGCCAACCCACTACCAAATACCACACTAATAACCGAAGGCTTCCACCAGCATTCACCAGATCACAACGATATCGCCATTAAATGCGATGGGAGCCATTAATGCGATGGAAGCCTTCAATGCGCAGGGAGCCGCAAAGGCGCTTTGAAGGCATTAAATAGGCATGGCTCGACGCCATGATGACCTCATTCTCCGACCGAGCCGCTTCACCAACTCCTGCTCCATCTACACCGCCGAGCAAGATAGGGTGACGCGGTACCAAAGCGCTTGTCATGCAACAGCCCGATCCTCCTCTTGGGTGGTTTGAAGACAAGCAACCAAGCAATGGCGAGACAAAGAGGCTCAGGGACAGAGTGATAGGACTAGACACAATCAACATAATTAATCTAACACCACCTCCGCCTCCCTTCTAGCTAGTCCCGGAATATATAAGGGCACTAGTGTGCATGAGGCGGAGGGCGTCATTCATCGGCTTCACAACTAAGAGCAAGGTAATTACTAGAGCAACATGAGCTTGAGCAGACATAGGGTCACACGCATTGGGAGCCCGAACCCGAGTAAATCTTGTGCTGCTTTTGTGTGCTCTCTTGTGTTCTTGAGCTTCTCGGCCCCGCCTCATCACGCCAAGAGAATAGAGAGGAGAGCCGAGAGTGACATAGTTATGAAGACCCCCTCAAAACTCTAAGTTATACATTCAAACCAATACTATTGGCACAAACACGCCGGCTGGTGCGCCAGTAGGGTGGTAGTAGCTGTTTCACCCTGCTTTTTCAGAAATCATCAAGCACCGCCGCAAGATGGAGGCTTCACGCTCATCAAGAGGGGGGACCATCCGACGCCAGAGAAGGCGGGCACTTCATCGGCGATAGAGCGCAGCCGGTTCGATGACATTAGCTAGGAGGAGGCCACGCCTGCCCGTAACTTGCATGCGCCCGCTCTTCGGCACCTGCCGGTGGAGCTAGGGGCAAACCGTAGCGCCATGGTGGATATCGCCCGCCTCGTGGATACGGCCTAGCTCCACGCGGAGGCACTAGAGTGGCCGGATACCTCTGGTATCTCACGATCGAAGTTGCGCGCAGAGCGCACACAAGCTTCGAGCCACCCAAGTGAGCAACACTCACCTCATGGTGGGTGAAGCAAAGGAAAGGGAATTCACGCCAGTTCCGCCTCACCGGTCATGCAACACCGGACCTGCCTTTCCAAGATCCCCTAGGTGTGAGGGGAGCGCCCGTGAAGATCTTAGGGCTCATTTGGAGGAGCGACGACGAGCACGCGGTGGTGACTTGCGTGGCAAGTCGCACCACCCACGAGCGCAGGAGTGACCATGGCAAGCGGATGGCTCTCAAGAAGACCGGCCTCCTGGGACCCCAATTTTCCTAGAAGGAGGAGACCTTCTCCTCCGAGTCTTGCAGAGACAAGTTCCGCTGGCCTCGACGCGGGCCCTTCCGCCGAGGTTCCGAGGGGTCGGTGGTTCTCTACGGCCGGATACCGGCGTTTCCAACCGGCAGGCCCAGGTCATGTGACCGGAAAGGTTTCGCCCGGCAACCATCGAGAACTACGACGGCACCACCAATCTGGAGGAGTTCCTGCAGATTTACACCACGGTGGTGCGGGCCGCTAGCGGCTCTGAGAAGGTTATGGTGAACTATCTCCGACAATTTCTGGGCTTCGCCCGCTTTGGCCGATGAACATCCCGAGAGGGTCACGCACTGTGGGTGGAGTTGTGTGGCCATTTTGTCACCAACTTCCAAAGCTCCTACGCCAAATGAAGCGGGAGGATGACCATGCCCTCGAGATAAAGAGAGGGAGTCGCGACGCTGATTCAAAGAATCGCCGCAACACAATCCCTAAGATCTTCGGGTTAGTCCGGCTATCATCGCTTTCCAAAGGGGAGGCGAGACCGCAAGATGAGGGTGAAGATGGCCACCACCACATCGCCACCACGCTCGAAGCTTATTCGGCTTGGCGACAAGGCGCCGGGCGACGGAGGCGCGGAGCGATCGCCGAGCGACGGTGTCGGCGGAGGCGAGGCCGACCTTGAAAGGTCCTGCCCACGGTCAAGAAGAAGTGCCCGCGCTAAGTCCCGCCGTGTCTTGGCCGCCGAGCACGTCACAAAGGTCTTCGTCAGAAGGCGATTTATCGCCACGACGCGAGACGATCGCCGCGGATCGGCAGGATCCAACGCGATCGATAGGACTACCGCCACAGGAAAACAGGTTAAGATCTTCGCCCATCCATAATACTAATGCACACGACGGATAATTGCCGTCGTGGCACGAGAAGGTGGAGCAAGTCAGGGAACGCCACCGTCCCACGATGACGCAAGGAGACGATTACCAAACCGCCTCTTCTAGCAAAGCAGAGCATAGGGTGGCTTACATCCACGGTGGATCGCCACCCACGCCCAACACGGCACAAGCTCCCGATGAGGGAAGTCTCAGCGCTCACGATCAAGCATGGGGCATAGGCCGCTGAGGTGGCTCGGAGGAGCTAATCACCTTCAAATTACCGACCTCCCACAGCACTGCCGCCTAGGGCACCTTTCGATCGTGGTCTCGCCACACCTGTAACGTGAACTTTGGGCGTGGCTGATCGACGGGAGCTCCATCAACCTCCGGCCCCTGTGGCATTCCTGTGCTCTTCAAATCCCAGAGCAAGAGTTCGCCTTGCCTTCCCTTCACGGAGTCACCCCAGGGGCTGGCTCAATGCCCTTGGGCTAGGTCCGCCTTCCTATCACTTTCGAGAACATGGACAACTACCGCACAGAGTTGGTGGACTTCGACGCCCGACCTGACCTCCCCTACAATGCCTAGCTTGGCCGACCAAGCATTGGTTAGGTTCATGGCAGCCACCCACTATGCCTATATGGTGGTGAAGATACCGAACCGGAGGTCCCATAAGCGCCCAGGGACAAGCCGAGGTCTGCGCTGCAATAAGTAAGCCTTGATCTGGCGCGCCACTCGGCTGCAAAGTTGATTATCTACTGGAGCCCTCCGACAGGATTCCCGCCCCTTCGCTCCGGGAAGTTTAAGGTGGTTTCTTGAGGTGGCCGAGCCCAAAAGGACCGTCAAGCTGGGCGCCAACCTTGGCGCCAAATTGAAAGACGTGCTCATCACCTTCCTTCGGTCTAACGCAGATGTGTTTGCCTGGCAACCGTCCGACATGACCGGGGTCCCTAGGGAGGTGATCAAGCACAAACTGGCAACGCTCCCGGAGGCACGCCCGGTTCGGCAAAAGGTCTAGCGCCAGGCCCCCGAGCATCAAGATGCCATCTGTGAGGAAGTCGAGAAGCTGCTGCACGCGGGTACCATCAGAGAAGTCATTCACCCCGATTGGCTTGCCAACCTCGTGCTCGTCAAGAAATCCAACGATAAGTGGTGAATGTGTGTTGACTTCACTGATCTCAACAAGGCATGCCCGAAGAATCCATACCCCTTGCCACGCATCGACCAGATCGTGGATTCTACAACGGGTGCGAATAAGAAGCTTCGGATGCGGACCGTACCACCAGATCAGCAAGGCAAAGAAGATGAAGAAAAACCACGCTTTGTAACTCCTATGGGTGTTTACTACTACATTCGAATGCCATTTGTGTTAAAAAGCCATTCTATTTATCGCCGCCATGGCTGGCACTTTTTCGACCACAGTCGGACGGAACCTAGAGGTATACGCTTTACCACTTGTGGTGAACCGAGAAGAGTGAATGGTTGATTGAGGATCCGGCTAAACCTTCACCAACCTCGTGAAGAATCACCAAACTCAATCCCGGAAGCGCGCTTTGGCGACCTCAGAAGTTGTTGGGATTCCTCGTGTCTAGTCGAGGCATCGAGGCCAATCCCGACAAGATCGCAGCCCATCGAACACATGAAGCCGCCGGACTCAAGCACGCCCAAAGGTCCGATCGTCGCTTGACGCCCCGCGACATTTACGCCTACCGAAGAAAAAAGTCTCCCTTGTTCAAGCTTATTGAAGAACACTAACCACTTCAATGGACGCTGCCCAACAAGCGCTCAGATTCAAAATTCTCCTCACCCCGGCGGGTCGCCCGCCCCGACGAGCCGCCCTATATATTGCAGCTACCGTGGTAGGAGGCGGTATTGGTGGCGAGAGGGAAGGCGCTCTAGAGACCGCTTTATTACATCAGAAGGTGTATCCGACGAAGACCGAATCCGCAAGCCCAAAAGATGCTCTACGCCTCGTGGCATCCCTGCTTCAACACTACTTCCAGGATGAGATCACGGTGGTCATAGCCTACCCACTTCGGGAGATACTCCACAACCGAGAAGCCGAAGGTTGCATCGCCAAGTGGTTGGTGGAACTAGGTAAATTTTGCCTCAAGTTTTGCCCACGCACTGCAATCAAGAGTCAAAAGTTGGCCGAGTTCATCGCCGAGTGGACTTCCTCCACTCTTGAAGTTGAAGGAGCACCTGTGCTGCCCCTGTGGACCATGTTCTTCGATGGCTCTTTCCGGGTCGAGGGCGCGGGGGTTGGGTTTGTCCTGGTCTCCCGGACCGGGGACATCCTCCGGTACCTGATCGTCTTGGACTTTAAGGCCACCAACAACATCGCCGAGTATGAAGGGCTACTAGCGGGAGCGCCAACAAGACGATCCGGTTCACACATCAAGGAGACTTCTACTGTTGTCAACCAAGCGCATAAGGAGTTTCAATGCTCGATCCCATAATGGCGCTACTTGGCGGAAGTCGAGGATGGAGCGCACTGGCAGATGGGGTACACCCATATCCCCCGACAATCATTTGGCGAACGAAGCTGCACTCCGCCAAAGGTTTCTATTCCAGCTGGAGTTTCAAGAGAGGCTTGCCCAACTGCTCATCGCTGCTTCTAACTTCGGCGGGCCGAGAAGGCTTATTATTCCAACCGCTTCTCCAAAAGGAGTCGCGAGATCGTTTATCGCTTCCTGGCCTTCGGCAGGACGATAGTGTTCGACAGCCTATTGTCACCTCGTTCTTCGGGCCAATGACGGGTCGGTTCCGGCCCAAGCTTCAAAGAAGGTTTATGCGCCGCCCATTGCAACCCCAACTCCGCGAGGCCAATGGTGCGGCTATTTTTCCTCCAATTCGGGCAGGAGGCACCGCGACATGTTCCTTGCCTTCCCGCCGGCCGACGACGGTCGCCACATCCTCGATCCCATGAGGGAGGTGATGACCGCCGCCCTCAACTCGGCGGGCCGACGACCGCCGCCATATCCCCACTCCGGCAGCAAATAACGACCGATCTCAACCCCAACTCGCGGGTCGACGACGGGTCGCTATATCCCCGCCCGGAGGCGGAATAGTAACACCACCAAGGCGGTATCGGTGGAAACGCTTGGCCAAGCGGAGTACCCAGGCAATCACCACGAGATCGCCACACTTGGTTGGGGGTCAGGATGGATCCCATCCTAGCCTTCCTGCAGGATCAAGGATCCCGGCGATGATGCTTCACTAAGAGAATTGCATGCAAGGCCGTTATACGATAGGTGGGGACCTATATCGCCAGAGTAGAAACAAAATTCTCCTCAAGTGCATCACTGAAGCAGCAAGAAGTCGCCTTCTCGACATCCATGGGGGCATGTGCGGGAGCCATATGTCCAGTCGAACACTAGTCGGTAAAGCTTACCGCTAGGGATTCTATTGGTCTACTACCCTCTAGGATGCTTGTGAGCTGGTAAGGAGTTGCGAGGCGTGCCAATTGCATGCCAAGCAGACCCACCTTCCGGCCCAAGATCTGCAAACCATCCCACTCTCATGGCCGTCATGGTCCGAGACTAGATATCCCGGGTCCGCCTCACCGCCACAGAGGCTTCACCCACTTGTTCATCGCCATCGGCAAGTTCACCAAATGGGTCAAGTCAAGCAAGGTGTGCATATTCTCCCGCAAAGTTCATGCATGGAATCTTCATCACTTTGGAGTTGCCAACCGCATCATTCTCCCTAACGGCACCCAATTCACCAAAGGAAGGTCTCGACTTCGCGAAGAGATGGGCACCAAGGTGTGTTTTGCCTCCGGGCCCATCCTCGGTAATGGAAGCCGAAGGCCCTTTGCCGGGTCCCCGAGGGGCCTCAAGACGTGAGATCGAAGTCCGCAAACGCTGAGCATGATCGGCGGAAGAGCTTCCGACGGGTTGTGGTCTTCTCAACCACTCCACCAGGCATCGAGGAGACTCGCTTCTTCCCGTCACTACACAAGTGGTACTACCTTCGAAGTTTCCTTGGGCTCGCCGCGTGTAGCGGCTTTCAACGAAGAAGACTAGGAAGACCGACACCAAGACGACGTCAAATTCTTGGAGGAAGTACGATCGGAACATTCCGCTCGCCAAGACCACCAAAGTCTTCGGCGCTACCACGCCACCCGGGTTCGTGAGAGAACACTGGCGGTAGGCGACCTCATCTTTCGCCAAATTCCGTCACAAGTGGGCCGCGACAAATTATCTCCCCGTTGGGAAGGCCCCTTCAAGGTGGTCTTCGTCTCATGACTCGGGGTGGTTCGATTAGCTGCGGAAGACGGTCCGGAGCTAGCGAACTCCCAAAATATAGAGCAGCCGCGAAGTTCTACCTCGAACTACCCTCATACGGGTGTCATGCATGCCATTATCCCGGCGGCTCCTTGGCCATAACATGGACCTCACCGGCTACCGCCCGGACAAAGCGCTTAGAGCAGGCGCGCAGTGGCTCGGTGCATCATGCTACGTTTCCGCTCTCACCATGGTGCATCGCGCGCGTTTTGCTCACCATTTGCCCTCGCTTAGCGACCGCTTCCCTTGCCCCGTAGTTCTCTCGCATGGTCTCAAAAAGATGGCAAGGGCATAAGTCCCGATGGCAACGGAAATGACAACCCAATGAGCTGATGTTCTACATGTCAGAAGTTTTCAGAGTTCGCTCTGTGTCACCAGCCAGGTCGTTGCACTCTTTCCTGGCTGATCCCTAGCATCCCACATGCTTAGTATGTAGTTGATTATCATTTTGATCCATTCAACTTGCTTAGGCCTATAAGGTTCGTGCCATACTTGGTTGTCATAAGTACCAGTAACCTGATAGCCCCTTGGCAACCCCTTTTAACCCACAGCTTCTACGCCGAGCCTGGACAAGCGCCTAGCAGGTGCATGTGGCCAAAGTAGGCCGCACCATGCTCCGCCCCACCATGGTGCTCATGCGCCGAGCTCCACTCACCATTTGCCCCGCCCCACGCAACCTCGCCTCCTAGCCTCACACCTCGTCCACCTCCCGTAAAGTACAAGGGATTAAGCTCAATAGTGATAGGAAAATGACAACCTAGTATGCACTTCCTGCCCACTCGATGTCAAGGACTTAGGATTTGTGTGCCTGTTTATTTCCAAGAAAGTGTGGTTTAACCTTGACTTGTGTTTGGAGCAGTTCTATGTGGTTGCAGAAAAGACTCCTAAATGTCGATCCATCCGGCCACCCGTATGGGTCCGTGTAAAGGGCTTTGGGTCGCCCTTTAATCGAATCGAACAAGTCATGAGCAAGCACACGCAAGACAACAGGTAAAAGACGACAACAGGTAAAAACAAAGTATTTTCTTTCATAACGGCCGAAAGTCCTATGTACATGCTTACACAGAAGAAAAAAGAAAAAGGAAGATGGCAAAGGTGGTCACTTGGGCTAATCGTCGGTGATTTCAATATTGCTGGCGTCCTCCCCAGCTGCTTCCTCTGCTTCGGTGGCATGTGGAGGCACCATATCCATCACTGCTACGCGGTTCGGCCGCTTTGCGACTCGCGCTTGCGTTCGGGCGGGTCACACTCCACCCCAGTGACGGTCGCCAGGGGATTGAAGGAGTCGTCGCGGCGAGCGCAGCACATCAAGACGAAGGCCGCTATGGCGATCGCGGCAGGAAGGCCGACGAGGGCTTCAGCAACAAGGGTGATGCTATGAAGCATAGTGCGCCGCTGACTCCTCCAAATGGCCATTCACCACACCTCCATGTTGTAAGTCGTTAACCATGTGCCTAAACGGGGGCAAAGATGGTG
This sequence comes from Guadua angustifolia, assembly GCA_036346375.1. Classification (NCBI taxonomy): domain Eukaryota; kingdom Viridiplantae; phylum Streptophyta; class Magnoliopsida; order Poales; family Poaceae; genus Guadua; species Guadua angustifolia. The sequence continues at coordinate 37,711,886 of CM070502.1, forward strand.
ACAAGGTTATAGATTGGGTGTTTTGTCTCCAAGAACGGTCGTGATTTCTCCTCGGCACCTTCGCTCACATGGCCAATGCTTCGGCTCGGCCACCACGACGCTTTTCTCCACCTTCGCCGATGCCACCTCCCGCAACATTACCATCTGCTTGTCGTGGAGGCAGGTCGCCACGGCTAACTCGGTGACCAGGTTGGCGAGCCAGGTGGCGAGCGCAGAGGGGGCAGACGGAGTGGCCGAGCAGGAGGCGACCACCCCGATGTGAGCAGCTTCGGTCTAGCCCAATGGCAGGGTAGATGGCAGCTGCGAGGTGGCAACCCCGATGGTGGCAAACGGCGTGGTCGTCCGATCACCCGCACCACCTTGGGGGCCTACCCTGAAGACACCATGAAGGGGAGTTAGCACCAGCAAACAGAAAAATATGCCAAAAAAGAAGAACAAAAGCTTACGGGCGGCGTATGCCCAAGCGACGAAAGAAGCGCGGCGCGCTAGCCCACCTTAGGCCCAACGCTTTTGCACCGCTTGGTACCGGGCGCCGCCATTGGCACCGTGTGTTTGCTGGAGGTGCAAAGTGGTGGTGGCAAATAAGAACGCCCTTTAGCGGAAGGCGCGACGACGCCAATGAAGATTCGACCGCCGTGCTCGACGCACCAAGGGCCGAGCAGAGAGATGCCGCGCAAGGTTTCTTCGGTTCGGCTCAAGGCCGGCGTGGTCGCACTGCTTTCTCAAGCCCCGGCCACCAAAAGAACCGGACTTCTAATCATTAGGGAGGTTTGAGGTGGTATCACAGCCCTCCCAGTGAAATCCATCGGCGGAAGCTTCGTGATAATCGCGAGCCGCTTCCGCCGACGGCAGCATAAGCGGCCGGCTTTTGGTCGGTAGACCAGTCGCCGGCATTTGCAGAGCAACCCGTCATCCAGTTCTCAACCCGGCGCGGCGCCAAGTTTCGCGCCGATGTAAGACACAGGACATCAATCAACCGTTGGTGACCACGGGCGCAAGGCAAGCAAAATTGGCGAAGACTTATGGCCTGGTAATGCGCGGTCACATCATCATCGCCGGTGTATCGCCAGCCACCGACACGCCGCCATTGTGGGGTTGATCCGCCGAAGTCACGGTCCCCGACGCACCGCCCCGACACTGAAGCCGCGAATCGGGTCGATGCGGGCCACCGTGGACCGGAATTCCACCGCCTCGGCGAGGGAACCCCGCTTGTTGATGGCAACCGCCAACACAGCAGACAGCAAATTTAGGACGTTGAGCTCATTGTCGCCACGATGTGCATACCACTCGTTCCACCACATCTTCCAGGTGCTCTTCATCTAGAGGGAGATGTAGTGGGAGGCTGAGCCATCCCGAAGGCAGAAATGGCAACTCCCCACGACCCTACCATCGGTGAGGCCGCGGAGAGTATAGAAGTACCGGAAGAGAGGAAGATTCAGTATCACCCCCACGAACATTTCGCAGAGGTGTGCGAAGATGGAAAGAACAAGGATGGAGTTGGGGGTGAGATGAAGATGGTGGATCTTGTAGAAGTGGAGAACAGCGAGGAAGAACTCGGAGTAGGGCGGTCAAAGCCCACCGCCACGCCTGCATTTAAGGTGATAACCTCCTGTGGTTGCACTGGCGCTGACGGTGCCCGCCTATATGGAGGGCCCCTTCAGGCCAACGAAGGACATTCTCTACCACTCATCCATCGCCGAGGGGGGAAGCGGATGAGCCATGCGGCTAGAGTGCTGCTTTGGTGCCATGACTACGAAGAAGACAAAGGAAGCAAAGAAGAAGAAAGCGACATGAGTGCGGATCGTGAAGGGGTGAACATGCCTATTTATAACCCATACACGGCTTCAGGATGCGAGGAGTCGCACCCCCATGAACTGACAGTTCACAAAAAGACCATAATTGAGCGAGGCGACAAGACCTGAAGAGTTGCGACGGTTGCAGAAAGAATCTATACGGTTGCATGTACAGGAGTGGGACCCATCCGGGACCGTGCCCAAGTCAAAGAATATCTCAAATCTTCTAGGGCGCGCTCCAAGGCAGATCTGGGGTTACTATCGGTACTCTACACCGAAGTTACTTCTCCACCGCTATCGTGGGACCGCACGACGAAGATACAAAAGAAGAAGGTCCTATGCCAAGGACTCAACATGTCAAGAAAGGCTTGGCGGCCGCACTGTGTCCCACTCGGTGACCGCACTATGACTACGGAAGACCAGACACGTGGCTGCCCAACAAGCAAGGGCGATTAGGGCCACGGTATACCCGACGAGCAACCAACCCACTACCACCGACCACAATGATGATATCGAAGGCTTCCACCAAGCATCTACTAGGATCACAACGATCATTGCTATTAAATGCGCATGGGAGCCATTGAATGCATGGAAGCCATTCAATGCGCGGAGGCGCTAAAGGCGCTTGAAGGCTATTAAACAGGCATGGCTCCTTGATGCCATGATGACTCGCCCCTCCGACCGAGCCAGCCACTAACTCCCTGCTCCATCTACACCACCTCTGCAAGACAGGTGACACGCCTACTAGGTGTTCACACGAGTGTCCAAACCCTCCTCTCAAGCGGTTCAAGACAAAGCAAGGCCAAGCAACGCAGAGACAAAGAGGCTCCGAGGGACAGTAGCGATAGGACTAGACACAATCAATGTAATTAATGTAACACCACTCCCTCTGTCTGCCCTAGCTAGTCCCGGGAATATATAAGGGCTCTAGTGTGCATGAGGTGGGGAGGGTGGTCATTCGATCATCACAACAAAGAGCAAGCTAGTATTACTAGAGCAACACGAGCTTGAGCAGACGAGGGTCATACCTGCATTAGGGCCCGAACTCGGTAAACCCGTGCATTCCTTGTGTGCTCCCTTGTGTTCATGAGCTTCCTGTCCTACTCATCACGCCAAGAGAGTAGAGAAGAGAGCCGAGAGTGACATAGTTATAAGACCCCTATCAAACTCGGTTATACACTCGAACCAATACTGTCTGGCACAACCACGCCGACAGGAATGGTTCGTGGATATAGTCATATCACCCAGGTTAGTAAATTTTCTTATTTGTACTTATATACTGTTATTTTATGTATTAAATTGCTTTTATTTAAATTCCGTTTGCAATCTACTATTCAATATTTACATTTTCAAATTGGCTTTATACAAATTAACCGTAGAAGTCTTTCCTTTGAAATGGCCTGCATATATTATAGGTTTTACAAAAGTCTTGCGGAGTACGAAAGTACTCACCCTTGCTTATTTATCATTTTAGGTAAAGAATCAGATTAGTTGATGAAACTTACCTCATGTAGGATGTAGGAATTATCTTAGCAAGTTTTTCTAGGGTTTATGCCTTGTCAGTTGCTTGAGGGTTGGATGGGTACACTACAAGACTTTTGCTTCTTTCGCTAAAGTATACATTGAATTGTAAGATTACTCTGTATCAATAGCTTCCGCTTTGTTAATATTGTGTATAGTTGTGATTCCAATTGTTGTAAATGTGCATACTAGCTACGATCATGGGACTTGTATTGTATGCACATAGATCATCCTTCTTGGTATTCAAGACTAAAAAGGAGGGTTGCTACAGACTTGATCATAGTCTCGATTGGCTCGCTCATATGCCCTAGTTCCCAGCCGATGACCTAGGCGAGCACTACTGGCCGATGCGACTAATCGGTGTCACAGGCGGTTTATGAATCCTACTGTTGTCGGCCACCGCCGCATTGATTTGTGGAATAAAATCAGTATGCCTTTTCTCTTTCTTTCTCATATATATAATCTCAATTATCCCTAACAACCTTTGACTAAAGATAGAAATATCTGAAAAGAACCCATATCCTAAACTTGGAAACCGAATGTAAAAATAACTAATAACAGAATCAAAGCAAGGAAAGAACTAACGATGTAATCAAGACCGCTTAATCCTTTCTTCCTATAATAAACTCGATCAAAGGTGTGATGCATAACATCAATCCTCGAAAAACCAAATTTTGTCCTCAAGTCAAGGTCGCTGAAAGAACGCCGAAGAACCATAGCATCGACCCAGGTGGCTTCGTCTTGGGGCTCCCCAGCCCAATGGACCAAGAATTGACGCTTGCCCTAAAAAAACGCAGAGCCAAAAGTTGATAAGGCTCCTGGGAAACTTCAGCCAGTATGGGCACCACCATCTCTGGCAAGGCAGGCACTCCATCAGGGAGATCGCCCTTGTACTGCTTCAAAAGGGAGACATGGAAGACATTGTGGAGGCAAGAATCCTTAGGTAGTGCCAGGCGGTTTGCTACTGACCCAATTCTAGCTTCCACTTGGTATGGTCCAAAATAGCGAGCGGCCAGCTTGCGTGAAGGAGTATGACGGATAGAAAGTTGCCGATGCAGCTGCAAACGAAGCCAAACCCATGCACCCTTTTGAAACTCCGCTTCTCGATGTTTTGCATCATACCGCTGTTTCATGTGATTTTGAGCCCTTAAGAGATGTTCCCGTGCCTAAGCAAGGAGAGTGTCCTGGTCGACCAGCTGACAATCCACCGCATCAATGGTTGTCATATCGTACTGATATGGCAGCAAGGCAGGGAGCTTACGGCCATGCACCAATTCAAATGGTGGCATCCTGTGGACAGAATGAAAGGAAGTGTTGAAACAAAATTCAGCCCATGGAAGCCACGTTGCCCAGGAAGAAGGATTATCCGTGGCAAGACATCATCGAAGATACATCTCGACGGTACGGTTCACCACCTCTGTTTGGCCATCCGTCTGTGGATGGTAAGCAGTAAAGAAAAGGAGGGCAGTCCCACTTCTCTTGAATAAATCCTGCCAGAATGCGCTGAGGAAGATAGGATCATGGTCGGAAACGATGGATTCCGGAATGCCGTGTAATCAGACCACATGATCAAAGAAAATTGATGCTACGGCTGATGTCGTGGTTGGTCGATGCAAAGCCAGAAAGTGAGAATATTTGGAGAGTCTGTCGACCACCACCAAGATCGTTGTCTTGCCACCAGACTTGGGAAGAGCAGTGATAAAGTCCATTGAAATGTCTATCCATACCTGCTGTGGGATAGACAGGGGTTGTAGGAGGCCCGCCGGTGATAAAGAACTAGTTTTATTGTGTTGACACACCTGGCATTTTGCAATATAAGATTCCACAGTCTTCCATTGGTTGGACCAATAGAATTCCGCGTGAACACGATGTAATGTTTTCTACATCCCCTCATGAGTGAGGTCATGAATGTGGCTAATAATCGTGTTCACCAATGGCGAGTCAGCGGGGACAAAAAGATGATGCCCGCGATAGACCAAGTCATTCTCCACTCGCCACTGTTTGTGTTGTTTGCTAGGCTGGTCGGCCAAGTTGTGGGAAGCAGAAAGATCCATGGCGAACTCGGCCAATGAGGTAGACCCGGCCGGACTGGAAGTAGTGATGACATCCCCAAGCTGTTGTGTTGACACCGGTACTGAAGGAGCGAATTTGGCATGGAGTTCTCGAACAACTGGATGATGGCACAGCTCTTGAAGCCAGTCATTTCTTATGAGTCCCACCGGAAGAGAAAGCAAGGCACGAGTGGGCTCTTCAGCATGGAGGCGTGATAAGGTGTCAGCCACCACATTGGTCTTGCCCAGCTTGTATTCCACTCGAAAATCAAACCCCATAAGTTTGCTCAACCAATGCTATTGTGGAGGAGTGATGAGGGCCTATTCCAATAAATATTTGAGACTTCCATGATCGGTGCGCACAATAAATGACTGCCCCCATAAATAGGGCCTCCAATGGCGCACGGCCTTCGACAATCCAATGAGCTCACGCTCATATGCGGCTAACTTGACATGTAGAGCAGCCAATTGATGGCTGAAGTACGTGATGGGATGACCCTGTTGTTGTAGAACCACTCTAATGCCGGTGCCCAAGCATCACACTCCACCACAAAGGGATGAGAAAAATCGGGCATTTGTAAGACTGGGGCAGACATCAAGACCTGTTTTAAGTTAGCAAAAGCAGCCTTAGCCTCAGGGGTCCAATTGAAATTCTGGTGGTGCAACAATGCTATCAGGGGTGCGGCAAGGGCTGCATAATCTCGGATGAATCGCCGGTAATACCCGGTGAGACTGAGAAACCCACGTAAGGCGGTGATTGAGAAGGGTCATGGCCAAGAAGCAATAGCCTGCAGTTTGGATGGGTCGGCCGCGACGCCATTGCCGGAGATGATGTGCCTCAGGTAACCAATTGATCGTTGAGCAAAGGCGCATTTGGAATTCTTCAAATATAATTGATGGTAGCGACGATGATCCAGAACCAAACATAGATGGCCGTAATGAGCTTCCTCCATGGGGCTATAAATCAATATATCATCAAAAAATACCTGGACAAATTTACGAAGGAAGTCCTGTAAAATGTCATTCATGAGGGCCTGAAATGTGGACGGAGCATTTGATAGGCCAAACGGCATGACAAGAAATTCATAATGGCCATGATGTGTCCGGAACGCCGTCTTCTCAATGTCAGCCTCATGCATCCGGACTTGATGATAACCGGAGCACAAATCAAGCTTGGAAAAGAAGGTGGCATGCCTGAGCTCATCAAGTAGTTCTTAGACCACCGGAATTGGAAATCTATCTTTAATGGTCCGAGCATTGAGTTTGCGATAGTCCACACAGAAGCACCAGGACCCATCAGCCTTTTTGACTAGCAATACCGGGGAGGAAAAAGGGGATCGACTAACCCGAATGAGGCCCTATTGTAGCATATCTGCGCATTGACACTCAATCTCATCTTTCTAGCGATATGGGTAACGATAGGGCCGAACCACCACTGGGTCAGTACCGGTAGCCAAACAAATGCGATGGTCGCATGGCCGAGATGGTGGAAGTCCTTGGGGATCAGCAAAGATATCCCCAAATAGAGATAAAATCTCCTGGACAGGTGCGGACTCGGACACGATAGATTGAAGCATGCGAAGGTGTAACATCCCAAAATTTCAGTTTTTTAATTAATTAATATTATTTTATTGCTAATTATGGATTTTATGATTTTTCTGAATTTATTTGGATTTTCTGAGATTTATTTGAATTCTTTGGAATTAAAATACATTATCTTTTGTCAAGAAATAATTATAAAAAGAGATTTGCTAAATAAAGTTTTTCTGAAAATATTTTATTTAAGTCTAGAATAGCTCAAAGTATTTTGAGAATTTTACGGAATTTTTAGAGTATTTTTAAGGCCCCAAATAAATCAAAACCTTTATTCGGAATAAATAAAAAAGGAAATTTGGGAGATTATGGAATGAATAGTAGTGGGCCGGCCCATACACCGCATGCCGGGCGGAATAGGAAACCCTAAACATCCGCCGTCTGCTCGAGATCAAACGGTTCTCGATCGCCTTCTCCGATGGAAGGTGTGCTCGCCGCTTCGACCGACATCGCCACGCCTTGAACTTTCCATCCACGCCTACCGCGCTGTATAAAGGACCCCGAGCCCTCCGATACTCACCTTGAGCCACCGCCTTTTCCCTCTTGTGCCATCACGGAGAGTTAGTGTAGCCACCGCAAAAGCTCGCCGAGTAGCAAGGTCGCGGATCGAGGGTTTGCGCCTGTTTGCCGCCGCTGGTATCTCTTCCGCCGATTTGAAGCGCCCAAACTCGCCGAAGTCACGCCAGATCCAAGCCGCTACCTCTTCTTCACCGGGAGCACCGAGCGCCGTGGAGTACATCGCTTCTTCGCTCCGGGAGAGCCGAGTCGCCGCCACCATCGCTGGCTCGGAGCTCAGAGGCTGCTCGATCTTCAACGGCGCCGAGATTGATCCACGCCGGCTGAGGTGGGGTGATAAACGCCGACACGTGGCGCCACGCCAACGGAGTCGCCTGTGGCGCCGAGGTGGCATCGAGCTGGCATTGCGGGCGGCACACGGGCACATGTGTCACCGATGTCGGAAAATCAGATTTTTTCGATATAAAATAATTCACTAAATTCGGAAATTCTATTTTCGTGGTTATTTTCAGGATTTTCCAAACTTTGAAACCTTATAACTTTTGCATACTAACTCGGATTGAGGTGATTCAAATTCCTAAAAATTTGTAAAATGAGATCTTTCTAATGGTGGCTTTTATTTGAATTTTTGAATTTGTTTGCTCTTTGATTTTGGTTTTTATTTGCTATTTCTTCTCGATTCGCAGAGACGTTGAGTTGAACGGATTTCGGAGGAAGAATTCACAACTCAGAATTATATTCAGATCAAGACCAGGAGCAAGAGCTTAACGAAGGCAAGTTGTGCTTTGATCATGTTGCACCCATAAATTAGATTGCATGCTATTTTGATTTACTTTATTACTTGTTACTTCATGTGTATAAATGATTTCAACTTAACTTCGGGATTAGCTATTGTACCCTTTGAATTACACCCTACCTTGTTAAATTGTATGCCATGATCCACTTGTCACCCTAGGTTGGTTAATTATAGTTGGTAAATAGAAAATCAACATGGGTGGTTAGAACGACATAGAATTGCTTAGCCATGCCACGTCATCACATGCTCATGGAATATTACTTAATGATCTTGACTAATGGAATATGGAACAATGATGATAATTTGTGGGCCATGTGTGGTCGCACAAAGAGATTGAGTTGTTGTGGCAGCGGAGTCACGCAACGATGTTGATTTGTGAAGAGCACGTGGTGCTTGGTAACCAACCGGGAGATAATCACTTTAGATTGAAGCAAGTGGAAGGGGCAAGGGTGCCAGGGTGGGCCCGATGGGCGAGAAAGGGTATGTGTAAGTCTTGCTTTAATCAATCCTAAGGACTTAACCTTGCGAGCCTTTGACCTGAGTCTTACTTGCAACCACATGTCTGGAATGGGACAGCTTAGCTGACTAATTTGCAAATGCTTAACTTAAGTGCTATCTTGGTGGTGTGGGTCCGGGTTCACGGAGGAAACTCACATGGCGCAAGAGGGGGGCCCTGTTTAGGTGGTTTAGCCCTTCAGTTGTTGAAACCTTAGCGGTAGCACCGGGTTAAGAGGATGCATTGTAAAGGCTTCACACGATCATTCGCCTGTGGTGCATGGTTGTATCATGTGGGTAAAGTGCATAACCTCCGCAGAGTGTACAAACTATTCGGATAGCCGTGTTCACTGTATTGAGCAATGCTCGAATTACAATCAAGGGGTAGTTAATTAAAATGAACAACTGGATGGGATGGCGGGATGCCATGTGGATAAAGGAACTTGATTTAGGATGAAGAACTTGGATTTGATTTGAGAAACAATGGAATCTACGTACTTGTTATTATTTGTTTTATCGTCTTTTCAGTCTACATATTGCTTATGTTTGGAAATGCTGCTCACTGCTTAAGAACCACTTAGCCATTCCTTTGGAATAAGCCTTGCATATAGCTATGATAGAATTGCATTCTGTGCACAACTTGTTGAGTACGTGTTGGTGTACTCACCCTTCCTACAAAAATCATCAGTGATGGAGAAGGAGTACCATGAAGGGACGAATGTTTAGGGTGCGAGCCTTGTCGGCTGCCCTCGTGGTATACCGAGGGGTTATCTACGCCTTCATTCACGCAGCTCAATTTGTTGTTCAGCCTTGTGAGGCATTGCTAAGTAAGTTGACCATAAGGTCATACGACTGCTAATATTTAATATATTATGTCTTTATCTTATTTACGTTGTGTATGATTATGATAATCACTAATGTTGAGCCTGTGTGCACTAGCGTGATCCTCGACTAGTGCAAGATACAGAGGGTCCGGATTTGCATATTCGGGTCCCACAAAAGTGGTATCGAGCCATATCGACCGTAGGTCTTGCCCCTAGATAGTTGGTCGCCTCTATAGGTCCTTCAAAATTATTTTCTAAGTAAAAGACCTAACCAAGAAGAATAATGTGTTCTTGACTTATCTCATTCTTCTATTTCGCCCTTACCAAAAATTCTTCCTTGTCCCTTGCTGAAATTTCTTTTCTTACCTCTACATGAATTGAGTTAAAATCTTACCCGAGTTATCTAAGTAGAAAACGATATACCACACTTCTGGAGATGGCACCGAGTACCTGCTACTACCGTAATGATCATCACGGAAGGAATCATCACGCTCATGGAGGAGTGGATCAATGAAGTGTGGAAGACTCAGTGCTTCAAGTAGCCAGTTGAGACTCATGTGTGGGAGTCGCGTTTCCTAAAATAAGAGAGTCACCCATGTAGAAGGTAGTTGTTGTGTGTTTTAGGTTGAATTGGTTTTTCTTGTTTGCTGAGTGTGCAGTATGTGTTGCAAAGCTTTTAGGCTTTTGTAAGCAACCATACCAAGATAATTAATAAAGATATAAAGTTTGGGTTTAACCTATTTCCCCACGTTAGAAATTCTTGCATCTCATCTATGCTATTTCTATCTTGCCTAACCAAAAAGAACTCGACAGATGGTGAATACTGTGGTAATCGTGAGCGCCAGAAGTGGTCTTCGCAGAATGACAATCCTAATGAGGGAACGCCAACACCACCAAAGACCACCAAAGAGATGTACGAACTTAGGAGCTTTCATAACCGCACAAACCCAAATTTTATGCAGCATAATGATGCAAACAGATGCGTAATATGACCAACCCACCAGAGGAAACCACAACATACAACACGGCAACAATGGGCAGATTCTCATTCTAAATCACGATTTCATGAGAACCCGTTCTCCAACCTTCTCAGCAATGCTAATCCTTTGGAGGTCGATTTATTGGTTAAGGACCATTGAGAAGAAACTACATATCACGCAGGTGAGGGTAATGAAAAGGTGTTGTATGCTTCACACCACCGGAAGGAACTGGCCAATAATGGTGGGAGAATTATCACAAGAAGATATGAAGCGCCACAGGAAATTACCTGGGAAGAGTTTACAATGGCTTTCCGTCAATACCATGTGCCGGAAGGGATGATAGAGCTCAAGAAGGAAGAGTTCAGGACTTTGAAACAAGGAGGCCAACCAGTGGCGGAATATCTGAATAAGTTCACACAGTTAGCACGCTATACACCGAGGATGTGGCTACAGATAAGGCTAGGCGCCTCTGCTTGAAGGGTTTAAACTCAGATCGCAGTGGGCTTGATCACCCACACTTTTCCCGACATTCAGAGTTGGTCAATAAGGCTTTGATCCTTGAGGATAAGCGCAAGGAGTTGGGTGAAGACGCAAGCCAGGATGGCTAATCAGCAGAGCCGCCAAATCATCTCAAAGTTGAGGATGACACCTCGCCAGCTTTTCCAGATTCATTTCAGCTGTCGAAAGCAGAGCACCGGCCCCAACACCGCGCCCCACTAGTCGAATTTTCAGACTCCAAAGACCAATGGGCAATGTCGCTTCGAAGTCAACACCGATGCTAGGAGGTGCTTTTCATGCCATGAGCAGACATTTCGCTAACAAGTGTCCGAGGAAGGGCAATGTTACGCCGGTTTGTTTTAATTTGAGCACTACCCTTCTATGCCTCCAAAGGATGAGGAAATCGAGTATCAAGGCGGTCAGAGCATCGCTCACCAAAGAATACGAGGAAGACTCAATCATATCACGACAGATGAGGCCTGTGACACCGTGGAAGTTGTAATCGATATACCGACGCCCAACCCCGCCGCTAATCCGCAGGAGATGACTCTCTTGTCGCTAATCGTAATCAGAAGATGAAGATAGCTATCCAAGAGCCCGCAACCTCCGCTTGATATCTGCGGTGGAGGCGTGAAGAGGAAGATTAGCCGATGTTTAGGATCATGATTCACAACAATTGTCGTACCTAAAGTAGTAGTTGCCAATTTAATATTTCCGTTATTGTACGACCCATAGGTCCAGTCCCTGTAATAAAGGAGATATGTCAGGTAGTACTTTGAAGTTTTAGGTTACTATTTAGTTATGGTTCAAACTGTCAAGAATTTTACGACGCCTAATGAGCCACTTGAGTTATAAGCATGAAGAATAAAGCGCTTATGGAATACTTGGATAAATTTGCGTTATTTTACAGACGATACCCTTGTGTATCCCAAGTCAGAAGAAGAGCATGCGGAGCATTTGCGATTAGTTTTGGGGAAGAAGGAAAAGAAGTTTGCATGTACGCCAGAGTGTAAAGAAAAGTTTTCGTGAGCTAGAGAAGCGCTTAACATCCGCACTCGTGATAGTATCACGGATGTTCGTAATAGTTTTGACATTCTTGTGATACATCAAGACAAAGGAGGCCGATGAAGAAAATTTTCCACCCATGAGCTAGAGTTAGCAAATGAGTTCATGCTTTAAAGATATGGCGCCATTACCTCATTGGGAATAGATGTGAGATATATATGGATCATAAGAGCTTGAAGTACCTATTCACAGTCAAATCTTAACATGAGTCAAAGGAGATGGCTAGAGTTAATTAAGGATTATAATGTTGGAATCCACTATCATCCCGAAAAGTTAATGTAGTAGCCGATGCTATAGTCGAGAAGCCATAGTATAAATGCAAGAGAAGCCTGATCAACCGAAGTTGTGTGAAGAAAATTCGAAATTAAGATTAGAGGTTGTGCCGCAAGGATTTGTAGTTGCCTTTAGAAGTAAAACCAACCCTTGAGGACCAAATTAGGGAGAAGCAAAGTAAAGACGAGAAGAACAAAGAAGATTAAGTCTAAGAAGGAAGAGGGTTTAGCGGAAGATTTCACCGTGGATGAACAAGGAACTTTAAGGTTTAAAGGATGAATTTGTGTGCCAAATAAGAAAGAGCTTAGCAGATTGATTCTTGAGGAAGCACACGATTCTAAGTATTCGATTCATCCAGAAATGCAAATGTATCGGGATCTTAAGAAGAGGTTCCGTGGCCAAGTATGAAACGTGAAGTCGCAAAGCATGTAGCGCTGTGTGATGTGCGAGGGTGAAGGAGATGCATCGAAGCCTCACGGATTGTTGCACCATTGAAGATTCCTAATGGAAGTGGAGGAGATTGGAATGGATTTTATCACAGGATTGCCCAAGACTCAGAGAGGTTATGACTTATATGGGTGATCATTGACCTGTTAACCAAAGTCGCCACTTCATCCCGTGAAGACGACTTATTCCGAGATAAGTCGGCAAAATTGTATATGTCAAGGATTGTATGTTTGCATGGTATACCCAAGAAGATTGTGTCGGATCGAGGTACCTAGTTTACCTCAGGATTTTGGGACAAGTTGCATGAAGCCATGGGTACTCGCTGAATTTTAGCACCGCATATCATCCGCACAGATGGTCGATCGAGAGGGTTAATCAGATTTTGGAGGACATGTTGAGAGCTCCCATGCGATATCATACAAAGACATCTTGGGATAAATGTTTGCCATATGCGAGTTCGCTTATGACAATAGTTATCGTGCTAGTTTGCAAATGTCACCATATGAAGCCTTAGATGGACGAGCTGTCGCACTTCGCTGAATTGGAATGCACAGAGAGCGCCGGTATTTGGATCGGAAATTCTTAGAGAGGCCGAAGAGCAAGTTGCCATGATCAGAGAAAGATTGAAGACAGCGAAGTCAAGGCAGAAGAGTTATGCCGATAATCACCGTCGTGACTTGAGTTTTGAGCCCAATGATTATGTGTACCTTAGGGTTACTCCCCTCAAAGGTGTTAAGAGGTTTTATGTCAAGGGAAAGCTTGCACCTAGGTTTGTTGGACCATTTAAAATCTTGAGCCGTCGGGGAGAGGTTGCTTACCAGTTAGAGTTACCAAATTCATTGGCCGGTGTGCATGATGTGTTCCATGTGTCACAGCTTAAGAAATGTCTTCGAGTGCCAGCTTGAGCGACGCGCTGGAGGCTATTGAGTTGCAAGAAGATCTCGACCTACAAGGAACACCCGATCAAGATTCTCGATGTGATGGAGCGAGGACCGAAACAAGTCCATTCGCTTTAAGAGTCCAATGGAGTAATCATTCGAAAATGAAGCAACCTCGAGCGTGAAGATGATTTGAAGGCAAAATTCCCAAACCTATTCTCTAGTCATTTTGAATCTCGGGGTCGAGATTCCGTTAAGGGGGGAGGTTTGTAACATCCTAAAATTTCAGTTTTTAATTAATTAATATTATTTTATTGCTAATTATGGATTTTATGATTTTTCTGAATTTATTTGGATTTTTGAGATTTATTTGAATTCTTTGGAATTAAAATACATTATCTTTTGTCAAGAAATAATTATAAAAAGAGATTTGCAAAATAAAGTTTTTCTGAAAATATTTTATTTAAGTCTAGAATAGCTCAAAGTATTTTTGAGAATTTTACGGAATTTTAGAGTATTTTTAAGGCCCCAAATAAATCAAAACCTTTATTCGAATAAATAAAAAGGAAATTAGGAGATTATGGAATGAATAGTAGTGGGCCGCCCATACATCGGCATGCCGGGCGGAATAGGAAACCCTAAACATCCGCCGTCCGCTCGAGATCGAACGGTTCTCGATCGTCTTCTCCGATGGAAGGTGTGCTCGCTGCTTCGACCGGGACATCGCCGCCGCCTTGAACTTTCCATCCACGGCGCCGCCAGTATAAAAGGACCCCGAGCCCCTCCGACACTCACCTTGAGCCACCGCCTTTTCCCTCTTGTGCCATCACGGAGAGTTAGTGTAGCCACCGCAAAGCTCGCCGGAGTAGCAAGGTCGTGACCGAGGGTTTGCGCCGTGTTTCCGTCGCCGTCGGTATCTCTTCCGCCAATTTGAAGCCAGCTCCAAACTCACCGAGTCACGCCGCATCCAAGCCGCTACCTCTTCTTCACCGGGGAGCACCGGAGCGTCGTGGAGTACATCGTCTTCTTCGTCTCCGCGAGAGCTGAGTCGCCGCCACCATCGCTGGCTCGGGAGCTCTGTAGGCCGTCCGATCTTCAACGAAGCGCCGAGATTGATCCACGTCGCCGGTTGAGGTGGGGTGATAAAACGCTGACACGTGGCGCCACGTCAACGGAGTCGCCCGTGTGGCGCTGAGGTGGCATCGAGCTGGCATTGCGTGGCGGCACACGTGGGCACATGTGTCAGCTGACGTCGGAAAATCAGATTTTTTCGATATAAAATAATTCACTAAATTCGGAAATTCTATTTTCAGGGTTATTTTCAGGATTTTCCAAACTTTGAAACCTTATAACTTTTGCATACGAACTCGGATTGAGGTGATTCAAATTCCTAAAAATTTGTAAAAATGAGATCTTTCTAATGGTGGCTTTTATTTGAATTTTTGAATTTGTTTGCTCTTTGATTTTGGTTTTTATTTGCTATTTCTTCTCGATTCGCGTAGACGTTGAGTTGAACGGGATTTCGGAGGAAGAATTCACAACTCAGGAATTATATTCAGATCAAGACCAGGAGCAAGAGCTTAACGAAGGCAAGTTGTGCTTTGATCATGTTGCACCCATAAATTAGATTGCATGCTATTTTGATTTACTTTATTACTTGTTACTTCATGTGTATAAATGATTTCAACTTAACTTCGGGATTAGCTATTGTACCCTTTGAATTACACCCTACCTTGTTAAATTGTATGCCATGATCCACTTGTCACCCTAGGTTGGTTAATTATAGTTGGTAAATAGAAAATCAACATGGGTGGTTAGAACGACATAGAATTGCTTAGCCATGCCACGCCATCACATGCTCATGGAATATTACTTAATGATCTTGACTAATGGAATATGGAACAATGATGATAATTTAGGGCCATGTGTGGTCGCACAAAGAGATTGAGTTGTTGTGGCAAATGAGTCACGAACGATGTTGATTTGTGAAGAGCACGTGGTGCTTGGTAACCAACCGGGAGATAATCACTTTAGATTGAAGCAAGTGGAAGGGGCAAGGGTGCCAGGGTGGGCCCGATGGGCGAGAAAGGGTATGTGTAAGTCTTGCTTTAATCAATCCTAAGGACTTAACCTTGCGAGCCTTTGACCTGAGTCTTACTTGCAACCACATGTCTGGAATGGGACAGCTTAGCTGACTAATTTGCAAATGCTTAACTTAAGTGCTATCTTGGTGGTGTGGGTCCGGGTTCACGGAGGAAACTCACATGGCGCAAGAGGGGGGCCCTGTTGTGGTGGTTTAGCCCTTCAGTGTTGAAACCTTAGCGGGTAGCACTGGGTTAAGAGGATGCATTGTAAAGGCTTCGTTACGATCATTCGCCTGTGTGGTGCATGGTTGTATCATGTGGGTAAAGTGCATAACCTCTGCAGAGTGTACAAACTATTCGGATAGCCGTGCTCACGGTATTGAGCAATGCTCGGGAATTACAATCAAGGGGTAGTTAATTAAAATGAACAACTGGATGGGATGGCGGGATGCCATGTGGATAAAGGAACTTGATTTAGGATGAAGAACTTGGATTTGATTTGAGAAATAATGGAATCTACGTACTTGTTATTATTTGTTTTACTGTCTTTTCAGTCTACATATTGCTTATGTTTGAAAATGCTGCTTACTGCTTAAGAACCACTTAGCCATTCCTTTGGAATAAGCCTTGCATATAGCTATGATAGAATTGCATTCTGTGCACAACTTGTTGAGTACGTGTTGGTGTACTCACCCTTGCCTACAAAAATCATCAGTGATGGAGAAGGAGTACCATGAAGGGACAAATGTTTAGGGTGCGAGCCTTGTCAGTTGCCTGTGGTATACCGAGGGTTATCTACGCCTTCATTCATTGCAGTTCAATTTGTTGTTCACCTTGTGAGGCATTGCTAAGTAAGTTGACCATAAGGTCATACGATCGCTAATATTTAATATATTATGTCTTTATCTTATTTACGTTGTGTATGATTATGATAATCACTAATGTTGAGCCTGTGTGCACTAGCGTGATCCTGGACTAGTGCAGTATACACAGAGGGTCCGGATTTGCATATTCGGGTCCCGACAAAAGTGGTATCAGAGCCATACTGACTGTAGGTCTTGCCCCTAGATAGTTGGTCGTCTCTATAGGTCCTTCAAAATTATTTTCTAAGTAAAAGACCTAACCAAGAAGAATAATGTGTTCTTGACTTATCTCATTCTTCTATTTCTGCCCTTACCAAAAATTCTTCCTTGTCCCTTGCTGAAATTTCTTTCTCTTACCTCTACTGAATTGAGTTAAAATCTTACCTGAGTTATCTAAGTAGAAAAACGATATACCACACTTCTGGAGATGGCACCGAGTATCTGCTACTACCGTAATGATCATCACGGAAGGAATCATCACGCTCATGGAGGAGTGGATCAATGAAGTGTGGAAGACTCAGTGCTTCAAGTAGCCAGTTGAGACTCATGTGTGGGAGTCGCGTTTCCTAAAATAAGAGAGTCACCCATGTAGACGGTAGTTGTTGTGTGTTTTAGGTTGAATTGGTTTTTCTTGTTCTTTGAGTGTCTTGTATGTGTTGCAAAGCTTTTAGGCTTTTGTAAGCAACCATACCAAGATAATTAATAAAGATATAAAGTTTGGGTTTAACCTATTTCCCCATCGCTAGAAATTCTTGCATCTCATCTATGCTATTTCTATCTTGCCTAACCAAAAAGAACTCGACGGATGGTGAATACTGTGGTAATCGGGGAGCGTCAGAAGTGGTCTTCGCAGAATGACAATCCTAATGAGGAACGCCAACACCACCAAAGCACCACCAATAGATGTACTGAGAACTTAGGAGCTTTCATAACAAGACAAACCCAAGCTTATGCGGCATAATGATGCGGCAGATGAGAACATGACCAACCCACGAGAGGAAACCACAACATACAACACGGCAACAATGGGCAGATTCTCATTCTAAACTATCAAATTTCATGAGAACCCGTCCTCCAACCTTCTCGAGCAATGCTAATCCTTTGGAGGTCGATGATTGGTTAAGGACCATTGAGAAGAAGCTACATATCACGCATGTGAGGGTAATGAAAAGGTGTTGTATGCTTCACACCGGTGGAAGGAATCATGAATGGTGGGAGAATTATCGCAAGAACATATGAAGCGCCACAGAAATTACAGGAAGAGTTTATAATGGCTTTCCGTCAATACCATGTGCCTAAGGGATGATAGAGCGCAAGAAGGAAGAGTTCAGGACTTTGAAACAAGGAGGCCAACCAGTGGCGGAATATCTGAATAAGTTCACACAGTTAGCACGCTATACACCCGAGGATGTGGCTCTGAGATAAGGCTAGGCGCCTCATTTCTTGAAGGGTTTAAACTTCAGATGCGCAGGGCTTGATCACCCACACTTTCCTCGACTTTCGTGAGTTGGTCAATAAGGCTTTGATCCTTGAGGATAAGCGCAAGGAGTTGGGTGAAGACCGCAAGCGCAGGATGGCTAATCAGGCAGAGCTGCCAAATCATCTCAGGTTGAGGATGACACCTCGGCCAGCTTGCTGAGATTCACCGCTTGCCGAAGCAGAGCACCAGTCCCAACACCGCGTCCCGCTAATCGAATTTTCAGACTCCAGCACCAATGGGCAATGTAGTTTCTGGATGTCAACAGCCTGATGCTAGGAGGTGCTTTTCATGCCATGAGCCAGGTCATTTCGCTAACAAGTGTCCGAGGAAGGGCAATGTTACGCCGGTTCGTTTTAATTTGAGCACTACCCCTTCTACAGCTCCAGTGACAGGAGGAAATCGAGTATCAGTGCGGTCAAGAGCATCGCCTCAGCCAGCAATACGAGGAAGACTCAATCATATCACGACAGATGAGGCCCAGGACACTGTGGAAGTTGTACTGGATATACCTGACGTCCAACCCCGCCGCTGATCCGCAAGGAGATGACTCTCTTGTCGCTAATCAGAATCAGGAAGATGAAGATAGCTATCCAAGAGCCTGCAACCCTCCGTTTGATATCTGCGGTGGAGGCGGTGAAGAGGAAGATTAGCCAGATGTTTAGGATCATGATTCACAGTCAATTGTCGTACCTAAAGTAGTAGTTGCCAATTTAATATTTTCGTTATTGTACGACCCATAGGTCCAGTCCCTGTAATAAAGGAGATATGTCAGGTAGTACTTTGAAGTTTTAGGTTACTATTTAGTTATGGTTCAAACTGTCAAGAATTTTACGTATCAGCTAATGAGCCAGCTTGAGTTATAAGCATGAAGAATAAAGCAGTTATGGAATACTTGGATAAATTTGCGGTTATTTTTATAGACAATACCCTTGTGTATCCCAAGTCAGAAGAAGAGCATGCGGAGCATTTGCGATTAGTTTTGGGGAAGAAGGAAAAGAAGTTTGCATGTACGCCAGAGTGTAAAGAAAAGTTTTCGGTAGCTAGAGAAGCAGTTAACATCCGCACCCGTGATTGTACTACCGGATGTTCAGAATAGTTTTGACATTCTTGTGATACATCAAGACAGTGGAGGCCGCATGAAGAAAATTTTTCGACCCATGAGCTAGAGTTAGCAGCCGTAGTTCATGCTTTAAAGATATGGCGTCATTACCTCATTGGGAATAGATGTGAGATATATATGGATCATAAGAGCTTGAAGTACCTATTCACACAGTCAAATCTTAACATGAGTCAAAGGAGATGGCTAGAGTTAATTAAGGATTATAATGTTGGAATCCACTATCATCCTGGAAAAGTTAATGTAGTAGCCGATGCTATAGTCGTAGAAGCCATAGTATAAATGCAGTAGAAGCCAGTGATCAACCGGAAGTTGTGTGAAGAAAATTCGGAAATTAAGATTAGAGGTTGTGCCGCAAGGATTTGTAGTTGCCTTAGAAGTAAAACCAACCCTTGAGGACCAAATTAGGGAGAAGCAAAGTAAAGACGAGAAGAACAGCAAGATTAAGTCTAAGAAGGAAGAGGGTTTAGCGGAAGATTTCACCGTGGATGAACAAGGAACTTTAAGGTTTAAAGGATGAATTTGTGTGCCAAATAAGAAAGAGCTTAAGCAGTTGATTCTTGAGGAAGCACACGATTCTAAGTATTCGATTTATCCGGGAAATGCAAAATGTATCAGGATCTTAAGAAGAGGTTCTGGTGGCCAAGTATGAAACGTGAAGTCGCAAAGCATGTAGCGTTGTGTGATGTATGCCAGAGGGTGAAGGAGATGCATCAGAAGCCTGCCGGATTGTTGCAGCCATTGAAGATTCCGGAATGGAAGTGGGAGGAGATTGGAATGGATTTTATCACAGGATTGCCCAAGACTCAGAGAGGTTATGACTCTATATAGGTGATCATTGACCGGTTAACCAAAGTCGCTCACTTCATCCCGGTGAAGACGACTTATTCCGGAGATAAGCTGGCAGAATTGTATATGTCAAGGATTGTATGTTTGCATGGTATACCCAAGAAGATTGTGTCGGATCGAGGTACCCAGTTTACCTCAGGATTTTGGGACAAGTTGCATGAAGCCATGGGTACTCGCTTGAATTTTGGCACCGCATATCATCCGCAGACAGATGGTCAGACCGAGAGGGTTAATCAGATTTTGGAGGACATGTTGAGAGCCTGTGCGATATCATACAGCACATCTTGGGATAAATGTTTGCCATATGCGGAGTTCAGTTATAACAATAGTTATCGAGCTAGTTTGCAAATGTCACCATATGAAGCCTTGTATGGACGAGCTTTGTCGCACTTCGCTGAATTGGAATGAGACAGAGAGCGTTCGGTATTTGGATCGGAAATTCTTAGAGAGGCCGAAGAGCAAGTTGCCATGATCAGTGAAACATTGAAGACAGCGTAGTCAAGGCAGAAGAGTTATGCCAATAATCACCGTCGTGACTTGAGTTTTGAGCCCAATGATTATGTGTACCATAGGGTTACTCCCCTCAAAGGTGTTAAGAGGTTTTATGTCAAGGGAAAGCTTGCACCTAGGGGTCGAGATTCCTTTAAGGGGGGAAGGTTTGTAACATCCCAAAATTTCAGTTTTTTAATTAATTAATATTATTTTATTGCTAATTATGGATTTTATGATTTTTCTGAATTTATTTGGATTTTCTGAGATTTATTTGAATTCTTTGGAATTAAAATACATTATCTTTTGTCAAGAAATAATTATAAAAAGAGATTTGCAAAATAAAGTTTTTCTGAAAATATTTGATTTAAGTCTAGAATAGCTCAAAGTATTTTTGAGAATTTTACGGAATTTTAGAGTATTTTTAAGGCCCCAAATAAATCAAAACCTTTATTCGAATAAATAAAAAGGAAATTGGAGATTATGGAATGAATAGTAGTGGGCCGCCCATACACTGCATGCCGGGCGGAATAGGAAACCCTAAAATCCGCCGTCTGCTCGTGATCGAACGGTTCCCGATCGTCTTCTCCGATGGAAGGTGTGCCTCGCCGTCTTCGACCGGGACATCGCCGCCGCCCTTGAACTTTCCATCCACGCCGCGCCCGCCAGGTATAAAAGGACCCCCGAGCCCCCTCCGATACTCACCTTGAGCCACCGCTCCTTTTCCCTCTTGTGCCATCGCCGGAGAGTTAGTGTAGCCACCGCAAAAGCTCGCCGGAGTAGCAAGGTCATGACCGAGGGTTTGCGCCGTGTTTCCGTCGCCGTCGGTATCTCTTCCGCCGATTTGAAGCCAGCTCCAAACTCGCCGAGTCACGCCGCATCCAAGCCGCTACCTCTTCTTCACCGGGGAGCACCGAGCGTCGTGGAGTACATCGTCTTCTTCGTCTCCGGGGAGAGCTGAGTCGCCGCCACCATCGCCGCTCGGAGCTCAGAGGTCGTCCGACTGCAACGGTTACCGAGATTGATCCACGTCGCCGGTTGAGGTGGGGTGATAAACGCCGACACGTGGCGCCACGCCAACGAGTCGCCTGTGGCGCCGAGGTGGCATCGAAATGGCATTGCGGGCGGCACACGTGGGCACATGTGTCACCGACATCGAAAATCAGATTTTTCGATATAAAATAATTCACTAAATTCGGAAATTCTATTTTCAGGGTTTTTATTTGCTATTTCTTCTCGATTCGCGTAGACGTTGAGTTGAACGGGATTTCGGAGGAAGAATTCACAACTCAGGAATTATATTCAGATCAAGACCTGGAGCAAGAGCTTAACGAAGGCAAGTTGTGCTTTGATCATATTGCACCCATAAATTAGATTGCATGCTATTTTGATTTACTTTATTACTTGTTACTTCATGTGTATAAATGATTGCAACTTAACTTCAGGATTAGCTATTGTACCCTTTGAATTACACCCTACCTTGTTAAATTGTATGCCATGATCCACTTGTCACCCTAGGTTGGTTAATTATAGTTGGTAAATAGAAAATCAACATGGGTGGTTAGAACGACATAGAATTGCTTAGCCATGCCACGTCATCACATGCTCATGGAATATTACTTAATGATCTTGACTAATGGAATATGGAACAATGAAGATAATTTGTGGGCCATGTGTGGTCGCACAAAGAGATTGAGTTGTTGTGGTAGCGGAGTCACGCAACGATGTTGATTTGTGAAGAGCACGTGGTGCTTGGTAACCAATCGGGAGATAATCACTTTAGATTGAAGCAAGTGGAAGGGGCAAGGGTGCCAGGGTGGGCCCGATGGGCGAGAAAGGGTATGTGTAAGTCTTGCTTTAATCAATCCTAAGGACTTAACCTTGCGAGCCTTTGACCTGAGTCTTATTTGCAACCACATGTCTGGAATGGGACAGCTTAGCTGACTAATTTGCAAATGCTTAACTTAAGTGCTATCTTGGTGGTGTGGGTCGGGTTCACGGAGGAAACTCACATGGCGCAAGAGGGGGCCCTGTTGTGGTGGTTTAGCCCTTGATGTTGAAACCTTAGCGGTAGCACCGGGTTAAGAGGATGCATTGTAAAGGCTTTTCACGATCATTCGCCTGTGGTGCATGGTTGTATCATGTGGGTAAAGTGCATAACCTCTGCAGAGTGTACAAACTATTCGGATAGCCGTGTTTCACGGTATTGAGCAATGCTCGAATTACAAATCAAGGGGTAGTTAATTAAAATGAACAACTTGATGGGATGGCGGGATGCCATATGGATAAAGGAACTTGATTTAGGATGAAGAACTTGGATTTGATTTGAGAAACAATGGAATCTACGTACTTGTTATTATTTGTTTTATCGTCTTTTCAGGTCTACATATTGCTTATGTTTGAAAATGTCGCCATCGCTTAAGAACCACTTAGCCATTCCTTTGGAATAAGCCTTGCATATAGCTATGATAGAATTGCATTCATGCACAACTTGTTGAGTACGTGTTGGTGTACTCACCCTTGCCTACAAAAAATCATCGGTGATGGAGAAGGAGTACCATGAAGGGACAAATGTTTAGGGTGCGAGCCTTGTCGGTTGTTCGTGGTATACCGAGGGTTATCTACGCCTTCATTCCGCCGCAGCTCAATTTGTTGTTCAGCCTTGTGAGGCATTGCTAAGTAAGTTGACCATAAGGTCATCATCGCTAATATTTAATATATTATGTCTTTATCTTATTTACGTTGTGTATGATTATGATAATCACTAATTTGAGCCTGTGTGCACTAGCGTGATCCTGGACTAGTGCAGTATACATAGAGGGTCCGGATTTGCATATTCGGGTCCCGACAGATGGTGACGCTGGTCCTGGAGTCCCTGAAGCCGGACCGGTTGTCCCTGAGATGTGAAGGTCATGGAGAGGGTGTCAAAATTCCACTGAATATCTCCTAGCGTCCGTAGCCATTGAACCCCCCAATACCACATCAAAACTGTCTAAGGGAATGATGAGGAAGGGAGCCTGAAATGTGTAGGATTGAATGCTGAATTGTGTCACTGGAATCACCCCAAGGCAAGGGAGGTCACTTCCCCTGGCCACCTAGACCTATTGTGGCTTGCTGGACACAGGCTGCCATGATCCGAGAAGAGCCGTTGCCCCATTGATGAGTTGTGAGTATTGCCACTATCGATAAGAGTGAGAAGGCAGCGTCCCTGGAGGTGAAGTTGCATCTGCATGGTAGCGCCATGCTTAGGTGCTTGGACAACCAGTAGAGACAGAGAAGGCTCGTCCTCGTCCAAGGTGACGGCGGCTCCCTCCTATCTGTCTTCATTGTCGTCAAGGAGTTCGAGATGAAAAAGACGCTTGCAGCGATGACCTCGCGTGTAAACCTCATCACAATTATAACAGAGACCTTTTGCATGATGATTAGCCAGTTGATCGGCACTGAGGCGCAGGCGAAACGGTGCGGAGCTAGTCAGAGTGCTGGTTGTTGATGCTGCAGGTGGTCCCGAGCGATGGGAAGCCCCTGGCACCGTGCCAGAGTGGCCGGAGGCGGTGTGTTTGGGCTCGCCTGCTCGTCCACTAGCCCCGTTGGACAGGGGATGTGACGGTGTACTAACAGGGGAGGACGCGCTTCGGCTGGCGGGCACCCAGAAACGGCTGGCGAAGGTTATGCCCAACTGAGCAGCTTCGGCCAGCCATGCATCTTTCCTGTCTTCCACATCCCTGGCGAATCCAATGGCCTCGACCAAGTCTTGCGGTCGATCATAGCGGACATCCGCAGCCAGGGCAACAGAGAGGCCAGCAGAGAAAGTTTTGATCTGGTCTTGATGGCGCATGCGCAGAGTGCACGCAAGCAGCCGCTAAAATTCCTTAGCATACTCATCCAGCCGCGAACTGCCTTGCTTCAAATTTACCAAGTCACCGAAAGGACCCATACTCGAGGAGCGAGTGAACCTTTTGGAGAATGTGTCATAAAAATTGTCCCAATGAATGAAGTGCTCCTCCAATTGCCAGTTATCTAGGACTCCCAAAGCTTCACCTCGGAGGTGGATGCCGGCAACCTCCACCCACTCGTCCTCTGGTATGCGATGGAAGCAAAAGAATCGCTCACATTATCGCAACCATCCCAAAGGGTCTTCTGTGCCATTGTACTCAGACAGATCAAACCGAGGCGGACGAGGGGTCCAACGCTGGTTGGACTCCTCCATGTTGCCGATTCCGAACTGGCGCCGACGAGCACTGTCGTGGTCACCCCGAAGTGTGTGTTGAGGCTGCCTATTGGAGCCCGCAAGCAGCCGATCCCATACTGGCAACATTGCTGAGGATTTCTTCCAATAAACGATGGGTCTCCTTCCCTGCAAGTTCCAGTGCAGCGACCCTATCTTCCAAGGATTGGGTGGTGGTCATCCTCTCGGAGCTGAAGGAAATATGTCCGCCGAGAGGGTGTTGCGGAGCCACGGGCGCAGAATCGCCAGAAGCTGATACCATTTTGTTGTGAGCAGACTCTGATCGGGCCTGCTCATATGCCCTAGTTCCTGGTGAAGACACAGGTGAGCACTCTCGTTAACGAATCACCCGATGTTGCTGGCTTGGGTAACTTCATTTGTTGTCGAGTCAACGCCTCAGATTGTATTTGTGGCATAAAATCGGTATGCCTTTTCTCTTTTCTTTCCTCATATATATAATCTCAATTATCCCTAACAACCTTTGACAGATAGAAATATCTGAAAAGGACCCATATCCTAAACTTGGAAACCGAACAGAAAATAACTAACAGCAGAATCAAAACAAGGAAAGAACTAACGACAGAATCAAGACTGCCTAATCCCTTTTCTTCCTATAATAAACCTGATCAAAGGTGTGACGCATAACATGGACAAACCGTATTTCTGGTAACTATGCCTGTCTATACATGAAGCACATGTGCACACGAGAATACAAAGTAAACCAGTTTTTGGTTGTGGTACCATGTAAAATTCTTAATTTCTTCCGCACCAGATTTTATTAGCATAATGGTTAGTATTAACATTTAAGCCCATCAATCTTTGCCATCAGTTGTTGTCATTTTAGCCTTCTTTCAGGCAAGTTTGTAATTACTCCTTTGTGGAATGGTGACGGTTGTGGGAAAATGCAACCAGTGCATGCCAAGCACATGTCAATGCATAATACATATCATAGTTGTTCTGTTTGCTTCTGTATTTCCCTGGTATACATAATCTAAAATAACTTAAGTATTCCACATGCTCACTCTTTTCTAATTTTTGTAGTGTATTTACAATTTTCCAGTATGTTCAAGTTGGGTAATTAAAAGAATTTAGCTTTACCTAACATAATAAATTCCTCACCTCAAAATTTCATGATCACCCAGCTACCATATTAACTAAAATTTATTTATCATTCACATCCAACAATCTTAATTACATAAATTGGGTTTATATGCTTCATAAAAATTCACTAACAATACCCACTAATGGAGCAAGATGTATATGCATGCGCTAACGAAAAAATTAATGGTAACTAAGAAAAAATATTAACTACGTAATTTTTATACATATCCTTCGGAAGAGCAACATAATAAATTTCCTCATCTCAAAATGCAAGGCAATTAACTTCATGATCACCCATCTATCATATTAACTATAATTTATTTTTCATTAATATCCAATAATCGTAAATACATAAATTTGATATATGCTTGACAAAACATTCATCATCTAAACAAGGTAGACAACTTAATCTAATACAGTAAGGTAATAAATTCATCATCTACAAATTGCTAGGTAAATAAAAAACAAACTAAATGTACACCTTGCATCTAAACCTTAATTAAGCTAGGAATAAACCTTTAATGGCAATTTTACAGTACAAATGAAGAGAGGAGACATATTTTACACACTTTGGAACAATTCTAGAAAGTAGAAGCACAAGATCTTGCCCAAACAAAATCTGAAATCAAAAAGCTAACTTTTCTTCTCGGGCAACAGAGGAGGAAGATGACCGGCGACAGGGGCAACAGTGGCTTTATATAGAAAACATTATTTGTGGCGGTTTTAAATTAAAACCGCCACAGATAATTATATTAGTGGCGGTTCTCAAACCAAACCGCCACAGATAATTTATTATCTGTGACGGTTCCATCTACCAACCGCCACAAATAGTCCCAGCGTTATCAGTGGCGGTTTCAAATAAAAACCGTCACAGATAATGTATTATCTGTGGCGGTTTTTAGATGAAACCGCCACAAATGGTCCTCCCGCCAATTTCCATATAGAACCGCCACTGATACATGTATTTGTGACGGTTCCAAAAGAACCGCCACAAATAGGGCATCACCTATGTGCTATTTTGTAGTAGTGCTTCTGTCGTCATTTCAACTAGGCTAGCAAATTGATCCACTTTCGCTGCTTGTGGGAGCAGTTTTGACTTAAGCTGCTTCCAGTGAGTCTTTTCCATATGAGATTTATCTTGTCATTCATGATAAGATTGTTATGCATGTTTTTTATTTAACTATGAATTTGTCATACATTTGCCATCCAAGTTATTGTGTTAGAAATCTGAGTATAATGTGCAGACTTGTAAGAAAAACATGTGATTTTTTGTTTGAATTGTTGGATGTAGGCGATATATGATGCTACCGTGGTGTCGATCAAGTCAGTTTTTGCCGGATTAGAATGGGTCACGGAGAGAGCGCTTTGTCTGATGCTCATCTTTGTGGGTCAATGCTGCCTTATTGCCCAGAGGTATGCTGGCTGCAAGGCTTGTCTTGTGCGTTACTAAATGTGACGTAAAATAACAATTTGCTACATCTTGCGGCGAAACCTTTTTGGTGATCCACTCAACTATGTATCTTCAGGACTATGAAAAGGCATGTGATGCACTTCTTCATGGTCTCAAACTTGTACTAGCGAATGTTACCATGAAGGAAGCATTATGGTACTGTATTGATCTACTTTAGCTGCAAACTTTGAAGTATAGTTTGCGATGATATATATATAACCTTATGCTGGTTGCCATCAGTTCTATTTTACAATAAGCCTCACCTAACATGTTATTGTCAAAAAAAAATGTATGTAGTGTGTGATCATGTGGATTAATAGGTGTTTGCACCAAATTTTGGAAAGTACGAAGCAAATCAGCAGATCCACGGGAGTTTGAATGACGCACGGAGAATATTTGGAAATGGGATATTGTTTAGGAAACCTTAGCCGACTCGGACTCTGTTGTCGTGATGAAATAGGACTCGGATCGGCTGATGGGTATATAAGACGAACCTAGGCCATTAGAAGAGGGCATCTATAGCAAAAATCACATCTGCCAGTTTTATTTTCCTTTAGCTTTTAGTCTTGTAATACCTTCGTTTGTAAGTCGATCTCGATCAATAAAGTTGCGCGATCGCCGATTGTTGGTCGCCTTCGATTTTTCTCGTGTCCGATTTGTTCATTTAGATTACGCATCGCCTTCTCGTGAGCTAATCTGCCTTTACCTTCTGATTAGCCTTGATCGGCTGATCCATTTACCTTTTGATCGGCCCTCAGCTGATTCAAATTTAGCCGATTATTCTCTGATATTGGCTTAGAGCGAATTTCACGACTTTTTCCTTATCGATTGCAGGGTCAAATCGATTGGTACGCTAGAACCCGGTGTTCGTCCGGTGTATTGCAATCAAAAATCCTACTTCACGTTTTTGGTGTCAACACATTTTTGGCACGCC
Source organism: Guadua angustifolia (assembly GCA_036346375.1). NCBI lineage: Eukaryota > Viridiplantae > Streptophyta > Magnoliopsida > Poales > Poaceae > Guadua > Guadua angustifolia. The sequence goes on from CM070502.1 coordinate 37,740,208, forward strand.
TGGTGGGACAAAATCAGAAAGATGACTGCAGGAAAATCTGTCGCACCAGCCGACGTTAATACTGACGCAATAATCGTCCCTACTTTGGACGATCTAACTCCAGAACAGCACAAGGAGATTGAAGATCGGAAAGCTGCTCTGGAAGAATTGATGTTGGGTTGTTATCAAAAAACCTGACGAGGAATCACGCAGAAGATGGCACTTCTAACACTGAATCCCCTTGGTGAGGCTGGCGTCTCGCCCAACCCGGTAAGCCGATATCTATCGGCTCAAGCTGAGTTATCTGTTATGATTGATCAATCTGTGCATCATGCATTAATCAATCAGTCATCGGCCTTGGTTACAACCCTAAAGCCAATGATAGAAAATAGCGTAAAAACAATTGCACAAGAGTTGGCAGCGTCTGGAGGATTGCTAGATCCATTGCAGCCACTCCCAACGTATCCTGTATACTTTGTGGCACAAAACGCCAACACGATAAAAGGGTCGGCTCCAACACCCTCACTAGTGCCGACTCAACCCACCGTGTTGGCGCCGGGAAATTCTCGCCCGAGTGTGGTTACTCATTACCATGCATATACTGACACTGCGAAGTTAGATACAGCTAACCTACCTCCATCGACGTCAAGAACCACCTACGTCCAGTCGGCTCCTCAGCCGATTGAATCGGATAGAGGTCATAAATCCTAAGGACTAACCCAAGTAAGAAATCCGGTTCCGCATAGGATAGTTTCGTACACAGAGCCTTTCATTCCTTTGTCCGAGTTTCCGGCTGTAAAAGCCGATGGGTGTGAATCATGGCCTCGTCAGTATCCGTCGGTAAGGACAAGCCGACCAGGCGATTTTGCACTCGGGGGGCAGGATGCCATTCATCATGATTGGCACAATCCTAGTGCTACATCGGCCAATAACATTAATTGGGCTGATCAGATCTCTGTAGTCTTGAGAAATCAATTCGGTTTACAGCCTAAAGGGAAAACAATCGGCTAAAGAAAGTCGTACCTAGATTATATTGACCGCATGCCATATCCGCTTAATTTCAAAGTTCCTGATTTCGCAAAATTTTTGGGAGATGATTCAGTCACTACCCTCGAGCATGTCAGACGATTCATTGCCCAGTGTGGCGAGGCGGCCCAGTCTGATGGGTTGAAAATTAGGTTATTTCCTTTGTCTTTGTCAAGGACTGCTTTTACTTAGTTCACTAATCTCCCTCCAAATTCGGTCCACTTTTGGAATGATTTAGAGAGCTGATTCCATGAATACTTCATCTCTGGCAGCCTAGAGCTTAGGATATCATATTTGACTTCTGTCCAGCAGAAGTTCGGTGAATCGGTTTCTGATTATATCAGAAGATTTAGGGAAGTGCGAAATCGATGCTTCAGTGTTACATTGCCTGATAACCAACTAGCCGATTTAGCATTTCAAGGGTTGATCCCACCGCTGAAAGAAAAATTTGCTGGGCAGGAGTTTGCCGACCTAGGCCATCTGCTTCATCTTGTATCGGCACAGGTGGGTCGATATTTAGACAAAGAGTTTAAAGATAAATTTAGATTAAATGGGAATGGCATGGATAAAGCCAAAGTAAACATGGTCGATTACAGTTCAAGTGAAACATCTGAAGATGAAGCAGATATAAATATAGCCGAGTGGATAAAGGGCTCTAAGAAACCTCTCATCTGCTCATGGCTTAAGCCGACGAAGAATAAGTCGGAGGTTAAGTACGCTTTTGATGCGTCCAAATGCGATCACATATTTGATTTGTTATTACAAGAAAAATTGATACAACTGCCAGAAGGGCATGTCATACTGTCAGCCGATGAGATCAAAAAACGACGATATTGTAAGTGACATCATTCTTTTTCTCACAACACTAACGATTGCAATATCTTTCGATAGCAGATACAGTCGGCCATTGAAGATGGTCAGCTCAAGTTCGCAGAAGAGCCGGCCATGGAAGTGGATGTCAATCCTTTTCCGATAAACATGGTCCAGTGCTTGCGCAAAGGGAAGGAGCCTGTGGATGTGGAACCTAAGATGACCCGACGAGTCGATGTGCAGTCCAATTCAAATGGTGAAACACTGAAGATAACAATCGGCTCACTCTAGATAGAAGACAATCAGGATGGTAAAATTCAAGGACGATTAAACCAAAAGGGGAATTGCAGGTTGGACGCTGGTATAAAGCCGAGCGGTCTCCGCCTCGAAAATCAGCATTTAGGCCTAAGCCAACTTTTTCGCAGCTACTTGATAAATATGAAAGAATAAGCCGTCGACAAAAGCAGCGACCTCACCAGCCAGATAACCTGTATTGGCCAGACAACATTGAGAAGGTTCACCAGAGATGTCCCTTTTGGCAATTTTGTCGAGAAAGGGGTGTAGCATTGCCTTCTCCAAGGTCATATCCAATGGAACATTATCCCCAAAGAGATTGGCCAAGGCAACCAGTGGGGGAAAGATTGTTTGGATCGGCGCAAGATCGGCTGGGGCCAGGGCACAAAAGGCCGATTAAAGAAAGGTTATCTATGCCGAACCAGGCCAAGGAGGTAGAGCCTACAAAGAATGAGAATCTGGCTGGTAAAATTCGTAAGCCGATTGAGCCTAAACCAAGATGGTGTCCAACAGGACTCAGCCGATCCCAATGTAGGCAACTTCAGCGCCTGAGGACGCAAGAAATGAGGGAGGCAGAAGAAGAAAAATAAAGAGATCAAGCATTCAACGAGTTGCGGCCAGTAAAACCTGTCAAACAGGAGTGGAGGAAAAAAAGAGCCAGCCGATGAGGAGACAGATTCCTCGGACGACTTACTATCACCAATGATCCGTGATGACACTCCTCCCATGGACATCAGCATGGTCTTTACCCTACCGGCTGAGTTCAGAATCAAAACTGAATCGGTCAAGGACACGTTCGCCCAACTCTGTCTTGGCGCACAGGACGCTGTGTTTGAAAAGCCGCGGGATGCTCATTGGCACTTAAAGCCGTTGTATCTGAAGGGGCATATAAACGGAAAGCCGATATCCAAGATGTTGTTGGATGGAGGGGCTACTGTAAATCTTATGCCATTCACTACTTGCAAGAAGTTGGGCAAGACCGATGAAGATCTAATCAAAATGAACATGGTGTTAAATGACTTCACAGGCGATCCCACTGAAGCAAAGGGAGTGATGGTTACAGAATTAACTATCAGCAGAAAAACTTTGCCGACTGCATTTTTTGTGATTGAAGCAAAAAGGAATTACAGCGTACTTCTTGGGTGAGACTAGATACATGCCAATTGCTGTATACCTTCAACTATGCATCATCTGCTCGTGCAATGAAATATGGATGAAGTTGAAGTTGTTCCAGCCGATACATCGGCTCATATAGCGATGGCTAGTTCTGATGCAAATTGTCCACATGAAGAAGCCGAATGCATATCGGGTAAGACTTTAGACGATTGCGACTTTATATGCATTGGTAAGTCAGGTTTAATGCCGATCAGTGTCAAGCCAGGGACGTTTGATCGGGCAAATGAAGTCTTGAGGAGATGGGGCCAGAAATAGTCCAGGTTCTACAAAACAAGGTACAAAGCTATCGGTAGATAAACTCTTGTGAAGCAATTGAAGATTTTCAGGAGGAAAAATTGGGTCAAGGTTTCACTTCTGCCGATATGCTTGAGGAAGTCGATATAGGAGAAGGCGACAGAAAAAGACCAACTTTTGTAAGTGCAAAACTAGATGTAGAATACAAAGCCAAGTTGGTTGAAATACTTAGAAATTATAGGGATTGTTTCGCTTGGGAGTATTAAGAGATGCCCGGGTTAAGCCGACAACTTGTTGAACATCGGCTGCCCACAAAACTAGGATATCGACCATTTAAGCAATATCCTCGACGTTTCAATACAAAACTATACAATGTCATTAAAGAAGAAATTGAAAGGTTATTGGAGGCCAAGTTTATAAGGCCTTGCCGATATGCTGAATGGGTGTCCAACATTGTTCCTGTCATGAAAAAATGGTAAGCTTCGGGTGTGTGTAGATTTCAGAGATTTGAATAAAGCTACTCCAAAGGATGACTACTCAATGCCTATAGCCGATATGCTCATCGACGCAGCATCAGGCAACAAGATTATTAGCTTTCTCGACGGGAATGCTGGATACAACCAGATATTTATGGCAGAAGCCGATGTCCCCAAAACTACCTTCAGATGCCCTGGTGCTCTAGGGCTGTATGAATGGGCTGTAATGACATTCGGCTTGAGAAACGCAGGCGCTACTTATCAACGTGCAATGAATTTGATTTTTCATGATCTAATCGGTCACATTGTTGAAATATACATTGATGATGTAGTGGTAAAATCTAAGGATGATTGGCAACATTTAGCCGATTTGGAAAGGGTATTTCAAAATACAAGGGCTCATGGGCTGAAGATGAATCTCTTGAAATGCGCGTTTGGCATATCGGCTGGCCAGTTCCTCAGGTTTATGGTTCACTAGAGGGGAATCGAAGTCAACCAAGCAAGGGTCAAGGCCATAGTTAATACGAAACCGCCAACGTGTAAAAATGAATTACAACAGCTGATCAGTAAAATTAATTACTTAAGACGATTTATTTCAAATTTGTCTAGTCGAATTCAAGCTTTTACCCCATTGTTAAAGTTGAAAGACCATCAGGATTTCGTATGGGGAGCCGATCAACAAAAGGCTTTTGAGGATATCAAGCAGTATTTAGCATCACCACCAGTTTTGGTTGCGCCAAAGAAAGGGATCCCATTTAAATTGTACGTATCGGCTGAAAAAGAAACTATTGGGGCAGTTTTGGATCAGGAGGTTGATGGCAAAGAGCGAGTAATATTTTATTTAAGCCGACGACTCTTGGAAGCTGAGATCAAGTACACCTTAGTGGAAAAGTTATGCTTGTCATTGTACTTTGCTTGTATTAAGTTGAGGCATTATATATTGGCATCGACTTGCATAATAGTATGTAGGATCGATATCATTAAATATATGTTGTCTGCACCAATCTTAAGAGGTCGACTTGGTAAATGGGCTTATGCCCTAACTGAGTTCGACCTACAATATGAATCGGCTAAGGCTGTCAAGGGGCAGGTGATAGCCGATTTTATCACAAGACATGACACTATGGCAAGGTTGGTCGATGTGGTTCCCTGGCAATTATATTTCGACGGGTCGGTTTGCCAGGAAGGTGGTGGGATAGGTGTTGTGCTAATTTCATCGAAAAGGCATAGTATTGAATTTGCATATCGGCTTAACAGCCGATGCTCTAATAATCAGGCAGAATATGAGGCGTTGCTCAAGGGGCTTCAACTGTTAAAGAGTATTGGAGTGAGTGGCATAGAAGCTTATGGCAACTCATTGTTGGTCGTCCAACAGGTTAAAAGGGAATTTCGGTGCAATGACGAAGTACTATCAAAGTATTTGGAACATTGCCTTGATGCTATCAGCATATTTACTTCATTTTCTATCAGACATGTGCCCAGGGAGATGAACGACAGAGCCAATATGCTGGCACAAGCAGCATCGGGCTAGAACAGCCGATACGAATTGCTTGACTCGGTTGATAAAACAGTGTTGTGTGTTGATACTATCGATTGGAGAACGAAGATAAAGGCATACTTGATGAACCTGTCCAAGCCTACTGACCGTAAAATTCGGCAACAGGCATTGAAGTATGTGGTATTAAGTGATGAACTATACTATCGGATGATGGAAGGTTTACTCTTAATATGCCTGGGTGTTGAAGAAGCAAGAGTGGCTATGGGTGAGATCCATGAAGGGATTTGTGGTTCGCATCAGTCGGCTTACAAAATGAAGTGGATACTAAGACGAACAGAATATTTTTGGCCGACAATGTTAGAAGATTGTTTTAAATATTATAAAGGATGTCAGAGTTGTCAAAAATTTGAAAATGTGCAACTCGCGCCAGCATCGGCTTTACATCCAATTATCAAGCCATGGCCATTCAAAGGATGGGGGATAGATGTAATCGGCCAGATAGTTCCAGCATCAAGCAGAGGTCATAAATTCATCCTCGCAGCCACGGATTACTTCTCAAAATGGGTGGAAGCCATCCCCCTTAAGAAAGTCACGAGTGCAGAAGCTATCAACTTTGTCAATGAGCGTATCATACATCGGTTTGGCATTCCGCAAACTAACACGACCGATCAGGGGACAGTGTTCATGTCTAATGAGTTTCAAAGCTTTGCAAAATGTTTGGGCATTAATGTAACATCCCAAAATTTGAGTTTTGGAATGTTTAAATTCAAAAGTGAACCATTTGCATTTTTCTTGAATTAATTACAGCTTAAATTGAATTTTCTAATAATTATAAGATTTAATTTGATTAACCTATGCATCAAATTAAAGGTTTCCAGTTTTTATTGGGTTCCTTGTGCTTCAAGGAATTTTTCTGTATTTTTGGAGATTTTTCTGAATTTATTTGCTATTTATTTGAATTTATTTGCTCTTATTTGAATTTCCGGGATTTTTTCTAAATTCGAAAAAGATTTTAAATTCTTTTCCTCTCCTCGGGCCGAATCTCTCCTGCCCAACCTCATTCATCGCTCGCTGTTTCACGCCACCACCAGACCAAGGTCTCGCCGTCCGATCCGGTACACGCTGTTCGCCAGATCAAGCCACGTCGCGCCACTGAAACCCTAGCCTCGGAGACCCAGCGCCAGACGCCGCCTTCCGAAGTTTTCGCGTCGGGCCCGCCTCCGAGGCTTTAAAAGCCGCCACGACCCTAGCCCGAGGTTCGCCACTTCATTCCGTGATCGCCGCCACCTCTCCCATCGCCGAGACGCCGCCGTCTCTCCCGAGAGCTCGCCGGTTCCCGTCGTGCCCGCAACCTTTCGCCATTGTTTTTTCGCCGACGGTGCATCCGCCGTTGCGCTTGCACGGTTGAACTTCGGTAGCGACGTGCTCTCCGATTCGCTTTCTCTCGGCCGATCCGGTGTTATTTCACCGATTCGAGTCGTCTTCCCAGTCCGGCGAACATCACCGCCGCTTCGCCGTCGGTGCCTCCGTAAGTTCTTGCCCGTCCGATGTCCATCCGACGCCCAGATTCGCCGCGTCATCCCCGCGCTTCCTTACTCTGCGGCCGTCCGATTCGGATCGACGTTCGGATCTTGCAGCGTGGCAACTCCGCCCCATGTCATGCGTCGCCACGCCACGCACGCCAAGTGTGTGCCAAGTCGGCGCACGTCGGCCCTAGCCGCCGCGTGGCATGCCACGTCGTCGATGTTCCGCAGATCACCCGAATGCCTCGGTGCTCTCGGCTCATCAGGATCGAGCCATCGACATGTGGGCCCCGCATGTCAGTCGGCATTTATTTTCTTTTTCTGATTTTTCGAAAAACCGAAAATCCCAGCCAATCACAAGCTGCCACGTGTCACCCCTGATGAATTTCTTTGATTTTCTCTGAATTAAATCTTCCAGGAGCCCGTTCTCCTTCGTCCGAACTCCGATTGGAGTGATTCAAATTTCTAAATTTTTGTAAAATCGAGCTCTACATTCCAGAGCCATTTATTTTCAAGTTTGAGCTTGTTTTACTCTCTGTTTTGTATTTATTTGGTTTCGTTGCTTTATTTTCCGGTAGACGCGAATCCCGAAGGAGCGAACGGAGACTTCGAAGACCAAGAATCAACACTTGAACAGCAAGGCAAGTCGTAGACCTTTGATCATATTGAACCCATGTTTGCAAAAGTACTTTGTTTTATACAATTGCATGCTATTTGCGTATCAATGCTAGTTTATGGGATTAGCTATTTACCTGATTGAGTATGCCTCTTTGATTATTGAGATGCCATGTATCCATTGTTAACCATAGGTTGGGACATTTTTAGTTGGACATAATCATAGTACCAAGATTGGGTTATCGTAGCTATGCTTAGCCATGCTTAGTTGTCCGATGGGATTCATATCACCGTGAGCTAATGTTAATCTTGACTTAATGAGATATTGAATTGTGGTCATTGACCTTTGTTGTAAAACTTGTTGTACCATGGCGGGGATGCCATTGGTTTTGGGTTGAACAAAATGTTTCCCTGCAATTGATCGTGGCAAGAAAGGGGTGTCATTTAGCACATTGGGATGTGGCTGTTTTGCCTGAGACAATTTAAGGACTTAATCTTGTGCGCCATTGAACTGGGCCTAACCGTGCAACCACAAGTCCGGTATGGGACGGACCTAGCTGATTAATTTGCAATGTCCAGACTTGAGTATTGCCAGTTGTTGGTGTGGGACGGGTAGACTCACATGGCTCAAGAGGGGGCCCCGAGGGGCGAAACCTTAGAGGGCAGTACTGGGTTTAGACATGCATTGTAAAGGCTTTGTACTGATATCTCTGCGACACACCAAAGGAAGTGTGTTAATATCGATTGCACCAAGAGATGTTCAGGTCTTGTGGGTAAAGCTGCATAACCTCTCGAGAGTGTCAAACTATTGAATAGCCGTGTCCATGGTCATGGACAAGCCCGGAATTTCACACGGGTATAGAGTATTTTCTTGAAATGTGGAATGGTTGGGATGTGAACGGGAGTTCATCGTTGTTTTGTTGTCTCAAGCTATCTTTGTTGAATTGTGTGGTTGATACTTGTTTGAATGATGTAGGGTGATGCCTCGTCATTACGCTCATGTTGTCTACCATTGATTTACCGATTATTTACTATTGTTTTATCAATCTGCCTTCAATCTATTTATTGTATTTAAATTCAAGTTATTGCTTTTCTGCAAATGAACCATATAACTATCATTTGTCAAGCCGTGCATGAATATATTGCATCATTTCCCTACGGCTTGTTGAGTACGTTTTGTACTCACGGCTTTATGCCCCTGTTGTTCAGTTGCTGAGGAAGGACCAGGTAATGAGTATCAAGAGGAGGAGTACTATGAAGACTACGTCGACTAGGAAGGCGTTTCCCCAGACGATTGCCTGTGGCATGTCGAATGGCCCAAGTTATTTTATTTCCGCTGCAACAGTTCATTTGTTTCTTAAGCCAAAAGGCATTGGTGTATGAACCTTGACTATAAGGTCGTTTGCTTTATTCAATAATAATTTGCTTCTTCTTAGTTAAATCGATGTATGGAATGATATGTCATCTATGTTTCCTCTGTGTGCACTAGCGTGATCCTGGACTAGTGTCAGTATACCTGAGGGTTTGGATTTGCATATCCGGTCCCGACAGAGATGGTATCGAGCCATATCGATATGAGGTCGCTTTCTTAGTTAGCATGGTCTTCAAAATTATTTTCTAAATCAAACCAACAAATTGGTATTTGATAGTTTGTCTCTTCTCATCTTATTCTTAGGTTCTTATTCCTCTCCTTTGCTGGAACATTGCTTTGAAATTTAAATTGATCTTATCCCATTAAACTTCTCAAAAGCCATGGATCTTCTGAAAGGAATCAAATCAAGGGAAGCGAAAATCAAGCAGTCGAAGCGTATATCCGAGAAGACCACCATATAAGATAGGTTTGTGGTGCTCTATGGTGTTTGAGCATGCCATTCTCCTTTGTTTAGCTACGTTTAGTCTGCGTGATACTAGGATTTTTGTTGCTTGTGTGTCGGGTATGTTGTACACTTGCTCCAAAGACGGTGTTACAACTGCATTCTTGTTGAAAGCTTTATTTGGTTCTTTATTTTGTAGCCTTTTCGCTATGTCCTTGGTTGACCTTTGTTCTTGGGTATTACCTTCTCCCTAGATGACCTTACCACTTTCCTATTGCTTTTCCCTCTTACCTATTAAACCCTTGTGCTGATCGCAGATGGTTGACACTGCTCGAGCCTCGCGATTAGCGGTGGATGCCAATGCTAATGCAGCGCCATACCACCCGCCACCACCTCCTGTAGTGACGGACCGTAACTTGGGACATTTCTTGGCAGCTCAGACTCAACTTATGAATACTATGATGCGAATATGAACAATATGATGAATCAACAGAATCGATCATAGATTGTTCTAGCAAACTTGTTGAACCAACAAAATCAAGGCTGCTTCTTCATTGTTGTCGCCAAGACTTCTCCTCAAGCTCGCCCTCACCCAAGCTAGCGAGAATTCATGAGGACTCGTCGCCTACCTTCTCCAACTCCTCGTAACCATTGATGCAGATGATTGGATTCGCTCCATTGAAAAGAAGCTCGCTATTGCTCGAAAGGCAGATCATGAGAAGGTTCTTTATGCCGCCATCGGTTTGAAGGCACCGCCGTGAATGGTGGGAGAACTACATTGCCGCCCATGATGACCCTCGAGACCATCACTTGGGCAGTAGTTTTCATTCTTTTCGCCATTCTCATATCCCACGATGGAAAGGTAGAGATGAAGAAGAATGAGTTCGAGTGGAGCTAAAGCAAGAAGGGATGTCGGTGAGTGAATATCTCAATAAGTTCACTCAGCTTGCTCGCTATGCACCAGAAGATGTAGCCTCAGATGATGCTCGTTAGAAGAGGTTCAAGCGTGGGCTCAACCTGTGTTTAAAGGTACAAGTGATTGGCAACGACTATGCAGATTTTCAAAGATCCGTGGATAAAGCTATGCTAATCGAGGAGTCTCGTCGTGAGTTGGAAGAATCCCGCAAGAGGAAGATGATGCAACATGGAGCTCATCAGAATCATCCGCAGAGAGCTGTGCCCAATGCTCAAGCAATTTGCTCGTTTCACTCCTCTCTCTCAAGATTCAGACACACTGCACCAAAGACTCGCCTAGCCCCTTCAGTAACCCCAACGTCGGCACCAACAAAGAATCCGCCTCAGAGGACCAAGAATCCACCGCAGAGTCACATGCTTCAATTGCCATGAGCGTGGTCACTATGCCAATAATTGCCCCAGAAGCAAACCGTGACGCCTGCTCGTTTCAACACAGGATCAACACCACCAAGACCCCGACCAGAACAGGACGTGGAGCATCCTGCACCCCAAATCAAGCTACCAGACTCCACCTTTGTTGGAAGAGGTCGGTGAATCATGTCACCACCGAAGATGCACAAGCCGCATCGACGTCATACTAGGTAAGCTCCTAGTCAACTCAGCATCTGTTTGATTCTGGAGCTACGCATTCGTTTGTTTCTCGGAGTTTTGCTGCAAATCATCACTTAAAGACAAAGCCTCTTAAGACTATTTTATTGGTGCAATCACCTGGTTCGGATTTGAGTACGAACCAAGGCTGCCCCGAAGTTAAGATATTAATCGGAGGGGTAGAATTCCTAGCCAACCTCATTGTCCTAGATACCAAATCCCTAGATATAATCCTAGGAATGGATTGGCTCTCTAAGAACCAAGCAGTTTTGGATTGTGGAAATAGAGAGATCACATTAACCAGTCCAGATGGAACAAAGCTAAAGTTTCAAGTTGCAGAGATCAAATCAAGGAATAAAAGTTTGTAGTGCCAAAGGAATAAATTTGGAAGATGTGCCAATTGCTAGAGATTTTCTGATGTGTTTCAGATGAGTTGTCTTAATGCCACCGGATAGAGATATAGAGTTCTTGATTGAGCTAGTTCCTGGAACGCCACCCATTTCCAAGAGACCGTATAGGATGCCTGCTAATGAGTTAGCTGAAGTAAAGAAACAGATCAAAGAGTTGCAAGATCAGGGTTTTGTTAGACCAAGTTCTTCGCCATGGGGAGCCCCAGATCTTCTGGTGGAAAAGAAGGATGGAACTCAGAGGATGTGTGTAGATTATCGTGCTTTAAATGAGGTCACCATTAAGAATAAGTACCCTCTGCCAAGGATTGATGATTTGTTTGACCAGCTTCAAGGAGCAGGAGTATTCTCTAAGATTGACTTGAGGTCCGGTTACCATCAGTTGAAGATCCGTAGAGAGGATATACCCAAAACAGCTTTTGTGACCCGGTATGGACAGTATGAGTATACCGTGATGTCTTTTGGTTTGACCAATGCCCCTGCCTATTTCATGACCCTGATGAATAAAGTATTCATGGAATACCTAGACAAGTTTGTCGTTGTCTTTATCGATGACATTCTGGTCTATTCCAAGAGTGAGGCAGAACATGAGGATCACTTGCGGAAAGTATTGACAAAGCTAAGAGAACATCAACTCTATGCTAAGTTCAGTAAATGTGAGTTCTGGATGAAAGAAGTTGCTTTCCTAGGTCACGTTATATCCGGCAAAGGTGTCGCTGTTGACCCTGGTAAAGTGAGAGATGTGCTCAATTGGGAGTCGCCCAAGACGGTAACCCAAGTTAGAAGTTTCCTTGGAATGGCAGGATATTATCGCCGTTTCATAGAAGGTTTTTCCAGAAAAGCTAGACCGCTCACTCAGCTCTTGAAAAAGGAGAAGAAATTTGCTTGGACATCAGAGTGTGAGCGAAGTTTTCAAGATCTAAAGAAGTGCCTGACGATCGCCCAGATGCTTGTTTTGCGGACATCGAGAAAGGATTTGAGATATTACATGATGCATCCCGTCAAGGACTCGGTTGTGTGCTAATGCAAGATAAGAAGGTTGTGGCATATGCTTCGCGTCAGCTGAGGCCACATGAAGGCAACTATCCGACCCATGATTTAGAATTGGCTGCCGTAGTGCATGCTTTAAAGATTTGGCGTCATTACCTCATCGGTAATCGCTGTGAGGTGTACTATTGGCTGATGAGTACAAAGACTTGATGCTGTGCAATTTGGACGACTTAGCGGAGTTAAGATTGATCACACTAAATTGGCTTGAAAGGAATAAGAAGAGAGTTGCAAGAACGTACAACAAGAAAGTTGTTCCCAAGTTGTTTAGCGGAGCCGATCTAGTTTGGAAAACTATATTGCCGATTGGATCCAAAGACAATCGATTTGGCAAATAGTCACCAACGTGGGAAGGACCTTATAAGATAAATAGGTTTGTTGACGGAAATGCATACATACTTGAGACACTTGAGGGGGTTGTGCTACCAAAGGCAATCAATGGAAAATACTTAAAAAAGTATTATCCTAGCGTATGGATCAGGGCATGAATAATTAAGATAACATGCAACGCAAGAATTTGGAAAGGTTAAATATAATCGGTTAAACAGCCGATTGAATATATATTACAAAAGTGTAGCAAAAGAGTGACGAAACATCATTTCAATTCAGACGATAAAATTACATCCATAAATTTACAAGCCTGATCCAGGAAGTCTGGCCCCCAAAGCCGATAATGCTACGGTTGCCTTGGCGAGTGCATCTTGGATCCCATCCACTATCCGCTGATCGGCTTGAGCATTGCCAGGCACAGGAACTATCTTGGCCGACTGCTCCTTGACTCTAGCAACGGCCTGACTGAATTTTTGCTTCTGCTCAGATAGAGAAGTCGCCTTTGCAGATACCTGCGCTTGCTCATCAGCCAGCTGTTTTTGAAGTTTGGCTAGCTCTTCTTCGAGTAATTTTTTGGTCGACTCCAGCTTGAGGATTTGGGCCTTGGTGGATTTCAAGGAAGAGGCATCTTGGTCAAAATTATTCTTCATTGACTTCGCCTCGGCCACCAGCTGATCCAGTAGCCGATGATCAGCTTGCCGAGCCTCCCGCTGAGCAATCCGTGCTCGGGCAGCTTCCACTTCTGTTCTTTGCTCATCCAAGTGGCAGACTCCCAAAAGCGTCCTCATGGTGTCAGGGAGGAGATCGACTTCTACAGCAGCCATAGCATCCCTTAAAGGCTGGGTGTCGGCAAGAAGCTGAGCCTCGGGCTGGCAAACTTCATGAAAAAGTTGATTCAATTTTTCTTGCATATTCGGCCCAGACTTGACGACTGCAGCGGACGCTTCTAAAGAAACATTAATAATATTGTGGATATCAGTAACATAATCATCTGAAGCTAGCACTTCTAGATCGTCCAGCTCGTCCAGGGTGAAGCCGAGCAGGTCAAGGGGATCAGTTGATTCTACTAATGCAGGCGCAGGGGGAATTGACTGAGGTGGCGAGGCGACATGGAGCTTGGCCGAAGAAGATGGCGTTGGGTGAGCAGTACCAGACCTGCCTTGAAGATCGGCTAAGATATCAGCCACTTGAGATGACGCTGTCGGTTGAAGAAAAATAATATAAGATAGTGTTTTTGGTACATGCGAAAATAATGCTAGGGAGAAAGGGTTACCTCTACGAAAGCCGATGCGCGCGGAGAACTCTCGGCGCTTTGTTCTTTGGGTTTCTGGTATCATTTGGCAACGACTTTAGAATATTTCATTTTTTCTATTAAAAAAATGTTTAGTCAAGGAATACTCGGATTGTCCAGAAGGCCAATAGAGACATCGGCTGAATTACTCACTGGGCTGTTGTTTCTCAATATCGGATAAAGAAGGGCTATTCACTCCTAAATTGCTGGAGGCATAGCCTGTGAGGCCTGTCGACTTGTAACATCCTAAAAAATTCAAAAATAGGAAAAATAAAATTTTTAAAATTTAAAAATGGAATAAAATACAAATTTCAATTTCAATCAAAATTTTAATTTAAAACAATGTCCTTTCCTCATTTTCATGCATTCTAATTTTAAGAAAATGATGAATAGCAATATTAAAAGCCTAATCATGATATTTTTACCTCAAACTCGACAACCTTATATATATCTCTCTTAAAAATATCAAAAATTAAAACTTACATTAGTGAATTTTAGAAATTCAAAAAGTAAAGTAAATAAATCAGAATAGCAATGTCGAATTTTTATAATTTAATTATCGAAGATAAAAATCTAAAAATTTTAAAGAAGCATTATTAGCTCAAATCAATTTGAAAAAAAATTCAAAAATAAATAAAATCAGTTGGATACTTTAATAAATCAAAAGCAGAATAACTAGAAATTCAAATATTGCATTGTCAAAATTTTAGTAAACTTTCTACCAAGAGTTTTTATCTAAAATTTTACTGGAATCTGATGTTTACCTTGCCGACCTTAGTAAAAATCTTCACAAAATCTGGAGATGAATTGGTACCCAAAACTTGCGAATTACCCTAACCATGTCTAGAACTCCTCCTGTGTTGTTCCGTTTTGGGTGACATACAGGTGGGCCTCAGTGTCCTGTGCTCACCAGCTATTCCCTGCCGACCTCACTCGCTGCCAACTCGCCCCACACGTCAACCACGGCTCTACAGCCTTCTCCTCCCTTCTTCTTCCTCTCCCGTTCTTTCTCGCACGCGTGCAGCTCAAGCCAAGCAGAGGCAGCACCACCTCACCTCTTGTCTCTTCTGCGCCACAACTCCAGCCCCGAGACTCCCGTACACGTCGTCGTCCCTGCCATGCATTGAATCACCTACGAAATCTCAGCTACTCTCATCGCTTTGCCAAATCCTTGCCGTGGCAAAGTCGCGCCCGTTCACTCCCTTGCCACGGCACAAGGTCGGCACGACCTGGGCAGCTCCCCTCTGCCAGTGCCTTGCCAGAACCCTGCCACGGCAAACATTTCAAAGTATTTTCGCTGCCTTGGCAAATACTCCCGCACCGCCTCGCCGTTCCTTGTCCACTCGAAGCCACTGCCAAACCACCTCGGCTAAGCCATAAAACCCAGCACGGCTAACCTCTAGAGACCATCAGCGCCACTTCTAGTCACCCCTGAGCTTCTCCAGTGCAAGCAAACCACCCACAACCTCAGAACCCACCTTCTTCCCCAATTCCGATCAAACCACCGCCGAAATCAATACCTCCGTCGAAGCCAAATCACAACCAGTCTGCGCCAAGTGACTTTCTCTCCGAATTGCTAGATCCCGGAGCTTCCCAGAGCCCTGATCATCACAGCCATTTCCTCTGAATCACTCTCTTGCGCTTTAGCTCCGCTTTCTTTTCCAAGTTCAACAAGAACCGAAAAAGTGGAAAATTACCATGCGCACCTCTACACACCAAATCAACCCGAACCATCAACACCATAGCATCCTTGTCACCCCTAGAGTTCATCCCCGATGTCAATTGGAACTCATCTTCCCCAGAGAGCCGTCACCCCAAGCTTCTTCTTCCGCCATGGGTGCTCACGGTGAGACCTCACCTCCCCTTATTCTTTCTCTCGAATAAAGGCCAAAACGGAACCTTTGGACCTCACTGATACTCATACTGGTGCCAATTTGCAGAAAGAACTTGTATTTGAGCTTCTTCACTCGCCGGCCATGGCGTCCGCTGCCCCTCACGGTGGCGACACCCTTCCCGGCCATCTCCGACCACCGTAGTACCTCCCCTAGGTGCGCAATCACGCGTTGAAGCTCATTCCGGTACCGATTCCGCCGTTCTGGTGTCGCTTCATCGCCGGCGAGCTTCGGGAGGCGCCGCTCTGTTCTCTGTTACTGACTCCGCGGGCCCCAGCTGTTAGCTCCTCAGTCCGAGCTTGCCAAAAACAGAAGGCGCATTCTCTTTGGGAAAGCGTACTTTCCTTATTCGGTAAAAACCCCAATTTTCAGCATTTTCAATACCCTAGCCTATTCCTTTATTTATAACTTTTGAATCATCAGTCAAAATGAAGTAAAATAAATTCCTAAATTAAATCTAAAATCACTCAGAGATTCAGAATATACAAAAATATTTTGAAATTTAACTATATTTAAATTTTTAATTCAAATTTAAAGTAAAGACCGAAATATGTTATACATGAATATTTTGCATATGAACTCAAAATTAAGTAAAATAAATTTTATCGAATCCTTATACCCTTAGGAACCTGAATATGTAAAAATATTTAAGGTTCATCATAGGAAATATTTGTGTTTTATATAAAGTAAAGAAAAGGCTCAAAATTAATCAAAATAATTAATAATTGTGTAAATATGCAATTTTGATAATAAAATACATGATCATAGAATTACGAAAAGTTATAAAATAAAGAAATAAATCCATAAAACAAGAAACAATATTATTGCTAACTATATAAAATTAATTAAGATCTGAATAAGTAAAATCATAAGAAACCAACTTTAAATCATGCCTCGCTTATGATTTATTTATATTTGGATTTCCATCTGATTTCTTTTTGTCCTTATTGAAATCTCGTTATTCGTTATTTGTTATGTTCTTCGCTCGCGACGTGTAGAACCCGACAACACTACTTCCATCGTCGACAACGCCAACATGACTACGACTTCGATGTAAACAACAATAAGCAAGGCAAGCACCCTCTTTGACCATGTTGATCCCAATTTTATAAATGTTTTCATTAAATGTTTTGATTGCATGCGTATATTCATTAAACTCTGCTATATTGTGGATAATGGTAGTTATACCGGTTGATTCCTGAAACCTCCTTGATATAAATGAATTTGTGAACCTTGATACCTTAAAATTATGGTTAGACAATATATGATGTCAATTTGGGTATACACGATGTTTAATAAGCTTGCTTAGCCATGCTTTAGACTTAGTATACATCAAATTGAGACATTGATCAAATGATATTTGGATATGCTGAGGCATGATGATGATTCTTAGACATGTTAAGACATGATGGTGATTTTTGGTTATTTTAATGAAAAATGAAAATAAAATTATAATATTGATGCGGGCAATTATTGGCAATAGCCTAGTGTGCATGGATTTGCACGTAGATTAGGGAGAGATTATTGCCCGTGTCGGATTAAGGACCGAACTAATTGTACGTTATATCCAAGTAATTTCCGTACAATCACAAGTGCTGGTATGGAACAGCCTTAACTTATTAAGTTACTTAAAACTAGCTTTGCACATTGGTAGGCTGGAGTAGTACGAGTTGTTTCTTAATGGATTGCTCGGAGGGGCGCCCACACCAAGGTGTTGGGAGTCATGTTTGCTGATACAACGGTGTACACCATATTGTGGAGAAGTTCCATCATTTCTATGCTCTGAGTTCTTCTACCATAGTATGGGTTTACGCCCCGGGCTGGTGCAAAGTTAGAGTTAAGTAATGTAACGGTTATGTCATGACTCTCTGCGGCACACCAAAGGAAGTGTGCTAATAGCTTGCACAAAGAGTTAAGTCATGTCTTGTGGGTAAAGCTGTACACCTCTGCAGAGTGTAAATCTTTTCGAAAAGCCATTCCCGCGGTCATGGGACACTTGGTGCGCCTGCATTAGTTAGCTGTTTTATTTTACAAAATATGGATGATAATATATGCTGTCTAGCATCGTGATTTGAATTGGATATCCCTGTTGGGAAGGAATTATT
The DNA here is from genome assembly GCA_036346375.1 of Guadua angustifolia. NCBI lineage: Eukaryota > Viridiplantae > Streptophyta > Magnoliopsida > Poales > Poaceae > Guadua > Guadua angustifolia. The sequence goes on from CM070502.1 coordinate 37,758,288, forward strand.
TCGGATTGACATGTGATGTCAATGATTGATTCATGGAGATGATCAAAGAAACTGAGGTTTGTGAAATTTACTGTTTTATACTTATATATATTAAACTGCTTTTATTTAAATTCCGTTTATGTTCTACAATTCAGTAAATTCTTTTGCAAATTAGCTTTCTGCAAATTAACCATGAAAGCCTTTCCTTTGAATGGCCTGCATATATTATAGGATTTGAAAAAGTCTTGCTGAGTACGCAAGTACTCACCCTTGCTTATTCGTGGTTTTTAGGATGAAGAATCAGAATAGCTCGATGAAATTATTAGACGCAGGATTCGGGAATGTTGACGAGATTTTCTAGGGATTATACCTTGTCAGTTGCCTGAGGGATTGGATGGACACACTACAAGACTCTGGGTTCTTTCCGCTGCATTACTCTGTATTGTAAGATCTTACTGTGTAAATTACCCTTATTATTTGTAATAATTAAAGAGTATGGATGTGATATCAATTGTTGTAAATGTGCGTACTAGCTACTGATCCAGGGACTAGTACTATGTGCACATAAGATTTTCATTTTTGCATTTTATGTAAAAATGGGGGTCGCTACACGACTGATGGGGCCTCTTTGGGGGATGGCCACTTCCTGATGGGCCTGGAGCGGTTTTCTTGCCAGCAGCAGCTTTAACCTACGAGGAAATATGCAAGTCAGTTAACCGACAGTGATAATTAGGAAAGGTGACTTTGTAAGATCGATACCTCTATAGCTATAGACGAATCGGTATAGCCTGAGGAACTATCCTCCTCACTTGAACTGCTGCTAGGTGCTATTGTTGGTTCATGGAAGTCAGGCAGAAACGCATCTATGATTGCTGACGGAGTTCGATCAAGAAGAAGGGCCTCCGCTACAGGTGACCACCAGGAGGAGAATTGGCTAGCCTGACGAGAATTCAAGAAAAAATATGGCAAGTCATTTATTTGGAGTTCATCGGCTATTTGAAGGACAATCTCTGCTGCAGTTGGGTTCCTCACTCTAGCTCGGGGTTGGAGTCGATCAAGAAGAGGCATGGTTGGAACCACTTGACCAAAACCCAATTGACGGGCATAGATTGTCGGATGATAAAACTCGTACGAGGGTTGAAAAGTTTTATTTCTGGTATTCAGGCCGACGTGGAGGATGCTTGGAGAGATGAAAATTTTGTATAAGTCCAATGTCGATGTAGGCATTGCTGAACTATCGGCATCCAAATGAAGAAAAGAAGGCCATTGAAAATCGGTTGCGTTACTATAGGCGAAGAAATCTTGTTGGCAAAAAATTACGCTGTCCAGATTCAAGAAAAAGGAAAGGTATTTTTTCAAGCCGATAGGGGAAATCTTGGTATCCCCACTCGAACACATTATGAATCTTTCCCCATGAGATCGGCTAGCCTTGTACTGTGGGATCGTATTCTCTGGATAATCTTCCCGCGGGAAGGCTGAATCCTCTAAAGGCTCAGAAATAAGCAATCGGCTGAAGGTACTATAAAGCCATAATTGGACAAACCACAGCGGACCCCCAACGTTGCCAACGACGAACTTGGCGAAGCCAGAAAAAACCAACTCTTGATGACGTGCATCATTTGATATATGGCGCCTAACAGCATTTTTCCAAGAGCGAACCGATGGCCTTTTACCAGACGTTCTGCTACCAGTTGATAAACTTGCGTCGGCCCAAGGGATGCACCGCAAAAAAGAAATCTCTCCAGCCAAAGATTCAAAAAGGCGACATGTTCTTCGTCCGATACTGGCCCGTTGATTTTGTTGTTGTGTTGAATGTACTTATTCCACCCTTCACCCTTGGATTGAATCAACTTGAATCTGGGCTTGCCACTGAAAGCCGATATTTGTTCGCCATCCGGCCTCAAGCAGCAAAGCTCAGCTACATCAAGCAAGGTTGGGCCGATTGGACCAGTATGGAATAAGAAAGCATTGAAAGTGTCCGACCAAAAATAGCATGCCATGGCCACCAAGGGCTCATTAGCTTCTTGATTGGCTAAACAAAGTGAGAGACACTCGGCTATCCCCATTTTTTCCCACTCTGATTTTTTCTGAGCCGATACGCGGATATACCATGATCTCCATCCTTTCAGAGCTGTCGGCCAGGCTCTAAAGCTCTTACCACACTCATCCACATTGTACCTAGCAGCCGATAAAGCAATTCTAGGGATTTCCAGGTTAATGATCGCGTCGGTTTCTAAGTTTCCTACTGGTTAATGATCACATCTGCCAGTTTTATTTTCCTTTAGCTTTTAGTCTTGTAATACCTTCGTTTGTAAGTCGATCTCGATCAATAAAGTTGCGCATCGCCGATTGTTGGTCGTCTTCGATTTCTTCTCAGGTCTGATTTGTTCTGTTTCATTGCGCATCGCCTTCTCAGAGTTAATCTGCCTTTACCTTCTGATTAGCCTTGATCAGCTGATCCATTTACCTTTTGATCGGCCCTCGGCTGATTCAAATTTAGCCGATTATTCTCTGATATCGGCTTAGAGCGAATTTCACGACTTTTTTCTTATCGATTACAGGGTCAAATCGATTGGCACGCTCGAACCTGGTGTTCGTCCGGTGTGTTGCAATTAAAAATCCTACTTCACGTTTTTTGTGTCAACAATAGGGTATCAATATTTTGGTGAAATTTTGTTTTTCATGATTTGTGTTTCCATTTGTCTGTTTGGTGCATTTTCTGCAACATCAGCAATCCATTGCCATTTAGACGCCATACTAATTGTATAATTGGGACGTGCAAGGATGCTATGGATTTATTGAAAGAATCTCATGCCGCCAAGAAGAATGATTCACAGACCTGCACTAGCTGGTTTGGAAGTTCCAACCGCAACCTAGCTTTGAAACTTTTAAGGGAGCATTTTGGTTAATAGCCTAATAGTTCGCGACGTCGGGCGTCCTTAAGCCATTTTGGACAAATCGCCTGCTGGGTCCTGGAGAACGCTGTGCTTGTTGTGTACGTAGACGAGGCTTTCATGCCCTGTGAGTGTAGCATCTATCTACCCGCAGCCCTGAGTTGTCAGCCATGCATACTCATGGAGGATGCTAGGAAATTTTACTATTACCGCCATCATAATTTATATCGCACTGTCATGTCATTCTCTCAAAGTATGAAGCTGGCTATCAGTAGATCTGGCCATGGCCATACACTAATGCTGTATTGAATTTATTTCTTGGGTAGTGCTTTCTCTGTGTGCTCTTCCAAAACCTGGATTACAAACATTTGAAGTTTGTTTCTACGGTATTGGTTGACTAGTCTGGTTTGTTTGGATCGATGTTATCCATTGTCGATCCGCTGTTTGTCAGGTAGGGAGCACGTAGCTCTGCACGCAGAAACGATCATGAAGCCTAGCAACCGGCCGGTCACACAGAGTCAGGCCATTTCATACTGAAGGCGCCACCATGTCCAACCTCTGCACATTACTCAGCGCCCTTACCGTAGTCGTCACCACCGAGGTGAGAGAGTGGCACCTGTCACCGCGACGATGAAGTATGTGCGGCACTTCAACTGCTCTGTTTACGTAGAATGAAGCATGTCGGCATTTCATCGAGCACCTGTCGGGCACACGTGCTTCCCACTTCCGATGCCATGGCTCCCCAGTCTCGTGGCACGGGGGCGTGGGCGCGAGCGTGGCATATTCGCGGGCACGGGGACACCGCCGCTCCAGGCAAAGAACGACATTGATTTGCGGGCACCTCTCGCTGCAGGATTGCGATTGACCAAATCAAACGACACGATGGGAAGAACAGGAGAAGACAAGATCACCACAGATGAAAAGGAAAAATATATAAACTTTATTTGATTCCTTTTGACTGATGTATCCGACACTCGGGAGTCGGGACGATATTAACATAGCTCGATTACAAGAACTGGACGCACCACCTACCTTAAATACAACAAAGCTCGAGACTTCCTGCAAGAATTGGACTCGATAAACCATTACAAGAACTATGAACACACACCAACCGATCGACCCAAACGCAGCAAGAACTCGACGACTAGAGGACGGCAAGGTAGAAGAACGCTCGGCCGTCATCAACCGGAGGGACCTCCTCCTCTGCTTCGTCCAGCGCATCCAGCTTCGCCTCTTCCCCGCAGTAGCCCTGCTCCACGGCGGCGACGACGACCGTGGCGCGGCGGAAGAAGGAGGGGGTGTTAGCACCTAAAATTTGCACCTTTAAAATAATTTGCGCTTGGGAAGATGTGTGATATTGTTATGAGCATTTAGCAGTTGATTCGGCTGTTGAAGTAATGATTGGTAATCCGTCTGGCCGAATTAGTTGGTTTATATTAAAGGAAGGGACTCAGATGATGAAACAGAGGTTAGCAGTTCAATATATACGTGTGCAAGGAGGACGTGGAGATAAAGATGGTGCAGGAGGTATTCACCAGGTTGTGCTAATTAAAGCTCACGTGACGAAATTAAAGGAAAATTTAGAGAAGAGATTTGCATGCAGGAGAAGAAGACATATTGCTCACGGACTAAATTCAAGTATGGAAAGTCTGGAAAGGCAAGGCATACGCATGTGATTAGCTTAGCCTGGGAAAGATAAAGATATTCTGATTTGGTTGATTGGCGAATCTGCCACGATTTGGCCGAATAGATTAGGAATCTCGGTTAGTTTACAATACAAGTTAGAGTCATATGCTTATACGAAAGGACTGCTGCTATATATTTCGAACACATGTATCAATCAAAATAGAGCGAAACATTCAACAACACTACATCTTTTATTTTCGAATTTCTATTCTTTGCTGCGTATCCTATTGCATTGTCTCCTCGACAGGATCTTCTGGGAGCACAACGTCTTCAGTCTAAGCGTCTTTGGCGAGGTGTCTTGCGGATCGCGCCTCGATCGACCTCCTTCGACGGCGTGTCCGCGCGATCGCGCCGCTCTCGAGCACACGGTGGCGTGTTCGTGTGCGAACACACTTTTGGCGACTCATTGGGGAAGAGCGGATCGGTCGTCTCGGTATGTCTGGCGGCAAACAACAAGGCCAAGGGAACCCAGGATCCCTTATCGATGTCGACCTCAACAATATCGTTGAAGCTTCTTTCGACGATCTTAGGAGGATCACCGCCAAGTGGTGGAGAAGTACATCAAGGAACATGAAGATGCTTTGAAAAAGAGGGTTGCTTCATGCGGTAAGAATCGGCATGGCGCAGCGAGAAGGAGTTATTAAGCTGCCGCCGATTGATCTTAAGGTAATGTCCTCTGTAAGTAAACCTTCTTCTACTCCACCTGATGCTTCAACTGTGGTTACATCGACATCTTCAAACCTTTCAGTTGAGCAATTTCAATTACATGATGAATGAGAATAACAGAATACTGCTAGAACATGTGAATAAAATCATGGATAACAATAGGATAAACCAGGAGGCCCTGCGGGGCGCCTCTGTGAGTATTCCACGGGTTCCAATTAATCCATCAGCGAGAGGCATACCAAGTCAGACCTTATATGGCACGCCTGGTGGAACTAACTTTGGGAATCAAGCGGCACAAGCTAGTGGGCGATGGTTCTGTCTTTAACAATGAACCCTTTGTTAGCGCGCTAATTTGGTTGGGAAAGAATTTGCATGTTTGAACCCCTTACGGACTTTGGCTTACAACACACCTCTGTGCGACTTTCAAAGACAAGCATCAACTTGGTGCTTTTGGTTGCCTAATCCTAGTAACTTGTCACAACAAGCACCAATGCTAATGTCGAACACATCTCCATCGGCTAATATTAACCATGCTTTAGAGAAACCGAGAAGATGTTAATAAGATGTTCGAGGATTCATTCGGCGTTGAACCTAAAGGAAGTAACCGCACTTATCAAAAGCCGTATCCCTCACATTTTGATCTTGTCGGGTATCCCATTAATTTTAAAGTGCCTGATTTTGTTAAATTCAATGGAGAAGATAGCAAGACAACTTATGAGCATATTAGTCAATATCTACCTCAATTGGGTGATGCTAGTTTGATGAAGCTCTAAGAGTTCGTTTGTTTTCATTATCATTAACCGAACGACTTTTTCATGGTTCATTGCTTTGCTCGCAAATTCTATTCAATCTTGGGTGCGATTAGAGCGAAATTCACGATCATTTTTATCTTGGTGATAATGAGCTCAAATTGTCAAGATTTGACTTCGGTTCGGCAAAAACATGACGAACCGGTTACCGATTATATTAGGAGATTTAGAGATGTCAAGAATCGGTGCTTTAATGTGACGATTTCTGAGAGGGACATGGCTGACTTGGCCTTTAATGGTTTGAGATCTCATTTGAAAGAAAAGCTAGAAGGGTATGAGTTCATAACTGTCAATCAATTATTACAAAGAGCTTTGGCGCATGAGAGTCGCGCTAAAGACCATAGAGAGCATAGGGTTAAGTCTGATCGTCCTAGTATACACGTGGTTGATTGTGATTCCGATTCGGACGTTGAGACAATCGATGTTTATCTTCTTGAATTTGCATGGCCATCAAAGAATAAACCTCATGCTTGTTCTGCTTTAAAGCCGATTCATAGGAATCGTGAGCAAGAAATTAAGTTTACTTTTGATGTTGCTAAATGTGACCGCATATTTGATGCCTTAGTGCAAGAAAAGGTTATTAAGTTGTCTCATACATTGCCTCCAGCGGATGAGATTAAGCGGCGTGCTTATTGCAAATACCATAATTCTTTTTCGCATGCTATTAACGATTGTAATGTTTTTAGACGACAAATACAATTGGCTATCAATGATGGACGATTGACTTTTGCTGAGATGCAGGTGGACAAGACTCCTTTTCCGATGAACGTTATGAACTTGGAGGGCAAAAAGGTTCTTCTTCGGCCTGAGCAAACCAAAATGGCCGAAGGGAAAAATATTGTGATTGGTGAACCAAGAGTTGAGGCTCCTAAAGACAGTTTTGGGCGAGCTGTTGCACTTGAGCAAGATCCCAATGGCAGGCAGACATTGAAAATCACCATCAAGGCTAGTGATGCCGGGGGGCAGCAAGGGCAGCAGCATACACCTCACAAGTTCATCAAGCCAAAGAGCCCAGAAGTAGACAGGTGGAAAGTAAACAAGCCTAAAGTTTGGAAGACTAAACATGATAAGCACTCTTTTGAGTATCTCGTGGACAAGTATTCAAGGGAAGCGGCCAATCCAAGATTAATTCGGTCAGCAAACAATAAACGCCCAAGGTCTCCTCCAAGGCCTAATCGTCATCCAAGGTACTCACTGCCGAGGGAGAACGTTGCTTATGATGGTCCTCCACATGGGAACATGATGCCTTTACCTGCAATCCCACCACCTCCTCATATGCCATACACTGTGTGGGATCCAAATGTTGGTCAGTGGATTTCATTACCTATGCCTCCACCACTTTTTCATCCTGGATGGGCAACGCCTAAGAGGTCGGTTTTTGAGAGGCTCTCACATCCTAAGCAGGGCCGTTTGGGTGCAAACCGGCCAGCACAAAAGCCTCTGATTAACGACAGGATCCGTGAGTGGCGTCCAAAGCAAGGTTTGCAATCTCCACAAGGTGCAGGGTCAGATAGAAAGGTAACCAGCGCTAAAACTATCCAAGTTGGCACCAATGAAGTTCCCATTGGCAGTCCTAGCAAAGGACAGATTGTTATTGGTGGTCAGGACAGGATAGTGGATGAAGGCAAAATTGAGCAACCAAAATCAGCGACTAATGATCATGAGGCCGATTGCGAGTGGGACAAAATGGGTTGATCCCAAGTACTTGAAGCCGCGATGGTGTCCTCCGTATTACCAGGCCAAGAAAAGAAGGTTGCAACAAGATCGGGATGAATCTCCAAAGGGAAGAAGGTGCTGAGAAACTGAGGGATGAGGTTTTTAATGAGCTGCGGCCTATGATACCAACCAAGCAAGAGTGGAGACCGAAGCTAAAGATCGTTTTTGACAAAACAGAGAAAAATTCAGCACCTATTTCACCTGCCAGCAACTGCCGACATGCCTCCAGATCATCAATGGTGCCTAAGGAACCTGCGTCTGCACCTAGTAAGGTCAGGGCTACTACCCCCATGCCATCAACTTCGTTGAATGAAGAAATGTTCACATTGGGAGATGATGAAGAGATGGTTGATTTTGAGCCAAGTCCAGCCCATGATTTCGAGTTGAACATGGTGGTTTGCTTATCTCACGAAGTTTCGTGCTCTCAAGAAGGAGAGGTAACACATATGGACTTTGGTCCTAAAGTGGCCATGTTTGAAAAGCCTAAGGAATTAGTAAAACATTTGAAACCATTATATATCAGAGGCCACATCAATGGGTCGCCAATTACCCGTATGCTGGTTGATAGTGGTGCTGTAGTTAATCTTATGCCTTATTCGGTCTTCAAGAAGTTGGGTTTCCAGGATGAAGAATTGATGAAGACGAATATGGTGTTAAGTGGATTTGAAGGTAAAGGGTGAACTGAACCAAAGGGAGTCATGTCAGTTGAACTTACTATTGGAAGCAAGTCTCTAGCTACTGCATTCTTCATTGCGGAAGTACAAGGTAATTACAATGTCATATTAGGCCGCGATTGGGTTCATGCTAATCAGTGTGTGCCTTCTACCTTGCACCAATTTTTGATTCAATGGGTGGATGACGGTTGAGGTTGTTCACGCGGATGATTCAAAACTTGTGTTGCATTGGCGACACGCCAGAGATTGGCAACATCCACATGTCACTTGTTTGTGGCCGTGATCTTTCTCGGGTTATGATTTTCTTAGTGCTACAAGAAATGGCTTTGTCCCTGTTAATGTAAAGCCGATTGCTAACAATCGGCTAAATGAATAAATGTGAACCAATGGAGTCTAGTTCAGATTGGTTGCAAAAGCGTCTTGTAAAATATCGGTCCTGTAGGGATGGTTTGTGTGAGTCCATAGAAGAGTTAGGTGACATGGATAAGTTGGGTCAAGGTTTTATTTCAGTGATCCCCTAGAGGAGATTGATTTAGGTGATGGATCGGTTCCCGCACCCACATTTGTAAATAAAATCTCAAGCCGATTATAAGCTAAAATTAATCGAATGTTAAGAGAATATGTTGATTGCTTTGCTTGGGAATACCATGAGATGCCCGGCTTGAGTCGAGAGCTTGTGGAGCATCGTTTACCTATCAAGGCGGTTTTAGACCTTTCAAACAATCGCCCGAAAATTTAATCCCAAGATGTATGACCGGATCAAGGAAGAAATCGAAAGGTCATTGAAAGCTAATTTCATCAGCCATGCAGTATCTTGATTGATTTCTAATATTGTACTGTGGAGAAGAAAGGATCCGCAAGTTACGGTATGTATTGATTTCAGAGATTTGAATAGAGCAACCCCAAAAGATGAATATCCTATGCCTATAGCCGATATGCTTATTAATAATGCCTCTGGACATAAAATAATCAGTTTTCTTGATGGTAATGCCGGTTATAATCAAATATTTATGGCCGAAGAGGATGTTTCTAAAACTGCTTTTCGTTGTCCTGGTTTTGTTGGTTTATTTGAATGGGTCGTTATGACTTTTGGTTTAAAAAATGCCGGCGCCACCTATCAAAGAGCTATGAATTTGATTTTTCATGACTTGCTTGGTGTCATCCTAGAGGTTTATATTGATGATATTGTTGTCAAATCGGATGCTGCTGAAAATCATTTGGCCGATTTGAGGTTAGCCTTTGAGAGGATGAGAAAGTATGGTTTGAAGATGAATCCTTTGAAAGGTGCTTTTGGTGTATCGGCTGGGAAGTTTTTGGGCTTTATTATTCATGAGAAAGGCATAGAGATAGATCCAAAGAGAGTCGAGGCAATTCAAAAGATTCAAGCTCCTGAGTGCAAAAGAGATGTGCAGAAATTTTTGGGCAAGGTCAATTACTTGAGGCGGTTTATTGCTAATCTGTCCGGGAAGATTAATGCTTTCACACCTATTCTTCGGTTGAAGAATGATGCTGATTTTGCTTGGGGGGCAGAACAGCAAGAAGCTTTTGAAAAGATCAAGAAATATTTGAGTTCTCCACCGGTGTTGATAGCGCCCAAACATGGCGAGCCATACAAACTTTATATTGCTGCAGGAGATGATGTCATTGGTGCTGTCCTAACTCAAGAGGCTGAAGGTAAAGAGCATGTTATTACATATATTAGTCGCCGATTGATTGACACCGAAACAAGGTATATATTTATTGAGAAATTATGCTTATCTTTATACTATGCTTGCACCAAATTGAGACATTATTTGTTGCCTAGTGCTTGCATAGTTGCTTGTCAGACCGATGTTATTAAATATATGTTGCATAGGCCAATTCTTAGCGGTAGGATTGGTAAGTGGGCTTATGCTTTGATTGAATATGATTTGGCTTATGAACCTTTAAGATCTATGAGAGGCCAAATCATAGTTGATTTTATTGTTGAACATCGGATTGATGATGGGAATAATACTTGCATAGACCTTGTTTCTTTAGCGCCATGGAAATTATATTTTGATGGTTCAGGTTTGTGACAATGGCTGTGGTGTTGGTGTTGTCTATATATCTCCCCATGGTATTTGTTTTGAAGCCTCTTGCCGCTTAGAATATTTTTGCACTAACAATCAGCTGAATATGAAGCTCGTTATTCGCCTAGAGTTGCTAAAGGATCTTGGAGCCACTTGCGTTGAAGCATTTGGCGATTCCTTCATCGGTAGTGCGCAAGTATCCAAGACTTGCCAATGTCCGGATGGGGTTTTAAATATGTACCTTGATAAGTGCCTAGGTATCATTGCATCATTTGATGATTTTAGTATCCATCACATCTTCGAATTGATAATAGGCAAACAAGCGAGCTAGCTCAAGAAGCATCCGCTATCACATCGAACGGGTATGTTCTTTGTGTTGCATGAGCCGATGCCCAACCTTGCTAGTATTAATGAGATTGAGTCTCAAACCCACTAGTAATCCGGTCACTAGTAATGACCCTAATATTTTTATTACTAATGATTGGAGAAAGTCTATTGTTGATTATTTACGTAATCCAAGCGAAAGAGTTGATAAGAAGATTCGGCGGCTTGCATTTAAATATGCATTAATTGATAATGACTTATATCGCGAAGCTGTTGATGGTATTTTGCTCAAGTGCCTTGACGAAGATCAAGCCGAGTTGCTATGGGGAGGTGCATGAAGGCATTTGTGGTACTCATCATCGGCACATAAGATGAAATGGATGTTGAAACGTCTGGGATTTTATTGGCCGACGATGGTTGATGATTGCTTCAAATATTACAGGGGTTGTGAAGCTTGCCAAAAATTTGGTAATGTTTAGCTAGCCCCTGCCACTATGTTACATCCTATTATAAAGCCGTGGCCCTTTAGAGTATGGGTGTTGGATTTTATTGGTCAAATATATCCTGCATCTTCTAAGGGGCATCGGTTTGTGATGGTGGCTACTGATTATTTTACCAAGTGGTCTGGCAATGCCTCTCAAGAACATGACGATGTTGAGGTAATTCGGTTTATCATCGAGCATATTATTCACAGATTCGCATCCTCAAACATTGACTACGGATCGTGGTTCGTCTTTTATTTCATCTCAAGTGAGGGAATTTGCGAATCATATAGAATTAAGTCGCTAAATTCTTCACCATACTACGCCAGCTTAATGGTCAAGCCGAGTCTACTAATAAGATTCGATTAAACTCATAAAGAAGAAGATAGAGGAAAGCCCTAAGAGATGGCATGAGATATTATCGAAGCCTTATGGGCGACATTGGGATATCAAAGCATGGCGCTACAAAAGTGACCCCATATGAGCTAGTATATGGACAAGAGGCCGTTTTACTGTTGAGGTAAATGACGCTTTGAGATTGGCCAAACAGATAATCTATCGACAATAGATTATCACAATTTGATGATGGACAATCTTGATGATGTTGTTGATGAGAGGTTCAAAGCATTACGTGCCATTGAAAAAGAGAAACCGAGAGTAGCGAGGCATATAATAAAAGGGTCAAGCGAAAAGTTTTCAAGTCGGCGATTTGGTTTGGAAAGTAATTTTACCGATTGGTGCAAGAGATAACAAGTTCGGAAGTGGTCTCCTAGTGGAAAGGTCCTTATAAGGTGGCGAGGGTTGTTCTGGTAATTTTATTTGGTGGAGTCACTACAAGGTGAATTGCTACCTCGGGCTCTCAATGGAAAATACTTAAAGAGATTTTATCCCGAGGTGTGGCAAGAAGCTTAGTCAATCTGAGGTGACATTTATCACATCGTTCTCGGATGGCCGATGCCGAAACATTCACACTCATATTAGTATACGGCCGATACATTGTATCGTCCTTAGAGCATGGCCGATGGTGTATTATACATCGCCTTAGTATTTAAGATAAGAGGTTTTTATCACGATAAAACTCTGTCTCTAGTTTTATGCCGTGCATCTATCCTTAGCAAGTGTTATCGGAGCCACGCACTTTTAGAGTAATCTAGAAGATGTTCGAAATGCTTAACAGTTAATTCGGCTATTGAAGCAATGTTTAGTATTTAATTCGGCCGAATCGGTTGGTTTACAATAAAGCAGAAAGCAGATGGTGAACAAGAAACAATAATTTCAGCATACGTGTATGGGCAAAACATGCGAATATGGAGATGGCGCAGGGGGAATTCATCCGAATGTGCTAATAAAGTGGTACCAGAGTCACGCACCTGAGATTCCGGCGCCGATGGTCTTCATCACACATCGACCGGCTGCCTAGATTCTGTCTGTCACCGCTAATCTTCCTCGGCGACCGCTTTCATGGCCCTTCGCCACCGCCGTCAGAACGCGCATCTTCCGTCATCGGCTCCCATATCAGCACCGGTCTCTGCTCGCCCGATTCCCTCGGCTCCGCTACCGATTGTGCCGCGCCTATCCTCGGCATTTCGACGCTTTTTCCTCGATCAAGCAGTCGCAACACTTGAACATCGCTTCAGGTACTTCCTCGCCCGCAAAGCTTCTCCCGAGAATATCACGCCTGTGAAGGAGCAGCCAAGCAGATCAATTTTTGGGTTTCTTCCACGGTCAATTTCCAAGGCAAGAAAAGGAATCTCACTTGTGTTTGCTGGATGGGTTCTGCCGACTCGAAATGAATGGCGTTTGTGCGGAATGCTCGAGATGTCCTTTTTGCCTGGGATTCCGCTGCCGATGGTCTTCATCATGCATTGCATCCGGCCTCTGCACGCCGGACCTCTTCGGCGTCCGGTCTTAAGCGCCGACGACGCCTTGGCGCTTCTCAGCGTTTTTTCTCCGAGCGCTGCTCCAATTGTTTCGTCGCCCGTGAAGCCTCTCCCGAGAGTGCTGTGCCCGTGGAGAAGCAAGCGAGCGGATCGGTGGTTGGTTTCCTCAATCGATGGATTTCCAAGGCAGGAAGGAAGTTTTCATTTGTGTTCTCTGACCTATTGACTAGAAGGGGATCGCATGTGTGAAGAACACCCGAGACGATTTTTTGTTTGTAGAGCCGGCGGACTTCAAAAAAACTGAGATTCGTTTGAGTGTCTTCGTTCGGTCCCGGCTCAATTCCCCAGATCAAAGCAGCCCGGCTATTGGTCGCTCTCTCAGCTTTTTCAGTATTGGCATATTGGTATTTTCTTTATATTGGTATTTGTTGAGCAGCCGCGATCATATCATGGATTTTCAGTAAGTAGTTTGCCGAATTTGGTGTTCTACATGGAGCGTGCCGAAAGCCTGTAATATGAGTTCTTCGATGTCTACTCAACACCCCAGGTGATGTCTCGGCTCATGTGTTTAGCTAATTGAGTGTTCATATGAGAGGAAGCCAAAGTATTTTTCGGCATACAAGTTTTGCCGAAAAACAGGGGGGCATATGTTAGCACCTAAAATTAGCACCTTTAAAATAATTTGCGCTTGGGAAGATGTGTGATATTGTTATGAGCATTTAGCGCTTGATTAATTTGTTGAAGTAATGATTGGTAATCCGTCTCGCGAATTAGTTGGTTTATATTAAAGGAAGGACTCGAGATGATGAAACAGAGGTTAGCAGCTCAATATATACGTGTGCAAGGAGGACGTGGAGATAAAGATGGTGCAGGAGGTATTCACCAAAGTTGTGCTAATTAAAGCTCACGTGATTGAAATTAAAGGAAAATTTAGAGAAGAGATTTGCATGCAGGAGAAGAAGACATATTGCTCACGGACTAAATTCAAGTATGGAAAGTCTGAAAGGCAAGGCATACGCATGTGATTAGCTTAGCTGGGAAAGATAAAGATATTCTGATTTGGTTGATTGGCGAATCGATTCGATTTGGCCGAATAGATTAGGAATCTCGGTTAGTTTACAATAGAAGTTAGAGTCATATGCTTGTACGAAAGGACTCGCTGCTATATATTTGAACACATGTATCAATCAAAATAGAGCGAAACATTCAACAACACTACATCTTTTATTTTCAGAATTTCTATTCTTTGCCTGCGTATCCTATTGCGTTGTCTCCTCGACAGGATCTTCCCGGGAGCACAACGTCTTCGTGTCTAAGCGTCTTTGGCGAGGTGTCTTGCGGATCGCGCCTCGTCGGCCTCCTTCGACACAGCGTGTCCGCGCGATCGCGCTTCGCTCGAAGGCACACGGTGACGTGTTCGTGTGCGAACAGGGGAAGTGGAGCCTCGTCGGCGGCCAGCATGAGGCCACGCTCCGGATCACCGACGACCACCCACAGCGCCGGCCTCCTCACGCGAGACCAGATCCTCGTCGCGGGCCCTCTCATGACGCGGTCCCCGCGCAGCATGAAGCTCGACGGGTCGCCCGTCGCGCCACGATGGTGATCGCGCCGTCGATGGCGGCGAGGGGTTCAAGGCTGGAGCGGGCTCACGCCCGCGCCATGCTTGTGGTCGAGGCGGCGGCGGCGGCGGAATCAAAAGCGGAGGAAGCGAGATCGAGAGAGCGCGAGAAAGGGAGAGAAGAGAGCGAGGCGAGAATGCGAGATCGAGATGGAGCGGCGGTTATGAGAGCCGTTCTTGACGGTGTCGTGTCCAGATTTATACTAGCTTTTAGGGTTTTCAATCCGAGTTGAATCGGATACCCGAGGTCGGTAGGCTTGGGTCGGTTCGTTTAGATAAGGTCGGTCCGCCGAGGTTGGCCTGGGCCCGATGTATTTTTGCTTCAGCTTCTATCATATTTCTTGTACAGTACAAAATACAGGAAATCAGCGTCGACGTATTTTCCAAAGTTCTTGAAAAAATTAGAATTAGAGAAATAAAATCATTAATTAAAGTCAAGGGTGAGTTCCTCGTTAACAATATATTATTGATATAGATCTAGTTTATACAACTCTAGCTGCACAACAAGCGGAGGGTGATGTTACATATATGCATGTGATGATACGCACGATACAAGCGATGAAAATACCTCCTAACGGCAAAGTTTGATGCAAAAATTGCTATATCAACAGTCATCCCTAGCAGAAGTTCAATCGATAGTTTCACTCAGAAGACTTAGCAGAGAACGACATCTTCCACTAGGTATCCCATAGTGAGTACGTGATGTTACTAGTGGTTTACAGATGTAATAGAAGAGGAGCACAGGGAATGGTAGAAGTCTACCCAAGAGAAGATTATCACAGGTTTATTACCCCTCGTATGATATTCTCCTGTCAAAATGGTAGTTGATGGCGATTCTCTCTGTGGCATCAAAGTGGAGAACCTGCAGTACTCTCCCTATGGTCTCTTTATTCGGTTCTTAGACTTTTCTCACCTTACTCAGCCCTTTAACATTTGTCACCTTGTTTGACCGCTCAGCATCACCTTCTATTCTGTTTGACGGTTTAACTGCAATATACTAAGTTTGATGTCTTACGATGGTGAAGACGACTTGCACGGTAGCGGGGTTTGGTACTACTACGAGCTACCCGTTCATGGTTTTCTTTGTCCTCGCTAATACCCAACCACGTGCCCGCTACTCACATATGTGCAAGTAAGCTAGGCATCGCTGTCCCAGAGGTCGCACACTCCTTAGCTAATTGTGCCCACTCTGCTTTCTTCCCTTCATAGTCGCCTGAACCGAGGTTGTGCGCGTGCGTGTTCTGCCTCTGCGTAGCAATGTTCTTCTGTCTCTGCTCATTCACCTTGGGTGTACTCTTGATCTTTGTAAACTCCACCCAAACACTGGGAGTCATGAATGGATACCTCTCAAATGGAGTACGGCTTACTCAGCGCCCATAAAGACCCTGAAGTGCCTCAGAGCCACACCCATCCTCTTCAAGGCATATCGCCTGGCATTGTTTTTATCTTGTTCTTCTATAATCCATTTGCCCTTAATCTCATCCTACAGCCGATTCTTCTACCCGGCGCTAACTTCCTTTCTCCAACCCTTAATCATTATGGGAACACTCTCTCTCACCAATTGGTTGAGGAATGACCGGTATCGCGCCTTGTACTTGGGAGGACCCGTGCAGACCGACTTAGCATTGAAGTAGAGAACCTGCGGTGTTCTCTCTATGGCCCCTTTGTTCGGTCCTCATGCCTTCCTCACCTTACTCGGCCCCTCAAAATTTGAAACTTGTCTCGGCTCAACATTTTGCACTTGGCTCGACCCCTTAGGAGTACCTTCTACTCTGTTTGGCAATGAGTCGATACTCTCTAATTGCGACATTTTGAGTTTTCTTATCTGACTTGGTCATATATTTGACATGATAGAAAGCAATTCGTAGCTATTATGTGAACTTGACAATAAATCATGTAAAGCAACAGCTGAATAGATAATTTATAGCATTTAATTGTTCTAGCATATTATAGTAAAGTAACAGATAAACAAATGATCTTCACGAAAAGTCTATTTATTGACCAACTAAATATATACCAACGATGACTCCTAATCTCTGCATAGGTTTGGTCCTAATTCCCTTTGAGGATATGTGGTTCGTAAGTTTCTAAACCGTCAGACAACTTCAGAGAAAATTTTGGTATCATCTCCCATTGTTCTTCAAATACACGCCTTGACAACAGTCAAGAGGATATTTTCTCGAGAACATCCGGGAGACACTACCGAAATCTACTTTGAGTTGTACAACAACTCAGAACTCGCCTTGAGCCACATATCCTCGAACTGTCCAAAAATGTGGATAATTAAAGACTGCTTACTCATAAATATGCCAATCCAACATATTTATAAATAAGCACTCTCGAATGGGAGACGTAGGTTACGCAACCTAAACTCTAATATTCATCATATTGTAGCAATAGTAAAGACATGTAAAGTTAAAACCAGCTATAATCATCAAGTAGCTATTAACCTATATATAGGAATGTCACATGCATATGTATAACAAAGATTCGATTAGGAGTGGGGGCTGTTAATGAGACAGAAGTACAAGACCTAATAACTTACAGATAATGACTCAGGATCTCCTGCACTTGTTCAAGCTACAAATTCCCATCACTGAAATGTGTCGAAACAGGGAAATCAACAACCTGTAATCAAGTTAAAAGTGGCGTTCAAACAAATTCTCAACACTGAAAAGGCGTCGAAACAGGGAAATCAAATATCTCCACTAAAAAAAGCAATGTGCATTGCAAAGAAGCATGATATACAATCTATACCTCTCACTACGGTAATGCACATTGCAAAAAGCAATGGCTCATTTGGATAAGAGCAACTGGGTTCACACTACATCCTTATTGAAACATGCCCTAAATATCTTTAGGGACAAGCATTTAAAATTAGAATTAAACGAATTACAGCTCCATTTTGTTTGCATTAGCGCATAGTGTGTGCAACTGATGATAGCTTCAGACAACAATTTGTCTCATTATATCACTTTCATACACTGCCTTCAACAAAATAATAATCCCAAAAAAAGCACTGAGGATAGCACAGATCAAATGCCTATATATTTTCCAATTCCCAGTTGATGATATGGAACATCATTTGCAACATTGTAACTGTCAACTTGCTCCAAAAATTTAACACAGCAATGTACAAATACCTGCAAGCCAGAGATTTGTCTCACAAGCATAGCGCAATGTAAAAACACCTGTAACTATCATATAAGAACAGAACAGACAGAGATTTGTCTCACAAGCCCAACTGACCTTTCCGCGCAGCGTGGAACTGCAACTATTATACCATTCAAGCTGAGCAACAACATATTTTGGAGCTGTCTTAAAAGTATATATATGTGTGTGCTCTCAAAATTGTGAGTGTAAACTGAAAATACAAGCAAAGCTACTGTGAGAATATGAAGATGAACAATAGCAGTCACTGTGATTACATGTATAACAATCAGATTAACAAAACTAACGATTGGCCATATGGTCACATTATGATTATTGGATAAGAATTTACTAGGACGGCGGCGTGAACCAAGGTGACGGTGGCACGGGAACCAAGTCGAGGGTGGCAGGAACTGAGGCGACGGCAGCACGGGAACCGAGTTGAGGGTGCTAGGAACCGAGGCAGCAACGGCGGGAATTGAGGCGGGGGTGGCACAGGAACCAAGTCGAGGGCGGCGGGCCGGAAACGAGGCGACAGCGGTGGGAGCCTAGGCAATGGCGGCAGTGGGAACCGAGGTGACGGGGGGAACCGAGGCGAGGGTGGCGGGAACCGAGGTGACGGTGACACAGGAACCGAGGCGGTGACAGGAGAGAGTGTGGCTATGGGGATGCGGCGGTGAGCTACGGTTAGGCGAGGGCGGCAGGAATCGAGGTGAGGGCGTGAGATAATGGCTATGGGCGAGTGTGGGGTGCTACGGGCGAAGCAAAAATAGGTTGAGGCGCAAGTTTTATTACTATTGGTTTTTAAAAGAAAATCGACACAACTATTGTAACTTATCACTATCAGTTTCTTACTAAAAACTGACACAAATATAGTATGGAATATCACTATCGGGTTTTAATAAAAAACCAACACAAATATTGATAATTATCACTATCAGGTTTTAACAGAAAACTGACACGAATGAAAGTAGAACTGTACTACCAGTTTTCAAATGAAAACTGACACAAATTCTAGTAATTATCACTGTTGGTTTCTCGCCAAAACCCGACACCAATGTATGATAATGCACAAATTGAAGTATAGAACATCACTATCGGTTCATCATAAAAAACCGACACAAATATTGATAGTTATCACTATCGGGTATTAAGAAAAAACCAACATGAATGAATGAACATAAAGGATCGAGATGGCGAACAGAGGGGGATGAATGGTCGCAAACAAAATTTTCCCCACTAAATACTCTATCTAAGACCTCAAAAAGATTGCGCAAAAGGAATCATGAAAGACCCGAACAACTTGACAATTATGTGTACCCCTACCTTGCATAGATGAGAACCATAGAATATATGAGGATTTTTGAGTCATAATCCTGGTTGTCAAGTATCGAAAACAAAAGGAATCAATTCAACTCTTGTTTTTAGAAAGCAGATTGAGCCAAATCACAAAAGTCACTTTCAGAAAAGTAAAAGTAGAATTTTCAGATACTGTTCTCACTTGGAGCAGATAGTTGGTGGACTTCTAGTGCTCTAAGAATTTTGGAAATTTGTCTCCCAATGAAAAAATGCATTCTCAAGTAGTCCACCAAATATAACCTCAAAAATCCTTACAAAAATCAGAAAAAATCAAATATCACAGACTATCAAGAACTTCGAACAGAAAGTTTGGGGCTCGGTTTTCACTACATGGCACCCAAACGGTGTGACCAGTGGACTCCCAAATTTTTCCATAGATGGACATGAGAGTCCTGCACCTTCTACGATAAGAATCACTCAAAAATGATTTTTATAGATTTTTCTAAAAATAAAATACTGACTGTTGTGCGAAGAACAAATTCTAAACAGAGATGCAACTTGATAGAAAACTTGATCTCTAGTCTATCTTTGTGTGCAAAAGAGATGTAAAACCATATGAACACTATCAAGACATCCAAGATCAGCAGCACTTAGAAGCAGCGGAGGCAAATCCAAATTACAAGAAAGTAAATTGCGAGAAGGTAAATTCCAGGAATTTAAATGTTGAATTTAAATACTGAATTTAAGACATAAAATAAATGCGTAATGTAAATTCAAGCATGAATGAAAATATTTGTATTTCTGGAAGGAGGAGGTTTACAAAGCCTCACAACAAGGTGGGCAAAGCTCAAAAGAGCACAAAAACCTCTACAACCTTTAAGGGGAGGAGGCTACCCCTCCACCCCTATTTATACTACTCTTGGGCCACCTACCACTCTTGGATGAGTCCCTCAACCCTAGAGTACTCTTCTAAGGGCTAGGTTTAACCCACTTACACAGCCATGCAAGGGCTAACCCAAAACCCACACATATAATGGGTTTTTTTGCATGGTTTTCAAAGCATACTACCTAGATCCGCTAACCTATCAACTAGACCGCAATCCGACGGCCTTCCTTGATCCACACGGCGTCTAGCTAGCATCTCTTCCTTTCCTTTTCTTCTTGTCTTTCCCAGACTCCATCTCCGATCATCTTCCAATAATCTCCCGACCGTCTGGACCTCCGACGCTCCTCACCTAGTCCCAGTCATCCTCCACCTCACCATGATTTAGCAGCGTCGCCCTGCAACCATCAAAGACAAGGAAAAACCTTTCACATAGCAATGTCCACAAATATATTTAATGATTATCCCAAAATCATTAATCAATCATAATTTCACTCAAAGGTCTAGTGCTACCGCCCGAGGCCGGTAGCATTGGGAAAAGCAACCAACACTCAAATTACTTCAAATCGAAAATCCAATTTAAATCAAACTCAATTTCAAACCAAGCTCAAATCTCATCAATTACTCATCACACACAAGGATAGACCTCCACATGGTCTTTCAGAACATCACTATCGGTTTCCAAAAGAAAACCAACACAAATGCTTGTAATTATCACTATCGGTTTCTCACCAAAAACTGACACCAATGTATGATAATGAAAGACCATGTGGAGGTCTATCCTTGTGTGTGATGAGTAATTGATGAGTTTTGAACTTGGTTTGATTTGAAATTGAGTTTGATTTGAATTGGATTTTCAAATTGAAGCAATTTGAGTGTTGGTTGCTTTTCCCAGTACTACTGGCCTGAGGGTGATAGCATCGGGACTTTGATAGAAATTATGATTGATTAATGATTTTGGGATAATCATTGAATATATGTGTGGGCATTTCTATGTGAAGGTTTTTCCTTGTCTTTGATGGTTGCAGGGCAACGGTGCTAGGTCATGGTGAGGCGGAGGATGACCGGGACTAGGCGAGGAGCGTCGGAGGTCCAGATGGTCAGGAGATCGCCGGAAGATGATCAGAGATGGAGTCTGGGTAAGCCAAAAATACAAGGAAAGGAGGAGATGCTAGCTAGACGCCGCGTGGATCAAGGAAGGCCGTCGGATTGCTGTCTAGTTGATAGGTTAGCGGTCTAGGTAGTATGCTTTGTAAATGCAAGAAAACCCAGATGTGTGTGGGTTTTGGGTTAGCCTTGCATGGCTGTGTAAGGGCAAATCCTAGCCCTTAGATGAGTTCTCTAGGGTTGAGGGCTGCATCCAAGGGTGGTAGGTGGCCCAAGAGTAGTATAAATTGGGGTAGAGGGTAGCCTCCTCCCTGAAGGTTGTAGAGGTTTTTACGCTCCTTTGAGCTTTGTCCACCTTGTTGTGTGGCTTTGTAAACCTTTTCCTTCCAGAAATGCAAATCTTTTTCATTTATGCTTGAATTTAAATTATGCATTTACTTTATGTCTTAAATTCATCATTTAAATTCAGCATCTAAATTCCTGCAATTTACTTTCACGTAATTTACTTTCTTGCAATTTGGATTTACCTCCCCTCCTTCTAAATGCTAATCTTAGATTTCTTGAGTGTGTTCATATGATTTTACATCTCTTTTGCACTCTTGGATTGAGTAGAGATCATCTTTTCTTTCAAGTTCCAACTCTGTCCAGAACTTGTTCTTCGCGCAGTTGTTAGTATTTTATTTTTAGAAAAATCTAAAAAAATCCTTTTTGATTGATTCTTGTTGATAAGGTGAGGGACTCTAATATCCACCTATAGAAAAATTTTGGAGTCCACTTTTTGCATCGTTTGGGCGCCATGAGGTGAAAACCGAGCCCTAAACTTTCTGCTCGAAGTTCCTAACTATCTGTATTCTTTGATTTTTTTATGATTTTTCTGTAAGGATTTTTGAGGAGAAATTTGTTGGAGTTCTTCATGACTCATTTTCTCATAGGAAGAAAAATTCTCAAAATTTATTGAGCTGTAGAATCCCACCAACCTCCTGTTTTAATTGAGGACAGCTTCTGGAAATTCTGCTTTTGCTTTTCTAAAAGTGGCTTTTGTGATTTGAATTGATCTCCTTTCTAAAAGCAAGAGTTGAATTGATTCCTTATTATTTTGGACACTAGACAACCAGAATTGTGACTCAAAAATCCCCACATATTCTATGGTACTCATCCATGCAAGCTAGGAGTATACATAGTTGTCTAGTTGTTCGGGGTTTTCACGATTTCCTTTGCACGATCCTTTCGAGGTTTTAGTTAGAGTATTTTGGGGGGAAATTTGTTTGCGGCCATTCACCCCCCTTTGTTCGCCATCTCGGTCCTTCAGATAATGCACAAACTGAAGTATAGAACATCACTATCGGTTCATCATAAAAAACCGACACAAGTATTATTAATTATCACTATCAGTTTTTTGCTGGAAACCGACACAAATATATGGTACTGCACAAAACCGCGTACAGAATAGCACTATCGGGTTTTAACAAAAAAGCCGACACGAACGTATGGTACTTCATGAACGAAGTATAGAATATCACTATCGGGTATTATCAAAAACCAACACAAATATTGATAGTTATCACTATTGGGTATTAAGAAAAAAACTGACACGAATGAATGAACATCACTATTGATTTCCAAAAGAAAACCGACACAAATGCTTGTAATTATCACTATCGGTTTCTCACCAAAAACCGACGCCATTGTATGATAATGCACAAATTGAAGTATAGAATATCACTATCGGTTCATCATAAAAAACGACACAAATATACGATAGATGGTCACTCTCGTTTTTTAATAGAAAACCGACACAAGTATTTTGAATTATCACTATCGGTTTTCAATAAAAACCGATACAAATATGACAGACAAACCATGATGAAGTCTGAATTTTTAGAACTAATTGATCAAAGAGTAAAAAGGCCATAACTTTTGCAAACATAGTTGGAATTATTTGAAATTTTGCAGAAACATACCTTGGGATACTACAAGTCCATTCAAAAATAATTTCCCAAGAAAGAGTTAGCACTGATAATAGATGCAAAAATTCACTTCGTAGGTATGATTTTTACTTAAAGACTAGAAAAGTCAAAAATTTTCGAAATAAAGTCCAGGTTTTTTCAAAATTTTCATAAATGAACTTTGTACTACTTAGAAACTTTCCCAAAAAGAACAAGGTCAAAATGAATTTTCTTCAAAATATATGGGAAAATATGCTTAGTAGGCATGAAGAATATTTAAATGACCAAAATCTGGTCCACGAGGTGAAACTCACATAATGCTAGAATAGAATATGACCTACATGGGTCAACAATAGTTTTTCGGCTACTTTCAAAATCAAATAACTTAGGATCAGTTGTTCTTTGTAAAATCTTTTGAATAAGAGAATTGTTACGAATGACCAACTAGTAAGTAGATTTCACGTATGTCACAATTTTCCGTGAGAGATGACAACCATACAACTTTACCCATATAAAATAGGCATAATAAAACGGATCTGTTAAATATTAATGGCTGTTAAACCAAATAAATAGCCCGATAAAATGAACAAACATTACAATAATTCCTTCATTTACAGTACAACCCTTCCTAATGATCTACATGCGTGTAATTTGTTCCATGTGTTTCGTCATCACTGCTAAGACAAGCCCCATCTGCAAATGGAGGTATTTCATCGAATTGATTGTACTCTTCTTTATCTACGACATTTTCAACTCCTATGATCTGCCTCTTGCCATGAAGGACGATGTGTAACTTTGGATTGGCCAGATCATGCACGTAGAAGACTTGAGTTGCTTGCTTCACAAGAATGAATGGCTCATCTTTGTAAGCGAGTCTACTAAGGTCTACAATAGTAAAACCTCTATTGTCGACCTTCACTCCATATGAAAGTCCCTCCCACTTACATCGGAACAATGAAACTTATTATATTCTATAATCGAGCTCCTAAATTTCTTTGATCATCTCGTAGTAGGAGTTCATTGTGGTTGAGAATCCTCTTATCGATTGATAATCTTCGGAAAAAGTATCTATGCTCACACCACTGTTTTGGAAGGTACTCTTACCATCTTGACTCTCAGTGTAAAAGGTCTAGCCATTAATATCGTACCCTTACCATGTATGTACATTAAATCTTGGTCCGTCAACCAACCATTTCACATTCTCACTAAAGGAGACCTTTGCCTTTTCTTTGAACCATGTGAGGTATCGATCATTGTGTTCTCATGTGATAGAAAGCTCGTCCATTTGTGGATTCTCTTTCTGTAATATCAACTTATCTTTGCTTTCGATATATGGTTGAACTTCGGTTTGTCTTTGCAAGACTGTTAAATGCACTTCACAATACATATCAAACATCAGACTTATTAGTTTGTACCCAACAGTTCCTTTCCTAGCTAGCAAGTCTGCCCTCATGACAAGATACAAGAACACCAATTATTTGTCTTTTACCTAGGTAGTCCACGCAAAACTCAATAACCTCTTCAGTCTCATAACCTTCAACAATACTTCCCTCAAGCTTCGATCGATTCCTCACATGGGACTTTAATATACTCATGTACCTCTTAAATGGATACATGTAACGTAGGAATGCGGGTCTGCATATCTTAATCTCTCTGATAAGGTGAACAACAAGGTGAACCATGACATTGAAGAATGACGGTGGGAAATGCATCTCAAGCTGATATAGAGACTGCACCACCTCACTCTATAAGTTATCTAACATATCGGGGTCAATAACCTTGCAGGAGATCGCATTAAAGAAATAACATAGCTTCGTGATTGTTAACCTGATATTCTCTGATAGAATATTTCTAATTGCAACATGGAGCATTTGGGTCAAGACATGGCAATCGTGGGAGTTCATGCCAAGCAACTTCAGATCATCTATGGACACAAACTTCTTAATGTTTGCGGAGTAGCCTGATGGAACTTTAATACCTTGGAGACACTTGTAGAGGTCTTATTTCTCCTTCTTAGAAAGGGTGTAGCATGTAGTGGGATATGTGGACCTTTCCCATTCTTCTCTATCACTGCAAGCTTGGGTCTAATTCTCATATAGACCATGCCACGACGAGCATTTACACCATCCTTGGTCTTCCCAAGTATGTTGTCGAGACCCGAATATGCAAATCTGGACCCTCTGTGTATACTGCACTAGTCCAGGATCACGCTAGTGTACACAAGCTCAACATTAGTAAATATCACAATCATACATAGCAAACATATAATAAAAGACTTCATATATTAAGAATGACATAGTTGAACGACGTTATGCTCAACCTTACACTTATTTGGCCTCGATGGCTCTGATGCAAAGTAAATAAACAGCAGTGGAACAAAGAACATCGGTGAATCCCATCAACATGCCACAGGCATCCGACAAGGTTCAACTCCTAGATAATCATCTCCTGGTTGAACACCATCTCTTTTCAAGGTGTAGACTTCTCCTCAATTGATGATTTGGTTGTAGGCAAGGGTGAGTACATAAAGCACTCAACACGTTGTGCACAGAATGCAAGTCTATCATACTATATGCATGGCTTATTCCAAAGGAATGGCTAATATAGTTAATTTGCAATAAAGCTGCATTTATGAAAGAATATCATAGATAGATTGTAAAGACAATAAAACAAATAATAACAATAATAAATTTCTTAGTTATTTCCCAAATAAATCAATTCAATCCTTAAATCAAATTCCAAACTTCCACAGGCATACAGCCTCTATTCCCAATCCATTTTAATAAAATCTGACCCATGACTGTAATCACCGAGCAATGCTCAATACTGCGAGCATAGCTATTTGAATAGATTTTATACTCTGCAGAGGTTATGCATTTTACCCACACAACATGATCCTCTCTTGTTGTCAAGCTATTGACACACTTTCTTTGGTGTGTCGGTAAAGAGATCATAACAAAGCCTTTACCATGCTCTGTCTAAACCCAGTACTACTGGCTAAGGTTTCATCACTAGTGGGACTAGTTACCACATCCAGGGCCCTCTCTTGTGCCATGTGAACCACCCCGTGCGAACCACCACTAGTAGTACCAAAGCTTAGATATAACAAATTAATCAGCTAGGTCCGTCTCATTCCAAACATGTGGTTGCATGATTGACTCAGGTCAAATGTTTGCAAGGTTAAGTCCTTAATTGACTAGGGCAAGACTAAACAAAAATTCACCATTACCATAAGTCATCATGTACCATTAAAAATAATGCGACTGCCCAAATGCCACATTGGCACACCACAAATTCTTGTCACTTGCCTCAGTCTAAATCATTTTACCACCCCAGTTGATTACCAAGCACCACATGATATCAACAAATCAACATCGTTGCGTGACATCTTTCGTCACTGCAACTCGACATCATTGTGTGACAACACCTGACACACTAATTTATAATCATATTCCGTATTCCATTAGTCAAGATTACCTTTTGGTATTCTAAATACATGAATTGACGTGGTATGGCTAAGCAAACTAACACAGTGTAACCAACCCATGTTGATTGTTAATATTAACCAACTAATGGCAAACCATTCTAGGGTGACAATTGATTATGACATACAAGTGACAAGGTAGGGTATATATCAAGTAGGTAGATTAACTAGATCCCAAACTAGTTCAAAACAATTGTACACATAAAATAGTATGCATAAAGTAAAATAACATAGCAATTTTATAAACTGGGTTCGACATGATCAAAGCACAACTTGCCTTCACAAAGCTCTGACACCAACTCTGAACCTTGCTCGAGTGCTAGATCCTTGACCACAAACTCACCGGGCAACTTGACACCTACACGAATCGAGAGAGAAAATAATAAATACAAAAAACAGAGAACAAGAACAACTCAAAAAATTAAATAAAATTCACCATTAAATAGAGCTTAATTTTACAAATTTTTAGAAAATGGAATCACCTCAGTCAGAGTTCGTATGACGGAGAACAAACCCTTTGAAGTTTGAAATAAAAGAAAAATAAAAAATTAGAAAATCCGAATTAACTGAATTATTTTTATACTGGAAATAGTATTTATGACGTCATGCTCATGCCAGTAGTGATAAAATAAAAAATATTAATTTAGGAAAACTCAATTAGACTGACATGTGGGCATAGGGTCCATGAACCCTGTCCACAGCTGACGCATGCGCACGGTAGACTCGGTCCACACAATAGTAACCTGAAAGTTAGGGTTGATGCAAGGTTGACGTCACCTGATGAAGTCAAGCTGATGCCTATGCACACGCGGCAGAGATGCATGCGCAACACACGGCACAACATGGCGGCGACACACGACAAGATTGTGACTGTTGATTCTAAATCCGACAGCCAAAAGGTGATGACGATGGAAACAACGGTGATGACATGACAAACCCTAGTGCTGACACGCGGTGAGATCTCAACTATTCACTGCAAATCCAACAGCGGTGATGCGACTAGCCCAGTGTGGCACGTGGCGTGATCTAAACCGCCCAAAACAAATCCGATGGCCACGATCAAGCAAGCGGCAAAGCACTGAAGCACGCATGGCAACATCCAGGGTGTCTGTGTGGCAATCCAATGGCCACAACAAGGCATATCATCAGTGACATCTCACACGGCGGCACATGACAGGACGCGAGGAAGACAAAGGCACAACGGTGGAATCGCTTCGGTTTTGAACTAGATCTGCATGGATCTATAGTCCTTCGTCACGAACTCAACGAAGGCAAGCGTGTTCGACATGGAATCTGTTGCGAAAATGGTGGCAGCGGTGGAGATTTTATTTGATATGGTGGCAGGGACGTGGCGCAATCTCAGGCATCCATGTCGGCGTGATCCGACGACTCCAAAGCACACGTGACGCAACACGCTCTCGGGCGACGGATTTCAATCCAACGGCGCAAAAACAATGCGGCTAGGATTTGAGTGTTGACGGGCTGACTTGGGCTGGCATGATGGACTGGGCTATGGGAGAAAATGGTCAACTGGACTAGGCTAGCTTGGGCTCGGCCCATTACTATTCACAACCCTTTCAAAACACTTACCAATTAAAATAATTCCCAAAATTAATAATGCCAAGTAAAAATAAGAAAAATGTCAAGAAAATTCTAGAAAAATTCTAACAAATATTTTAAGGCATCTGGAGCTCAAATAAAATATTTCTAACAAAATTTTATTAAAACTCTTGCAATAAATACACAAAAGATGACATGAGGCTTAATTCAATAAATACAAAATAAATTAAATTAAATCCAAAAAAATTCATAAAGAGTTAAAATGCATATTAAATCTAATAAATGCAAAAATTGGGATGTTACATTTGTTCAGCAGGATGCCAACCAAATTTTCGCAGACATTCTTCTCAATGTGAATGACATCAATATAGTGCTAGACATCTAACTCATTCTAGTATGGTATGTCC
The DNA here is from genome assembly GCA_036346375.1 of Guadua angustifolia. NCBI lineage: Eukaryota > Viridiplantae > Streptophyta > Magnoliopsida > Poales > Poaceae > Guadua > Guadua angustifolia. The sequence goes on from CM070502.1 coordinate 37,786,903, forward strand.
CAAAATATCAACCTCTTCTTTCACATGGTCCTGGGACAAATAGATTTATGACTCTTTCTGTACTGAATATTGATATCCTTCACATGTGAATATACTTGCCTTCCACTCTTAGGTTGCGGGACTGAACGAACCTCACTCTTCCTATCAAATTTGTCATTCATTTTACTATATCGATGACTTTGAGGTAGAAATCTACGGTGGCTCATGTACACAGTTTTCTTTGAATTCGGCAAACAGAAGCTGTCAGTCTCCACTTCACAAACAGGACATGGTTTGGATCCCTTTGTACTATAGCCCGCCAAATTACCAAGGGCAGGGAAATCATTTATGGTACAAAATATTATAGCCCTTAGGGTGAAGTGTTGTCTTTTGTACGCATCCCATATCGCGACCCCCTCATTCCATAATTTTATTAAATCCTCAATTAGTGGAGCAAGGTACATATCAATATAATTTTCTGGCTGTTTAGGTCCTGAGATTAGCAACAACATCATGATATACTTCCGCTTCATGCACAACCAAGGAGGGAGATTATAGATACACAACAGAACTAGCTAGGTACGTACTATGACGACTGCTCATGTTACCAAACGGATTCATTCCATCCGTACTCAATCCAAATCTAATGTTCCTCAGTTCTGCACTGAACTCCTCATATTTCCAATCGATGTTTCTCCATTAGGCCGAATCAGTAGGGCGTCTTAGCTTACCATCTTCCTTTCGAGACTTGTAATGCCAACGCAATAATTTTGCCTCTCTGGGGTTTGCAAACAACCGCTCCAAACAAGAAATGATGGGCAAGTACCATAATACCTTGGCCGGTGCACCTTTAGTGACCTCTTCATCGTCGTCAGCCTGACTATTACGTTTCTTGTCATTATGCTTCTCTTTTTGTTTGTACTGGGGCACACCACAAACTGGACGAACGTGCAGTTCCTGATGCACGTTACAGTACAAGATGCAATCATTCGAACATGCATGCATCCTTTCTATTTGTACTCCGATGGGACATAATAGCTTTTTTGCTTTATAAACGCTTGTTGGCAACTCATTTTCCTCCGGAAGCAAATCCGATAGAAGAACTAGAAGTACATTAAAACTTGTATCTGTCCAACTGTATTTTGCCTTCAGTTCGAACAATGCAACGATCGAACACAACTTGGTGTATTCCGCTTTGCAACTCGAGAACAGCGGTTTGGCATCATCTTCCATCAAGATTTTAAACTTTTCAAACTCTCTTTTTGTGTAATTTTCCTCCACATCCCACAACATTTCCTCCAAATTATCCTCCTCAAACTTATTGCACTGCAACTCATCATTGGGTTGCACCATATCTTCCTAGCATATTGAAAGGGTACTACCAGTCTCTCTGTAATGGATCCAACACGTGGAATTCCTCACAAAACCACGTCGAATCAGGTGGTCTTCAATTTGAGTTTATTTGTTAAATCTCCTGAGATTGGTTCAATCAATGCAAGGACAATATATGAAGTTAGAACCCCTTTTCGCCATGTCTTCTTCTGTATTTTTTCCAACTCCTTAACACCCCTCTAAAATTCAGCACTCACATAGTTTTTTTGATACATGAATTCCTCACGGTCTATCTGCAATTAAACTACAGACAATAAATTAAGGAAAAACTGGAGCGATAGCTAGCTAGCTATTTCAAATATTGAGACACCATTTTAATTAATATTACCTTTGCAAAATATGTAACAGGTTTCCAGGATATATAAATATACTTTCGATCGATACCTAGTTTTTTCCCTAGTTTAGAGCTTCCAATTCTCGACATAATGAGACATATATTTTTAACATCAACAATGATATCGAATAACCAAATTATATAGTACAATAGCTTGCAAATCTTTTGATTTCAATGAAACAAAACAAAGGTACCAACGATGACTCCTAATCTCTAAATAGGTTAGGTCCTAATTCCATTCGAGGATATGTGGTTCAGACAAGTTCCTAAGCTGTTGTACAATTCCAGAGAAAATTTCTGTAGCATCTCCCCGCTGTTCTCCATATATACGTCTTAACAACAGGTCAAAAGGGGTGTGTATCCAGAGAACACACGGGAGACGCTACAGAAATCTACTCTGGAGTTGTATAACAGCTCAGGAGAATTTGCCCGAACCACATATCCTTGAACTGTCTAAAAAATGTGGAGAATTCGAGACTGCTCGCTTATAAATATGCTATTTCGTTCCGCATATTTATAAACAAGCACCCTCAAATGGGAGACATAGGTTCCGCAGCCTAAACTTAACATTTATCACATAACAATAACAATAATTCCATATTAACACGGGAGCACTATAATAATTAAATAGATGTGTGCTTGTCAAATAAAAAGTGTGAAATCTGATAGCATATACACAATTCCAGTGCAACCTAAACTTTATTTACGACATATCAAAATTACCTAGTGCAAAATTGAAGGGGTTTGAAGGATTGCTTACATTTTGAAGAAAACCGCTAAAAAGGGAAAAAGAGGGAAATCTCCTCAAGTTAGAGCTTCAAATTTACCCTCTTAACACCCACCCTTAAGGATTTCAAATTTTCTCAGCCAAGTATTGCTTCCAACCACAGAATATGAGTTGTTTTTTTGGGTGGCGGCGGAATCGTCTTTGGAACAACAACAAAGAAGAGTTCAGTCCGAGTGGTATATATAACCTAGTGAGGCACATCACAATCGGTTCTCAATTAAAAAGCGATAGTAATGTGCACGTATATCACTATCGGTTCTCATATAAGAGGGGCAAAGGTCTCCTCAAAGTCAAGACCCTCAACCTGAGTGAAACCCTGTGCAACTAGCCTAGCTTTGTTGTGAATGATAACCTCATTCTCACTCTGCTTGTTTTTGAACACCCACTTGGTCCCAATGATATTATGATCAGATAGGGGCTCTACAAGCTGCTAGACTTTGTTCCTCTCAATGTTTTCTAGTTCCTCATGCATTGCATTAATCCATGATTCATTAAATAATGCATTAACATCCTTTGGCTCGAAAGACACAACGAAGGCAAAGTGAAGGCAGAAAGAAGATAAGCCTGATTTTGAGCGCGTTACACACTCAAATAGATCACCAATGATCTACTCAGGAGGATGAGAATGTTGAATGTGGTGGGGTGGACCAGAAGAAGAAGTGACCTCTACCTCTTGAGCAGAAGAGGTAGGAATAGAGCCACTTGCTGAAGGAGAGTTCGAAGGTAAGGGCTGGTCTCCCTGAGATGCAGAAATGGAAACAGGAGGCACCTCAGGTGTAGAGGGGACTGGATCAGGTAGAACACCATATCTCCATCATCCTCGTCCTCTACAAACATGGTCTCGGAGGGATAAGAATAGCCTAAAATATCAGGTCTAGCTCTTAGGCTAGCCTCATCAAAGGTCATGTCACATGTCTCTATGATCCTATTCGCATCACAACTCCAGACCCTATAGTTACGAGAAGAAGTCGAGTAACCCAGAAAAATACCATCAGAAGAACGAGACTCAAACTTATCTAGGTTACCAGATTTCAAGATAAAACACTTGCAACCAAAAACACGAAAATGAGAAACACTGGGCTTTCACCCATACCTTAACTCATAAGAAGTGCGATGCAAAATGTGCCCTTAAGAAAACAGATTGGAAATACGACAAGCAGTAGCTATAGCCTCAGCCCAAAACTTCCTAGGAGTATTGTACTCATCTAGCATCGTCCTGGCCATCTCAACCAGGGTCTTGTTCTTCCTTTCCCGTACACCATTTTGCTGAGGGGCGTAGGGAGAAGAGAACTAATGCTCTAAATCAGACTCCACACAGAAACTCTCAAAGTAGAAATTCTTGAACTCTGTGCCATTATCACTGCGTATAGCTCGTAATGCACTTGGGAGCTCAATAGACAACATACTAACAAATCCCTAGAAGTGAAAAAAAGTCTCATCCTTCGAGGCCATGAAAAATACCCAAGAATACCTCAAAAAATCATCAACAATGACAAGGACATACCACTTCCCTCCTACTGACTGCACTCTAGTTGGACCAACAGTGTCCATAAGTACAAGCTGTCCTAGTGCATCAGTCATCACTACGGTAACTGAAGAATGAAAAGCAATAACTATCTTGCCATGTCGGCAGAGAGAGCAAACTAAGTCTTTGACCATCTTGAATTTGAGAAAACCACGAATAAGATCATGATTGCTAACTCTAGTCAAATGATCAAAGCCAATTTGACCAAGTCTCCTATGCCAGAAGGAGAGATCATGTGACTTAGAAGCAATCAAACAACGAAGAGAGTCTCTAGAAGAAACAGAAAAATCAGCACGAAAGACTCTCCCAAATCTAAAAATCTCGCAAACTAACTTTTCTAATGAATCAAGGATTCCTCTTAATGCTTACCTCTAAAGAGTCAAGGATTCTCAAATAAGAAGCGATAGTGATGAGCACGTACACATTACTATCGGTTCTTATGTGAGAAGCGATAATGATGACACTTCTTACGAAGGAAGCGATAGTGATGAGCACGAGCACATCACGGTCTGTTCTTTTGTGAGAAGCGATTGTGATGACACTTCTCACGAGCTCATCACTATGGCTTCTTTCGTGAGAAGCGATAGTGATGTGCACATAGGAACCAATAGTGATGTGCGTGATCACATCACTATCGCTTCTTATGTGGGAACCGATAGTGATGATCACAAGACATCACTATCGCCAGATAGAACCGATTGTGATGTGCTCAGCTACATCACACTCACTTCTAACCTTTGAACCGATAGTGATTATTATTAACGCCTCCAAAATTACCTATCACAATCGTTTTTCCTAAAAACTTAAGAACAAACATAGATAAAACGATAGTAATGTACCATTCTGAAGTAATGTATTGATCTACTTTAGCTGCATACTTTGAAGAATAGTTTGCGATGATATACAACCTTATGCTGGTTGCCATCAGTTCTAGTTTACAATAAGCCTCACCTAACATGTTAATATAAAAAAAAGAAAATGAATGTAGTGTGTGATCATGTGGATTAATAGGGTATCAATATTTTGGTGAAATTTTGTTTTTCATGATTTGTGTTTCCATTTGTCTGTTTGCCACATTTTCTGCAACATCAGCAATCCATTGCCATTTAGACGCCATACTAATTAATTGCATAATTGGGACGTGCAGGGACGCTATGGATTTATTGAAAGAATGTCATGCCGCCGAGAAGAATGATTCGCAGACCTGCACTAGCTGGTTCGGAAGTTCCAACCGCAACCTAGCTTTGAAACTTTTAAGGGAGCATTTTGGTTAATAGCCTAATAGTTCGACGTCGGGCGTCCTTAAGCCATTTTGGACAAATCGCCTGCTGGGTCCTGGAGAACGCTGTGCTTGTTGTGTACGTAGACGAGGCTTTCATTATGAACCATACATGCCCTGTGAGTGTAGCATCTATCTACCCGCAACCCTGAGTTGTCAGCCATGCATACTCATGGGGGATGCTAGGAAATTTTACTATTACCGCCAGTGGCGGAGCCAGAAATTTTTAAAGGAGGGGGCCTAAAAATAAAGTTAACCTCTACTAATGATTGATATTCAAAATTTAATATATAGTAAGTACAATATGTAACATTTGTAATTTGCAAGGATTTAGAGAACGTAATACTTATTATTTCACAAGAGACGATAGTTGATATTTACGAGTCCTCATGTTCTTGCCTTTTTTTGTCAATATAGTTTGTTTTGTTAACGAGCAATGTAGTTTGGTTCCGTTAATAAGTTTCATCTACCTATTCCAGCCGCTTGCCTCAAAGATAAACACACTGGCTGGTGCTGATACGAGGTCTTGAGAGCCTCACCTGATGGGGCTGACAACGAGATGTGCCAGTCCTAGTGGAACATCGGTCGAGCCTATCGTCTCTCTGGTCTGAATCCTCGCCCGTGGAGCCTAGTTGCCATATATGGTGCTGGCCGGCTAATAATCCCGCTTCCATGGCCCAATCATGTGTGGATTGCTGCAAGGCCGATTTCAATTACCATTTCTTTCAGACGTAATGCTAGTTGAGAAATGCAGTAAGCATACATGCTACATGCGTCCCTCCTTATATATGCATTTACTCGGCTCAACTGAATTTGCAGGGTCTTGTGGCGTCATCTTCCCAGTCAACAAAGCTGAAGGGGTGAGGCAAGTGTTTTTCCCTGCTACCATTCCCGCATACTATGCAGCGCCTCCTTGTCAGATGTATTCTATGCGCGCTGCTTATTGTAAGTTGTTCATTTCTTGGTTTGGACGATCATTCAAGATGTTGCTGTGGAGAAGAAGAAAGACTCGCTCCGTCACGGGGGGGCCAGGCCCCATCACGCCCCCCGTCAGCTCCGCCAATGATTACCGCCGTCATAATTTATATCGCACTGTCATGTCATTCTCTCAAAGTATGAAGCTGGCTATCAGTAGATCTGGCCATGGCCATACACTAATGCTGTATTGAATTTATTTCTTGGGTAGTGCTTTCTCTGTGTGCTCTTCCAAAACCTGGATTACAAACATTTGAAGTTTGTTTCTACGGTATTGGTTGACTAGTCTGGTTTGTTTGGATCGATGTTATCCATTGTCGATCCGCTGTCTGTCAGGTAGGGAGCACGTAGCTCTGCACGTAGAAACGATCATGAAGCCTAGCAACTGACCGGTCACGCAGAGTCAGGCCATTTCATACTGAAGGCGCGCTCTATTTACCACTTTGTGTACGCCTGCAATTGCGTGCTTCGTTCGAATATGCAAGAAAGTGGTGCGGCGTGCCGCTATCCACAAGAGCGTGGCGATGGCGACGGGCAACCGGCGCTGTCAGGCAAGAAACAGTGTTGCGCCACCATGTCCAACCTCTGCACATTACTCAGCGCCCTTACCGTAGTCGTCACCACCGAGGTGAGAGAGTGGCACCGGTCGCCGCGACGATGAAGCATGTGCGGCACTTCAACTGCTCTGTTTACGTAGAATGAAGCATGTCGGCATTTCATCGAGCACCTGTCCGGCACACGTGCTTCCCACTCCCGATGCCATGGCTCCCCAGTCTCGTGGCACGGGGCCGTGGGCGCGAGCGTGGCATATTCGCGGGCACGGGGACACCGCCGCTCCAGGCAAAGAACGACATTGATTTGCGGGCACCTCTCGCTGCAGGATTGCGATTGACCAAATTAAACGACACGATGGGAAGAACAGGAGAAGACAAGATCACCACAGATGAAAAGGAAAAATATATAAACTTTATTTGATTCCTTTTGACTGATGTATCCGACACTCGGGAGTCGGGACGATATTAACATAGCTCGATTACAAGAACTGGACGCACCACCTACCTTAAATACAACAAAGCTCGAGACTTCCTGCAAGAATTGGACTCGATAAACCATTACAAGAACTATGAACACACACCAACCGATCGACCCAAACGCAGCAAGAACTCGACGACTAGAGGACGGCAAGGTAGAAGAACGCTCGGCCGTCATCAACCGGAGGGACCTCCTCCTCTGCTTCGTCCGGCGCATCCGGCTTCGCCTCTTCCCCGCAGTAGCCCTGCTCCACGGCGGCGGCGACGACCCTGGCGCGGCGGAAGAAGGAGGGGGAAGTTGTCACAAACTTGATCCTCTCCACACAATGTTTCACTGGTACTTGGATAATTTGAGTACAATAGAAGAGGAATTGGAGTTTGGGACTGGGAAGAGCAAAGAATCGGAGGTAGAACAGTAGAGAACTTGAGGTAGCAGAGGGAGAGGAGGGGATTTATCGCCAAGGAGGACACGGCTGAATGATAATAACTGTGAGAAAGCTACCAGCGATATCGAGCTAGTTCATGTTACTGATAATCAGCAGAAGCATGACACACAGAGGGTGGTGGAAATTATCAGAACAACATCTCAAGGAAATGATGACAAGTGCTTGTCCATCCCAGCACACCAGTTGGAGCTTTCACTCAAAAGATCTGACTATAGCAGATTAGACAACCAGGAGAAAAATGAAAGAAAAACACTGAACCACTCAATGTCATCTGCATTTTCCTTGTACAACTGCAGGACTGCATCCTCTTTTGGTAACGCTGATGATGCTCAGGCATGCAGTACCACAGCAACACATGCGGATCTGGAAAACAAAAGTGGAGATTCGGCGGCTCCCTCTCAAGACAAGACAGAAACAAATCGCCCTCCTATTAGCGTTGTACCATTTCCTGTTCCTGTTGGAGGCCTCACATTTGATGGGCAGCCGTTCTGGAATGGTGCACCTGCGTCGTCCCTTTTATATCCACATTCAGCTTCTCCCATTTGGAATAGCACAACATCCATGTGGCAAGGAGCAACCACACCAGCAACTTTATCGCAGCAACAGTCACAACAGAATGATACAAAAGATATGGATTCTTTTTCTTCCAAAAAAGACATGTTGGTGCCACTCACGCCAATGGGTTTTGCTCGTTCATATGCTGCTGTTGCTGTATGGGAAGGTTGTCTATTTGTCTTTGGTATTCTTCAGTCAGATTCAAGTAAAATCGTTGATAGCAGTCACCTGCTTTTGTCTTATGAATCATCTGGGCTTAAAGATTCCGTTGAAGAGTTAGCAGGTGGTAGCCAGGGTTCAAATGCCCAGGGAGACTTGCCTGATGACGTGATGTCTGAAGAGGTTACATGTGCTTTTGAAGGGAACGGTGCCCAGGATACAAGGAAGAGTGGTTATCAGTCATCTACGCCGTTTAATATGTTAATTCCTATCCTACAGGCACATCTTGACAGAGACAAAGATATGCAGCTACAAACTGTATGGGCAAAACTTAGGCGTAATGAAGTCCATAAGGATGATTTCTTAAGAGTCATCCGATTGCCTTTTGGAGAACAGTTTATGGAACCCAAGGAGGACATTTTGCAGTGTGAGAATGATGACAACATTGACGATGAATCTGGAGCAGAGACCTCAAAACGACTACGGCTCACACCACTAGCAGATGCAAGCAATCCAATTATGGCTCAGGTTGCGTTTTTGTCAGCCGTTGTGGGTTCAGATGTTGTTGCAGCTGCAGCTCAAGCAGCTATTCTTTCACAGTCCCAGGTTGATGTAAATGACAGCCGGATTGATTCTTCAATCAACAGCACCAAGGAGAAGAGTCTGTTGCTTCATTGTTCTGGTTGCACTCGACATGTCCACCCTAGCTGTCTGACACCACCTTGGACTGAGGTATTGATTGATGACTGGCTCTTGTCTGAACTTAATGGGAAACGCCTATTGTTTGGCCCAGACCTTTCCCAGACTGATGAAATTGCTGATGTTCTACACACATTCAGTGTGATAGCTGAGCTTCCTGCCGACAACTTTGGAGCTGTTTCCGAATTCTTCTGTGCTCTGCATCGACAAAAGGCTCAAGATCATGTTTTGCGCTCTTCCTTGGAGTCATTCATTGATAAGAGACCACATGTCAATGTCGGTATTGAGTCATCCATTGATCAAGTTGGGCGCAGAAGTCTGAATTTGCCATGGGACCCTGGTGGTGACTACATGTATAGTCCATGGATTGCTATCATCGGCTTGGGGACAAGCCGATATTCAAGGAGGGAGGAATGTCATGGACATGGGCCTTGGGCCTTGGACGGCCCACGTGGCTGAGTGCAAGGAAGCACAAAAACATGATGCAGCAGCCGCCAGGAGGATCGAAGAACAAACGAAGCTTCCTTCTTCCTACCAACGGCTTTCTCCCTCTCCCTCTGCTACCTCAAGTTCTCTACTGTTCTACCTCCGATTCTTTGCTCTTCCCAGTCCCAAACTCCAATTCCTCTTCTATTGTACTCAAATTATCCAAGTACCAGTGAAACATTGTGTGGACAGGATCAAGTTTGTGACAGAAGTGGAGCCTTGTCGGCGGCGCAGCGCCAGGCCGCGCTCCGGGATCGCCGACGACCACCCACAGGCGTCGGCCTCCTCATGCAGGACCAGATCCTCGTCGCGGGCCCTCTTCGCGATGCGGTCCCAGCGCATGAGCTCGATGGGGTCGTCAAATACCACGATGGTGATCGCGCCATCGATGGCGAGTAGGGGTTCGCAGGCTGAGCGGGGCTACGCCCACGGCCATGCTTGTCGTCGAGGCGGCGATGGCGGCGGCGGAATCAAAAGCGGAGGAAGCGAGATCGAGAGAGCAGCGAGAAAGGGAGAAGAGAGCGAGGCGAGAATGCGAGATCGAGATGGAGCGAACGGTTATGAGAGCGTTGCGGCGGTGTCGTGTCCAGATTTATACTAGCTTTTAGGGTTTTCAATCCAAGTTCGAATCGGATACCCCGAGGTCGGTAGGCTTGGGTCGGTTCGTTTAGATAAGCTCGGTCCGCCGAGGTTGGGCTGGGCCCGATGTATTTTCGCTTCAGCTTCTATCATATTTCTTGTACAGTACAAAATACAGGAAATCAGCGTCGACGTATTTTCCAAAGTTCTTGAGAAAATTAGAATTGGAGAAATAAAATCACTAATTAAAGTCAAGGGTGAGCTCCTCGTTAACAATATATTATTGATATAGATCTAGTTTATACAACTCTAGCTGCACAACAAGCGGAAGGTGATGTTACATAGATGCATGTGATGATACGCACGATACAAGCGATGAAAATACATCCTAACGGCAAAGTTTGATGCTAAAATTGGTATATCAGTAGTCATCCCTAGCAGAAGTTCAATCGATAGTTTCACTCAGAAGACTTAGCAGAGAACGACATCCTTCCACAAGGTATCCCATAGTGAGTACGTGATGTTACTAGTGGTTTATAGATGTAATAGAAGATGAGCACATGGAATGGTAGAAGTCTACCCAAGAGAAGATTGTCACAGGTTTATTACCCCTCGTATTATATTCTCTTTTCAAAATGGTAGTTGACGGCGATTCTCTCTGTGGCATCAAAGTGGAGAATCTGTAGTATTATCCCTGTGGTCTCTTTATTCGGTTCTTAGACTTTTCTCACCTTACTCAGCCCTTTAACATTTGTCACCTTGTTTGACCGCTCAGCATCACCTTCTATTCTGTTTGACGGGTTAACTGCAATGCACTAAGTTTGATGTCTTACGATGGTGGAGACGACTTGCGCGGTAGCGGGGTTTGGTTTTACGAGCTACCCGTTCATGGTTTTCTTTGTCCTCGCTAATACTCAACCACGTGCCCGCTCCTCACATATGTGCAAGTAAGCTAGGCATCACAGTCCCAGAGGTCGCACACTCCTTAGCTAATTGCGCCCACTCTGCTTTCTTCCCTTCATAGTCGCCTGAACCGAGATGGTGCGCGTGCGTGTTGTGCCTCTACGTAGCAATGTTCTTCTGTCTCTGCTCATTCACCTTGAGCGTACTCTTGATCTTTGTAAACTCCTCCCAAACACTGGGAGTCATGAATGGATACCTCTCAAATGGAGTACGGCTTACTCAGCGCCCATAAAGACCCTGAAGTGCCTTAGAGCCACACCCATCCTCTTCAAGGCGTATCGCCTGGCATTGTTTTTATCTTCCTCTTCTATAATCCATTTGCCCTTAATCTCATCCTACAGCCGATTCTTCTACCCGGCGCTGATTTTCTTTCTCCAACCCTTAATCATTATGGGAACACTCTCTCTCACCAATTGGTTGAGGAATGACCGGTATCGCGCCTTGTACTTGGGAGGACCCGTGCAGACCCACTTGGCATTGAAGTAGAGAACCTGTGACGTTCTCTCTATGGTCCCTTTGTTCGGTCCTCAGGCCTTCCTCACCTTACTCGGCCCCTTAACATTTGAAACTTGTCTCGGCTCAATATTTTGCACTTGGCTCGACCCCTTAGGAGCACCTTCTACTCTGTTTGGCAATGAGTCGATACTCTCTAATTGCGACATTTTGAGTTTTCTTATCTGACTTGGTCATATATTTGACATGATAGAAAGCAATTCGTAGCTATTATGTGAACTTGACATTAAATCATGTAAAGCAACAGCTGAATAGATAATTCATAGCATTTAATTGTTCTAGCATATTATAGTAAAGTAACAGATAAACAAATGATCTTCACGAAAAGTCTATTTATTGACCAACTAAATACATACCAACGATGACTCCTAATATCTACATAGGTTTGATTCTAATCCCATTCGAGGATATGTGGTTCAGGCAAGTTTCTAAGCCGTTGTACAACTCCAGAGAAAATTTTGGTATCATCTCTCCGTTGTTCTTCAAATACACGCCTTGACAACAGGTCAAGAGGGATATTTTTCTAGAGAACATCTGGGAGACACTACCGAAATCTACTCTGGAGTTGTACAACAGATCAGGAACTCGCCCGAGCCATATATCCTCGAACTGTGCAAAAAATGTGGACAATTAGAGACTGCTTACTCATAAATATTCCAATCCAACATATTTATAAATAAGCACTCTCGAATGGGAGACATAGGTTATGCAACCTAAACTCTAATATTCATCATATTATAGCAACAATAAAGACATGTAAAGTTAAAACCAGCTGTAATCATCAAGTAGCTATTAACCTATATATAGGAATGTCACATGCATATGTATAACAAAGATTCGATTAGGAGTGGGGGCTGTTAATGAGACAGAAGTATAGGACCTAATAACCTACAGATAATGACTCAGGATCTCCTGCACTTGTTCAAGCTACAAATTCCCAACACTGAAATGTGTCGAAACAGGGAAATCAACAACCTGTAATCAAGTTAAAAGTGGCGTTCAAACAAATTCTCAACACTGAAAAGGCGTCGAAACAGGGAAATCAAATATCTCCACTAAAAAAAGTAATCTGCATTGCAAAGAAGCATGATATACAATCTATACCTCTCACTACGGTAATGCACATTGCAAAAAGCAATGGCTTATTTGGATAAGAGCAACTGGGTTCACACTACATCCTTATTGAAACATGCCCTAAATATCAATTTTAGGGACAAGCATTTAAAATTAGAATTAAACGAGTTACAGCTACATTTTGTTTGCATTAGCGCATAGTGTGTGCAACTGATGATAGCTTCAGACAACAATTTGTCTCATTATATCACTTTCATACACTGCCTTCAACAAAATAATAATCCCAAAAAAAGCACTTAGGATAGCACAGATCAAATGCCTATATATTTTCCAATTCCCAGTTGATGATAAGGAACATCATTTGCAACATTGTAACTGTCAACTTGCTACAAAAATTTAACACAACAATGTACAAATACCTGCAAGCCAGAGATTTGTCTCACAAGCATACTGCAATGTAAAAATACCTGTAACTATCATATAAGAACAGAACAGACAAAGATTTGTCTCACAAGCCCAACTGACCTTTCCGCGTAGCGTGGAACTGCAACTATTATACCATTCAAGCTGAGCAACAACATACTTTGGAGCTGTCTTAAAAGTATATATATGTGTGTGCTCTCAAAATTGTGAGTGTAAACTGAAAATACAGGCAAAGCTACTGTGAGAATATGAAGATGAACAATAGCAGTCACTGTGATTACATGTATAACAAGCAGATTAACAAAACTAATGACTGGCCATATGGTCACATTATGATTATTGGATAAGAATTTACCAGGACGGCGGCGTGAACCAAGGTGACGGTGGCACGGGAATCAAGTCGAGGGTGGCAGGAACTGAGGCGACGGCAAGACGAGAACCGAGTTGAGGGTGCTAGGAACTGAGGCAAGGGCGGGAATGGAGGCGGGGTGGCACAGAACCAAGTCGAGGGCGGCGGGTCAGAACGAGGCGACAGCGGCGGAGCCTAGGCAATGGCGGTAATGGGAACCGAGATGACGGGGAACCGAGGCGAGGGTGGCGGGAACCGAGGTGACGGTGACACAGGAACCGAGGCGGCGACTAGAGAGTGTGGCTACGGGGGATGCGGCGGTGAGCTACGGTTAGGCGAGGGCGGTAGGAATCGAGGTGAGGGCGTGAGATAATGGCTATGGGCGAAAAGGGGTGCTACGGGCGAAGCAAAAATAGGTTAGGCGTTAAGTTTTGTTACTATCGGTTTTTAAAAGAAAACCGACACAACTATTGTAACTTATCACTATCAGTTTCTTACTAAAAACTGACACAAATATAGTATGGAATATCACTATCGGTTTTAATAAAAACCAACACAAATATTGATAATTATCACTATCGTTTTAATGTAAAACCGACACGAATGAAAGTAGAATGTACTACCGTTTTCAAATGAAAACCGACACAAATTCTAGTAATTATCATCTGTTGGTTTTCGGCAAAACCCGACACCAATGTATGATAATGCACAAATTGAAGTATAGAACATCACTATCGGTTCATCATAAAAAACCGACACAAATATTGATAGTTATCACTATCGGGTATTAAGAAAAAACCGACACGAATGAATGAACATGAAGGATTGAGATGGCGAACAGAGGGGGACGAATGGTCGCAAACAAAATTTTCCCCACTAAATAACCTCGAAAAGATTGTGCAAAAGGAATCATGAAAGATCCGAACAACTTGACAACTATGTGTACCCCTAGCTTGCATAGATGAGAACCATGGAATATATGAGGATTTTTAGTCATAATCCTGGTTGTCAAGTATCGAAAACAAAGGAATCAATTCAACTCTTGCTTTTAGAAAGGAGATTGAGCCATATCACAAAAGTCACTTTCAGAAAAGCAAAAAGCAGAATTTCTAAAAACTGTCCTCACTTGGAGCAAGTGGTTGGTGGACTTCTGGTGCTCTAAAAATTTTGGAAATATATCCCTATGAGAAAATGCATCCTCAAGCAGTCCACCAAAGATTACCTCAAAAAACCTTGTATAAAAATTAGAAAAAAATCAAATATCATAGATTGTCAGGAACTTCGAGCAGAAAGTTTGATGCTCGGTTTTCACTTCATGGCGCCCAAACGGTGCAACCAGTGGATTCCCAAATTTTTCCACAGATGGATATGAGAGTCCTGCACCTCCTCTAATAAGAATTACTCAAAAATGATTTTTATAGATTTTGCTAAAAAAACGAAAACTGACTACTACGTGAAGAACAAGTTCTGGACAGAGATGCAACTTGATAGAAAACTTGATCTTTAGTCTATCCTAGAGTGCAAAAGAGATGTAAAACCATATGAACATACTCAAGACATCCAAGATTAGCAGCATTTAGAAGGAGGGGAGGCAAATCCAAATTACAAGAAAATAAATTGCGAGAATGTAAATTGTAGGAATTTAAATGTTGAATTTAAATACGTTGAATTTAAGACATAAAGTAAATGCGTAATGTAAATTCAAGCATGAATAAAAAAATTTGCATTTCTAGAAGGAGGAGGTTTACAAAGCCTCACAACAAGATGGGCAAAGCTCAAAGGAGTACAAAAACCTCTACAACCTTTAAGGAGAGGAGGCTACCCCTCCACCCCTATTTATAGTACTCTTGGACCACCTACCACCCTTGGATGAGTCTCTCAACCCTAGAGTATTCATCTAAAGGCTAGGATTTACCCACTCACATAGCCATGCAATGGCTAACCCTAAACCCACACACATAACGGGTTTTCTTACACGGTTTTCAAAGCATACTGCCTAAACCCGCTAACCTATCAACTAGACCGCAATCTGACGGCCTTCCTTGATCCATGCGGTGTCTAGATAGCATCTCCTCCTTTCCTTTTCTTCTTGGCTTGCCTGGACTCTATCTCCGATCATCTTCTGGCATCGTCTGGACCTTTGATGCTCCTCGCCTAGTTCCAGTCATCCTCCGCCTCACCATGATCTAGCAGCGTCGCCCTGCAACCATCAAAGACAAGGAAAAACCTTTCACATAGCAATACCCACAAAGATATTTTATGATTATCCAAAAATTATTAATCAATCATAATTTCGTTCAAATGTCTAGTGCTACCGCGCTAAGACCGGTAGCATTAGGAAAAGCAACCAACACTTAAATTGCTTCAAATTGAAAATCCAATTCAAATCAAACTCAATTTTAAACCAAACTCAAATCTCGTCAATTACTTATCACACATAAGGATAGACCTCCACATGGTCTTTCAATCTTCCCCTTGATGAGTATATTGATAAACACATGAAAAGGCATAAGTTTTGAGTTCGAATAAGAGAGAAGAAGCAATTTGAATACAAAGGCAAACTTGATCAAAGAAATGGAAAGCAAGAACATGACCAAGTTGACAACTAGAAATACTTATGATCTATGAAAGATAGCAAAGGTTTTACATAGATCATAAGAATTAAGATGAATCAAGATGCAAAATGATGCATTTTCTACGATTTCTCCCCCTTTTGGCAATATAGGCATCAAGATGGCATTTTCTTTTCTCCCCCCTTTTTTGTTGTTTTTATGCAAGTAATGCAGTCTAAGGGAGCTTTGAAGATTATCCAAGTGACCAACAAGACAACTTATGACACCAAGCTAAGTTATGACAAAAATAGACCTAGCTAAGGCATGTCCAAGTGCAAATAAACATTTTACTAGCAAAATTTAACTGAAACCATATCATTTTTAGCAAGATTGAACATGAGCAACACTTGTCATTAGTTTCAAAACTAGAAGCAAAGCCATTCAAAGGATCAAATGGAAAAACTAGAATTTAACCTACTCAACACTTTGTAGAATCTAGAAATTCATCCAAGGTCCTTCAAGCTTATTTTTTTTTAATTGTATGCAAATTTTTCTTTGAATCTTTGAAAGACATAGCGGGGTGCAAATGTTTGACATTATTTGCATTCTTTACCCACATATTTTTTTATTTGCATTTTTACAGCAATTGACTCAAGTTATGTTCGATCATCTCAAGAAGAACTCTTAAGAGAATGATCTTGGTCATACACAACACATTCCAAGTTCATCTCAAGTGCAATGAGAAGTAGTCTTGTGAATGTGAGGTGTTGAGTTTAATGTGCATAAAAAGAGTCAATTTTGCTTCACTTTCATTTTAGCATTTTGATTGTTAAGCTAGTGAAGGACTCAAGTATGGATCAAACAAGATTCACCCAAGTTGCTATATGGGCTCTAGAGAATTCTAAAATTTCACAAACCATGGCAAATGCACCTAGAGAAGAAACTTAGCAAGTAAACACAACATGTTTTATCAAGTTTTTCTTTTAAAGCTTATTTTCCAATTTTTGCAAGCTTAGCAAGATAAATGAAACTTGGACATACCTAAGTTAGTAATTTTCTTCATAATATAGCATGATGTATAAAATGAAATAAGGATCATTTGCATAATAGATCAAGCTCATAAAATGAAAATCAAGTCTATATGCAATGCATGAGACAGATTCTTAAACTCCCCCTCAACATGTGATTCAATTTTAAGCACAAATCTGGTTCAAGTTGAGTTATTAGCAAGATTAAGCTCAAGAATGATATCAATTGAAGGATCCAAAATAACTCAATCAAAAATCAGAAACACAAAATGGAGAGAAGAAGATAAGAAACTGCAAACTGGGTAGCTATAGAGCAAAGAGAAGATAGTAGAGAACACTATAGCTTAGACTCGCTCTCACCTTCCCCAATGACTGATATAGGGAAGTTGCCTCTAGATCCCAAAACTAAGGAGTGCACATAGACCTTGTCTACCCAGGGGACCTAACACCTGCTAGACTTATAAGACTGTGAGGGAACTCAACTTAGAGAGAAGAGAGAATAGCTAATTAAGCATGACAGTAACCTAAAGCACAAGATGAGAGGTCCATGCAAAGCATGCTAGAAGTCTAAGTGAAGTGAACTCATAACTCTGAGGAATAAAACCCATAAGCACCCAGAGTAATACAAAAGAAAGGAAAAACTAAAATAAAATATAATACATAATATGCAGATCAGCTCCCCATCACAGAAGGCCACAAGGGCACACGACTCCAAGCACACTCCTCAAGACAACAAACCTAGAGCTATCTAAAGACTTGGTAAAGATATCGGCCAACTGGTGGTCACTCTCCACAAACTAAAACACTATGTCTCATTTCTCCACATGGTCTCTAAGGAAGTGAGGAAGTGATATCTAACATCAATATGCTTGGTCCGGGAATGCTGCACTAAGTTCTTGGCAATGCAAATAGCAGAAGTGTTATCACAGAAAAGTGGAACACTCTCTATCTCTAACCCAAAGTCCCGCAAGGTCGATCTCACCTAGAGCACTTGGCTACAAAGAATCGTCAGCAAAGAACATACTCGCCGCAATGGTGGATCAGGCGACTCGAACCGCTTAGATGACCAAGAAACAAGAGAAGTGCCAATGAATTGATAAGTGCCAGAAGTGCTCTTCCTATCTATCCTACATCCAGCAAAGTCAGCATCGGAAAAGGCTCTAAGGGATAGACAAAAGGAAGAAAAGTACCAGATACTATAATCAATGGTAGCTCGAAGGTACCTGAAAATGTGCCTCATCGCCTGGCGATGAGAGACGTGAGAAAAAGCCTGAAAGCGAACGCACATACACACGGCAAAGTGTATGTCCGGTCGAGAGGCAGTGAGATATAAGAGAGAGCCAATCATACTCCAAAACACCTTCTGATCAGCAGGCTCACCATCCTCATTAGGCTCGAGGACAACAGTGGTGACCATAGAAGTCATCACAGGCTTCTTATCAGACATATCAAACCGCCTCAAGAGGTCCCGAGTGTACTTAACTTGGTGCAGGAAAGTACCCTCCTGAGTCTGCTTGATTTGGAAGCCAAGCAAGTAGCTCAATTCACCCATCATACTCATCTCAAATTCTATGCTCGTCACCTCAAAAAAATGAGACACAAGAGACTGAGATGAACCACTAAAGATAATATCGTCCACATAAATCTGGACGAGAAGGAAATGAGAATCCTAGTGTCTGATGAATAGATTTTTGTCTACTATACCCATTTTGAAACCATGGCTGAGAAGATAGAACTTAAGCCTCTCATACCATGATGTAGGGGCCTGCTTAAGTGTCGGGAGCCGAATCTGCAAATCCGGACCCTCTGTGTATTCTGTACTAGTCCAGGATCACGCTAGTACATACAGAATAAACAGGTTGAGATACCACAATCATACACAGCGGAATTAATAATTTAAGTACCTCAAACATAATTATAACGAGTTACACGACCTTATGGTCACCTTACAATAATTCGTCACACAGGACGATAAATAACAACAGTAGCACAAGTTCAATAGAGGAAGCAAAAGTACGTCAAGGAACCCCTCATTCTGCCACAGGCAACTGATGAGGCTCAACCCTAATTCTCCGGACCTTCGTTAAACTCCTCCTCCTAAGCTGGTGTTGCTTCTTCTTCTAAGGTTTTTGTTGAAGCAAGGGTGAGTATACAACATACTCAACAAGTCATGCACAATGCAGTTCTATTACTACATGCATGGCCTATTCCAAGGGAAGGGCTTAAGTGGTTATTTTGCATGAAGCAGCATTTCTTTTAACAGATAATATTAATTAGATTAAAAGTGGTAAGATTATTACTATAATAAATAGTTTCACAGTTCTTTTCCAAGGGTTTGGCACACAGCCCTAAATTCAATTCACCTGTCTTTGGCACACAGCCAACCATTCCACATTTTATTTTGAAAATCTAACCCTTGACTGTAATCCCCGAGCATTGTCCAATACCGCGGACGCGGCTATTCGAATAGATTTAACACACACACTCTGCAGAGGTTGTATACTTTACCCACACGATACAGTAGCTCACCACACAGGTGATTGATTGCAACAAAGTCTTTCAGAGACTAACACCTAACCTATGAACCTCCCCAGTATTGCCCTTCCAACACTTCCCTCACTCAGAGCCAAAGTTTAGAACAAGCGAATACTGTTGGAAGGGTACCAAGCCGTAGCATAGGTACGCTCCCCCTCACAGTTACACTCGTGTGTAACTGTCGCCCCAAGGTGTCAAAGGAAAGATATTAGAACCCTACTAAACTAGGTCTCATCCCATTCCTGCATAAGTGGTTGTACGAGTAACTCAGTTCAAAGGCTCGCAAGGTGAAGTCCTTAACTGTCCAAGGCAAGACATTCTTCTCGTAGATTCTGGCACGTAGCCTTCACATTGCTTAATTCATCCCGTTGCCACACAGGCCCACCTGGCACGAAGCCATCTTGCCACTTGCCCCGGTCCAAATCATTTCCCACCCCGGTTTGCATTTATGCAACACATGCCAATGCCCACTTCATTGTGTAAGTAGAACCACACAGGTCGCTACCCCCAAATCCATCTCATGACATCATCGCATTATTCCAAAATGCGTTCCATATCTGTTTAGTCAATATTCTTTTGCAATTTGAAAGTCATTCAGCGCATACAAGCCGACTAAGCAACTAATCACGGTCTAGCCTCCCGTGTTGGCATTATAATAGCAACCAACTTAAATTGATACTTAGGGTGTCAAGGATTTCAGGGCATACAAGTAATATAACAAGGTGGCATAACCAAGGTAGGTGTATTATCTACTTTACCCAAATTAATTAAATGTCATTTTTCTAATTAATATAGCATGCATAGTTTAAATTGAAATACATTTTTAAAATCTAGGAACGATATGGTCAAAGCATGACTTGCCTTCAAACAGTAGTTGGTCCCGATCGAACTTCATGATGGTTCTACGAAACCCTCCCCGACACTTTCCGGCAATTCGGAGTCTATTCGCATCAAGCAAACATACAATAAATACTCAAACAGACATAGATCAACTCTAAAAAAAATCAAAATTCACCAATAAATAGTTCACATTTTTACAAATTTTTAGGAACTGGAATCACCCAATTCGGAGTTACAACGCAGAAGTTATAGCATTTATAAGTTTTGGAAATTCTAATAAAAGAGAAACCGAATTAATTGATTTGTTTTTCTACTGGAAATCCCGGTTAAATTCCTCGGCCGACACGTGTCAGCACCGGAGTGAACCACGTCGCCTCGGGTCTATAGACCGGCTCGCGATTTTTCGGGTTCACGGTGGACCGGTCCACCGAACAATGCTGACATCGACACGTGGGCCTCTGATGACGCCATGTCGACGCCACCACACGCTTTCAGATCGACAGTGGGCCCGACGGAACAAGACGCTCGAATCAGCTAGCGACACTTGACGCGACCCCATTGGTCCACGCGGTCACATTCGCCCTCGCCTGCTGATTCAAATCCAACGGCCGGTCCTTCGGCCAACCTCCCCACGTGGCACCATCCGAACCGCTCATTCGAATTTCAACGGCCGGATCTCGCCTTGGGCGGCTGCTAAGGTTTTTGGGTTTGCTACATGACGAGATTTCAGCCACAGATCTAAGATTCGATGGGCATTATCAAACGCGTCGACTTTGGCTACGTGGACGCACTGGCGCGGTTGGATGAAGATCCAACGGCGGCGGTTACCCGAGTGGTGCACTATTGCCAGAGTCTACGTGGCTTAATCTGAACCAAATGTCAAAGATCCAACGGCCATTTTTAGGCGCATCTAAACGGCGGCTACGTGGACTTATCATAACCGCACGATGACGATCTAACGGCCATTTTCAAGCTCATCCTTTACGGCTACGCGGCGCTACGGTGGCGGCCGGATTAAGGATATACGGACGAGATCTACCGATTCTATTCAAGCCTAGCTCTACGGGAAGGGGGACGTGGCGTTACCTCGGACGTTAGATGGAGATCCGACGGTCGTGGCGCTCGAAGTGGATGGCGGCGGTGCGGTGGCTTCCAAAGACCGGAGACGAAGAAGACGACTGGGTCGGCGGCGCTACGGTGCTTCTCTGACAGAATGAAGTGGCCCAGGCGATGCAGTTTGTCACGGCGAACACAGCAAGGGTCTCAGGTGTGGCGAAGAGTGACGGTCGGCGGTGGGAAGCGAGGAAAACCGAGGCGACGGATGTGCCAACTTCGGCGAGCAAATGGGAGAGCTAGGGAGCACGGTTGCTAACGGGCGAACGGACAAATGATGTGGGGCGAAGAGACCGGTTAAATGAGCTATAATACGGGCACTGAGGTGCTTTGGAAAGCGCGCAAATCCACCGCCAAATCTCGGCGGCCAACCCCCATTCGCAATGGTGGCGGTGGCGGATCGTTCACCTGCGCGCGACGTGGCTCAATCTTGCCGTCTGCTCGCTTGATCCAACGGCACCGGGTTTGGGCGAAGCGGTTTAGGGCACGCCATTCGACGCAATCCAACGGTCCAGTATGCAGCGATCGTTCGGCTGCCCACGCCACGTGGCGCAATTCTTGGCTTGGCGGGTTACTACGATCCAACGGCTCTCGCGAGTAGGCGACGCGCCCAACCTCGCCGCTCGACGAGATCGATGGCCTTGAGCGGCGGCGCTAGGGTTCCAAATGACACAGGCACAGATGTTGGGCCTGCCCAACACTGTAAAGCATTTTTCCGCTTTAATCATTTAAAATAATTCTAGAAAATCAAAGTAATTATTTAGAGCACTAAAAATACTAAAAATTCTAGAAAAATTCCGAAAATATTTTAGGGCATTTAGAGCTTAAATAAAATATTTTATTTATTTTTGATAATTAATTTTCTGATATTTAATTATTCAAGGAAGGATAAATTTAAATTAAACTCAATTAAATCCAAATAAATCCCAAAAATTCACAAAAATTCAAATAACTCCAAAAATTTAAATTAGGCCAAATTTTGGGACGTTACATTAAGTCCATGTAAGGTTTTGGAAAGCTTGTAGATATGGTTCGGGTATTTGGGGTTCTCAAATCCTGGAGGTTACTTAACATAAACTTCTTTCTCAATAAAGCCATTGAGGAAAGTACACTTGACATCAATTTGATAGAGCTTGAAGCCTTGGGATGCAGAAAATGCAAACAGGTTCCTAATCGCCTCTAGTTTAGCTACAGGGGCAAAGGTCTCCTCAAAGTCAAGACCCTCAACCTTAGTGAAGCCCTGTGCAACTAGCTTAGCCTTGTTGCGAATGACAACCTCATTCTTACTCTACTTGTTTTTAAACACCCACTTGGTCCCAATGATATTATGATCAGATAGGGGCTCTACAAGCTGCTAGACTTTGTTCCTCTCAAAGTTTTCCAGTTCCTCATGCATTGCATTAATCCATGATTCATCAGATAATGCATGAGTAACATCCTTGGGCTCGAAAGACACAACGAAGGCAAAGTGAAGGCAGAAAGAAGATAAGCCTGATTTTGAGCGTGTTACACACTCAAATAGATCACCAATGATCTACTCAGGAGGATGAGAATGTTGAATGTGGAGGGGTGGACCAGAAGAAGAAGTGACCTCTACCTCTTGAGCAGAAGAGGTAGGAATAGAGCTACTTGCTGAAGGAGAGTTCGAAGGCAAGGGCTGGTCTCCCTGAGATGCAGAAATGGAAACAAGAGGCACCTTAGGTGTAGAGGGGATTGGATCAGGTGGAACATCATATCTCCATCATCCTCGTCCTCTACAAACATGGTCTCGGAGGGATAAGAATAGCCTAAAATATCAGGTCTAGCTCTTAGGCTAGCCTCATCAAAGGTCACGTCACATGTCTCTATGATCCTATTCGCATCACAACTCCAGACCCTATAATTACGAGAAGAAGTCGAGTAACCCAGAAAAATACCATCAGAAAAACGAGACTCAAACTTATTAAGGTTACCAGATTTCAAGATAAAACACTTGCAACCAAAAACACGAAAATGAGAAACACTGGGCTTTCGTCCATACCTTAACTCATAAGAAGTGCGATGCAAAATGTGCTCTTAAGAAAACAGATTGGAAATACAACAAGCAGTAGCTATAGCCTCAGCCCAAAACTTCTTAGAAGCATTGTACTCATCTAGCATCGTCCTAGCCATCTCAACCATGGTCATGTTCTTCCTTTCCCCTACGCTATTTTGCTGAGGGGCGTAGGGAGAAGAGAACTGATGCTCTAAACTAGACTCCACACAGAAACTCTCAAAGTAGGAATTCTTGAACTCAGGCTATTATCATCTGCAGATAGCTCAGTAATGCACTTGGGAGCTCAATAGACAACATACTAACAAATCTCTAGAAGTGAAAAAAAGTCTCATCCTTCGAGGCCATGAAAAATACCCAAGAATACCTCGAAAAATCATCAACAATGACAAGGACATACCACTTCCCTCCTACTGACTGCACTCTAGTTGGACCAACAGTGCCCATAACTAAAAGCTATCCTAGTGCATCAGTCATCACTACGGTAACTGGAGAATGAGAAGCAATAACCATCTTGCCATGTCGGTAGGGAGAGCAAACTAAGTCTTTGACCATCTTGAATTTGGGAAAACCACGAATAAGATCATGGCTGCTAACTCTGGTCAAATGATCAAAGCCAATGTGACCAAGTCTCCTATGCCAGAAGGAGAGATCATGTGACTTAGAAGCAATCAAATACCGAAGAGAGTCTCCAGAAGAAACAGAAAAATCAGCACGAAAGACTCTCCCAAATCTAAAAATCCCACAAACTAACTTTCCTAATGAATCAAGGATTCCTCTTAAAGCTTACCTCGAAAGAGTCAAGGATTCTCATATAAGAAGCGATAGTGATGAGCACGTACACATTACTATCGGTTCTTATGTGAGAAGCGATAATGATGACACTTCTACGGATGAAGTGATAGTGATGAGCACGAGCACATCACTTGTCGCTTCTTTTGTGAGAAGCGATTGTAATGACACTTCACGAAGCTCATCACTATCGCTTCCTTCATGAGAAGCGATAGTGATGTGCACAAAGGAACCAATAGTGATGTGCGTGATCACATCACTATCGCTTCTTATGTGGGAACCGATAGTGATGACCGTGCACATCACTATCGCTTCTCGTATAGGAACCGATTATGATGTGCTCAGTGCTACATCACACTCACTTCTAACCTTTGAACCGATAGTGATTATTATTAACGCCCCTCCAAAATTACCTATCACAATCATTTTTCCTAAAAACTTAAGAACTAACATAAATAAAACGATAGTGATGTACCATTCTGAAGTAATGTATTGATCTACTTTAGCTGCATACTTTGAAGAATAGTTTGCGATGATATACAACCTTATGCTGGTTGCCATTAGTTCTAGTTTACAATAAGCCTCACCTAACATGTTAATATAAGAAAAAGAAAATGAATGTAGTGTGTGATCATGTGGATTAATAGGGTATCAATATTTTGGTGAAATTTTGTTTTTCATGATTTGTGTTTCCATTTGTCTGTTTGCCACATTTTCTGCAACATCAGCAATCCATTGCCATTTAGATGCCATACTAATTGCATAATTGGGACGTGCAGGGACGCTATGGATTTATTGAAAGAATGTCATGCCGCCGAGAAGAATGATTCGCAGATCTGCACTAGCTGGTTCGGAAGTTCAAACCGCAACCTAGCTTTGAAACTTTTAAGCTAGGGAGCATTTTGGACAAATCGCCTGCTGGGTCCTGGAGAACACTGTGCTTGTTGTGTACGTAGACGAGGCTTTGATTATGAACCATACATGCCCTGTGAGTGTAGCATCTATCTACCCGCAGCCCTGAGTTGTTAGCCATGCATACTCATGGGGGATGCTAGGAAATTTTACTATTACCGCCATCATAATTTATATCGCACTGTCATGTCATTCTCTCAAAGTATGAAGCTGGCTATCAGTAGATCTGGCCATGGCCATACACTAATGCTGTATTGAGTTTATTTCTTGGGTAGTGCTTTCTCTGTGTGCTCTTCCAAAACCTGGATTACAAACATTCACTACTACAGAAATCATCATCACGCATTTGTTCAGAACGTTCATCGAGACGGTTTTGTGAACCGTCAAGAATAATAGGTCTGTGATGAAGGAGATCATCGAGACGGTTTTCCACCCGCTCGAGAAAATTTGCATCACGCATTTGTTATGATTTGAAACCGCTCGTGATATAGTTAGTATCACGACGGTTATGATTTAAAACCGCTCGTGATATAAATATCACGCACGGTTTTAAATCATAACCGCTCAGGATATTAACATATCACTGCACGGTTTCAAATTATAACCGCTCAGGATAACTTATCACTGCACGGTTACAAATAAGAACCGCTCAGGATGTCTCAAAAATTTTTCCATTTTTGCAGAAGGCAACCCAATATTTCTATCATGTTACATTGACTTGAAAAATGATAGATGTACTTTTGATAAATTTGTACTTCTAGGTAAGGTAATTAATTAGATTGAACATGATTAGTAAGTCTGGTCTTCCATGTCCTAAGGACTTTGAACACCCGACTTGAATGAAGAAGTTGAAGAACCGCGAGTGTTCCCTTGGTTGTCGCCTTCTTCCGCTGCACTCACCGCTCCATCGCTTCCTCCCGCTTCTTTCTTTCATTGATTCCAGACTCAGACGATAGTTCAGCCTCGACCAGATCGACTCTATCAAGTAGGTGAGTAGCTGATGAAGAAGCAGAACCAAGGAGTGTTCCTGGTTGCCGCCTTCTTCCGCTGCACTCACCGCCCATCTGGGCTTCTCCCGCCTTCTTTCATTCAAGCCTGTGTTCCAAAGTCCTTCCGCATGGAAGACCCGACTTGCAATCACATTTGTTCAATCTTTAATTAGCCTAACTAGAGTAATCTATGAACTAAATCTACAAATTTTTCAAAGTACCATGTTCTCCCACCGTGGCACGACGGTGACGCAGACAAGAGCATGCCGCTCGGCACTCAGACCGTGGCACGACGGTGACTTCACAAGAAGGCCACTTCAGATGGCATGAAGCAAATCACACACTCCAAAGGTGTCGTTCGATCAAGCACTCTATGGTTGCCGCCACTCGCCATGTCAAGGTATGTAGTCTTGTTGATTTATTAGTCGAGTTCCATCAACATTATCATAAGAAGGACAAAAAGCGCCACAATTGTTTATATTTTAAGTCTATCCCGACGGACAAATCAAGCTGCCTCAATGCATATAGGAAGTGCAGATATTCAATTACAACATCTATTATCGATCGTGTCTCGTAAATATTGATGCAGAATACTTAAGTAGATGGAAATTTCAACACCAAACCATAAATAATAGAGGTTCTCACGAGGGTGGGGGAAAAACATCTAGATCCAACAAGCAAGACATTCAAGATGAGCAAATATGTATTAAGGATAATATCATGTGACAATACAATGAATCGTATAAACAAGAATAACCGCAAGTTTTTGACATATTTTCCTAATTAATGAATACCATTTGACAATTGTACAACCGAAGTTATAAGGTCTGCGGAACGCTACCGGTTTTATGTATTACTCGTGAGCAGAAGAAACAAACTCTCCTCTAATGTTGCTCAAATCGGCCCGAGTCAACGCAGCTTTTAACCGTATTGCTAATTTTTTAGCGATGATGGTTTGCATGTTGTAGCAAACATAAAATCCACATAGGTTATTTCCGGACCTTGCCGGTGGCATCGCAAATAAAACCTACGGTTAGTTCTAGAGTCACTATTACGGGTTTGATATAGAATTGTTGTGTATAGCGATACCGAAAGTTCAAATCATGTCAGTAGTTTAGTCCAATCTTTCACGTGTTTGAACGCCTACAAGATTGCAAAAGGTTAGCCTAAGCCATTCCAATAGCAATATAAACTCGAACAACTTACACGACCATGTACGAGGGAAACGTGATTACCGGTGAGTAATTTTGCGATAGGTGTCAAGTCGTGGTTTCCGCCACGTCCGAATCAAGGTACTTAACCCGGTTTGTGGTCTGGTTCAATTACAATTAGAACCCAAAGGAAACCTACACAGTATATCACAATAGACAATGAACAAAACAGAGTTGTGTGCACAAGATGCACTCAAAGTACAAAGATGTGGTAGCACTTACCTCGGGTTATGGGGTATAAGTATGAATTTTTTATCTTTTGTGCTAGCAATGCCTCTATCACGATTTCTCGACCATGTTTATATCATCATCCATTGTTTGCTTTGAGACTATATGTGGGTCGAGGAAACCGATCGATAGTTTCGCCGTGGTCGCTTCAAGTTGCATGAATCTATATATACAAAGGCTAATTATATATATATTGGAGTACATTTATCACTATTAGACTTAATGTAGACCGTGATAGCACACACTTACAAGGTCCAAAGATCTTATGAGTGCGCAAGGCCGAGAGCGCCGAGGTTGTAGAGATGGAACAAGTCCGAAAATCGACCGTGAAGAAGCCCCCACGAAGTCGTTGAATAGATGTTCATACTTGAACTTAACGCCGATACTTGTTGTACGCTCACGCCTCGCTTTCTAGCTTCTGGGTGTACCACTTATGCAATTGTTGGCAAGTTATACTATGAAGTTACGCTGCCTTTCGTTAGTAACGGCTCTCCTAGCTTGTATTGTTTAGCCAACTCGCCAGATGGATAGTCAACTTGTTCTTGCCCTTCTTTCTTCTCGCTTGCCCTTGCCTTTTTTTTTTGTATGAACCCTTCACGGAGAGGAATGGGCAGGAAAGAGGTCAACATTATGTACATCAAGTGGAGTATGTCAGACGATCACGATTTGGTAGCCAACCGATCGACGGCGATACAACAGCGAATCGATCGTCGTGGTTGTTGCATGACGTAAGGGCGACTCAGGAGATGTCGCTGCTAGGCCATTGGATGAATGTGCCAATGGCATCCCCAAGTTTCACGATCTCGCTGCTTGGTGGCTTCAGAGATCGACAATTTTGAAACTATCAAATACCCCGCCCACATTGACCTTGGTGAAACCCGGCGCTATCATGGTACCGCACCATGGTCCCCTTAGTGGATGGATATGCCATGCCCCAAGCACCGCCGAGGAACGGTGCCATTGTTAATTCTCACTTGAGATTAATCGCGTGGCCACCTTAATGTCACATACAGATAAGTCTCGCTATGTTCATCTATGTCACTTGGAGGAACGGATGCACAAATGCTCTTACTGCAAGGGCTGACTTATGACATACTGGGCTTGTACAAGATTTCTTTCTTGATTGGTGAGCCTTTCCTTGAGGATTCTTATCCTTTCATAAAATTCTTCTCTCGCCTCCCTCAACTCTTCTCTCAACTCTCCTCTCAACTTGTCCTCCAAATTCTTTATAAGATTTGACTCGGCCGCTTTAGTTCTCTTTACTGCTTAGATACGTGGAAGTCTTCGGGAATCCAGTTTTCCATGGAACAAAAACCCCTATGCCTCTTGTACGCACTGTGGTGTTCCTTGTTTCCCAAGGCCATTGACAAAGGCATCTTTCTCTCGTCGGCAAAAAGAGCCATCGGCCGATTGTGTACTCAACGCCACCGCAAGATCCTCGACAAGTTATTTCACTTATGAAGTCATGGACTAATTACGAAAATTGGTAGTTCGATTTATATATTACTGCTGCTAGGCACTTCCTCGTCCGCGGGTTTACGAAGGAGACGGTTGTGGAGGATGTGGCGAAGACCTCGCCTTAGCCGCCTCCGCACGTGGATCTATGATTGCCGGAAATGGCGAGATACCTCCTCGCCCTCCCCGCCCCATTGCGCCTTCTTCCCCCCAGAGCTAGCAAAGTCGAAGTCTGGGGGTGAGTGTTCTTGCCCGCAAGGCCTTGTTTGCTTCACTTTGACGCATTTAATTCGCCTCGCCGCCTTCATCTCAATAAAACGCTACCACGGTGTCAAGATCAATGAACCCATACTTAGAGTATGGTTTCATATTTTTCTTGACGTAGTCTACTAAAAGCGATGCTTGAAGGTCTTCCATGCCTTTCTGCCGCAAGCAAAGGCATACCGTCGCACTAGGGGAGCGAATTCTTCCGAATGTTGAACGATGAAAGAACTTCCGCCAAGAAGGCATTGCGAGCCTCAATAGTCACCAACCTCCAGAAGATAGCGTGATCGAACCCTCCTCTGCTACTATCCCGCACATATTCAAATGCATTCACGCTTTTTTGGCTTTAGGGCCCCATCCTTTGAATCGATCTCTCGTAATGGTATATCGGTCTGTTGGCCTTTTGTTTGGTCCTCTTGCGCAGCGGTCGATTCTTCTTTTTGACGGATTAGAGGACTACATCTTCTTTATAAGTTAAAATAGTTTCAAAGTAACTAAAAGAGAAGAACAAATAAAATCAAATTAGAGTGAACAAGTTTGTGGATACCATGGCTTGTTATTAGCCTTTTAAAAGAACTAGCCTAAATGGCTTGTTATTAGCCTTTTAAAAGAACTAGCCTAAATGGCTTGTTATTATCCTTTAGCAAAAGAAGCGAACCAGGAAGTTGCTTAACTTAATAAAAATTTCGGCAAAGACTCTCCCTAAAACTAGGACATCCACACAGCAGCACAAGCTGTAAATAAGTGCTAGTATAAGAGCAAGACTTTGTTTATTATTCCTCTTAAGCATATATATGAGAATACATAATTCACACACAAGAGGTATGACATAAACAAGATAACACAAAAGACTAGCTTATAAGCAACTTTGTTTCTCAGATTATCTAAATTGATGGGTTGTTCTTAATTAAGAACCTCCAACATCAATTTCAACAATATATCACAGGTATACAAATCTGAGTTTAGTGAATCTACTAATTCAAAGACTGGTTAAGAAAATTGATTCACTAGGAGGTTGCCGAATTTAATAAAATTTCGACAAAGACTCTCCCTAAAACTAGGACATCCACACAAAGCAGCAAGCGTAAATAAGTGCAGTATAAGAGCTGAATCACGCATGTGATAGCATATCACATGTACAAAGAAGAACACCCACCAAGTTGAATTCTAGACACAATGATCTAAACAAAGGTTGAATCACGTATGAACTCACTAACTAGCGATCAATATAGCCTCATTTAATTGAATCATCATCGAAAGCGCAGTAGTAGAACAAAATCGAGCCTCCAGACGAGAAATGCCTCTAGCTCGATGGCTAGTCCCCGAAATACTCGACGGTTCATCGACACTATAGAGCAGCACTAATCACCCACACCAACAAGAAAGAAAGAAAGAAAGATGCGCGAAGACATTTTACAGCAGAAAAGACCGATCATTGCTCGTAAGAGAGGCCAGCACGACGATGGGGAGCACGCCGCTGGGAGGACGACGATGGGGAGGTCACCGAGGGGAGGACGCCGAGGGGAGCACGCTGCGCAGGGAGGACGACGATGGGGAGCACGCCGATGCCGGGAGGACGCCAAGGGAGGACGCCGGAGGGGAGGCCGCCATGACACGTAAACGCCTCAAAGAGTTAGGGTTTTGCTTGGCAGGAATGAGCCTCAAGGGAGATATATAGGAGAGCACATCACGACGGTTCTAAAATATAACGGTCTCAGGATGTATTATCACGCATTTGGTTCTATAATAGAACAGTCAGGATGTTGAGATATCACAGACGGTTCTATTAGAGAACCATCGTGATGTTGTCAATATCACGGACGGTTATATAATAGAACCGCTCGGATGTTTAGATATCACAGACGTTAGGTAACATAACCGTCAGGACAAATAACATCACTGCATCGTTATGTTCAAGAACCGTCTGTGATATGTACTGCTCACTAACATTTACTTGTTTGTTCATTCAATGACTCTTGTCCTGTGCTACTTTGTTGTATCTTCCGGGAAAGTTGTCGTTAATGTAATATAGATCTGATCGTGGTTCATGTGTGGAGATTCTAATCCTCAATTCAAACCCTAAAATCTGAGAGCAATCACATACAACTATTTCCATATTGCCAAAGTAGACAAGATCGATTATGTTCTTGTTTGCCATAGTCTACATAATATGTACAAAGCATGATGGGTCGTATCATCTTTACAATAGCATTAATGTAATATTATTACACATGAAAATTAGTAAGCATGATGACAATGCACCCTTCTCATAACTACGCCGCCACATGCTTATTCTTTTGTACGAAAATGAGCCCTTCATGATGATCGACGCTGTGTAGCTTGCTTCCTCATGTTGTTCTTTCCGGGACCGTGGATGTCATTTCCGATAGGTGGCAACTCATCAAATTGATTGTACTCTTCCTCATCTACTACATTCTCAACTCCGACAATTCTCCTTTTTCCTCAAGAACTACGTGGCGCTTCTTGTTGGACGGTTGGGTTACATAGAAGACTTGAACAACTTGGTTAGCGAGCACGTAATGGTTCATCTTGGTATCCGGCACGCTCGAGGTCCACAAGAGTGATGCCATTCCTGTCAACCTTCACGTGCCGGAGGTGGACCCAACGGCACCGAAATAGGGAATCTTGAAAAGCACGAGTCGAGCTCCCATATCTCCTCTATGAACCCATAGTAGGAGCTCCTCGTCAACCCAGCCAGTATTATTGAATGCATCTATGCGACACCGCTGTTCGGGTTTGTGCTCTTCATATCCCGATCTCTCGTAAAATGTGTACCCATTTAAGTCATATCCTTTCCATGTGACAACCGTAAAAGTTGGTCCTTTTGCCAACCATGTCAACAGAAGTCATCCGACGAGCTCCCAAAGGATAGGTCGCTCCTTCAACCATTTGTTGAACCAAGGTTATGCTGCCTCGTGATCCAAGACTTCGCCGGCCGGATTCTTCTTGCCTTAGCCATTGCTTGTGCTCGACGATATAGGCCGACACTACAGCCATGTGTTGCAAAACCGTGAAATGGGCTCGAGCATACGCAACCGAATCAAGCGTGATTGCTTTCCTTCCGATGGTCCCGACACCGGAGCCTCCCTCATGGCGAGATCGAGGCACACCTATTGGTTCGACCGGGCCATGTAATCGATTTAACTCGACGGCCTCTTCGTTGTATAACCTTCGACAATGCTACCCTCCGGACGAGATCGATTCCAGACGAAGACTTGAGAATTCCCATGTACCTCTCGAACGGGTACATGCTACGAGGAACACCGCCCGCATATCTTTATCTCTCACAAGGTGAACAATGAGATGGACCATGATATCGAAAAATGATGGAGGGAAATACATCTCAAGATTACATAGAGTCGTCACCACCTCACTTGCAGAGCATCTAGTCCTTCGGGATTGATGACCTTTCGAGCGATTGTATTAAAGAAATAACACACCCTAGTGATTGTCTCTGACCTTGACCAAGCAAAATACTTTAATTGCGACAGGAGCATCTGTCATCAAGACATGACAATCATGAGACTTCATGCCGTTAATTTCAAATCTTGCAACGAAACAAGTCTCTTCATGTTGAGGAGTAACCGACGGAACTTTCACACCATGCAAGCATCGCACGCTTCAGCTTTTTTCGCCTTGACAGAGTATAACAAGGTGTTCCAAGCACGCACGGCCTTTATCGCCTCTTTCGGTGCTAACTCGTGTCTTATGCCCATATCGACCAAGTCAAGCCGCATGCTGATACCATCCTTTGTTTTACCCTTAATGTTAAGTAAGAGACCAATCACGTCACGCACATTCTTCTCACGCATGACATCGATGCAAAGGTGAACTTCTAGGTGCTCCCAAAGAAGGTAGGTCCCGAATATTGATCTCTTCTTCCACATGCTCTTTTCACGGTACTTGACTTACGCCCCTTTCCATACGCAACATCCAAATCCTTAACAATGTCATGAACATCTCTCCCGCCAAACGCTTTGAGCTGGACCATTTTCGCTCCTTCCGTCAAAAGTTGCTTCATCTTGCGATATGGGTGATTCCTCCAAGGAACCTACGGTGACGCATGTACACGGTTTTATGGGAGTGATTCAGCCATAAACTCTCAGATCATCTAAGCAAAGGAGTGCATGCTTTGGTTCCTTTTGTACTCGCCCCGACAGTTAGCAAGGGCAGGTAATCATTTATGGTGCGTAACAACAAGCAAAGGCAAAGTAAAGTTCTCTCGCTTGTACGCATCCCATACGTGTACCCCCAGAACTCCACGTTGTTTTTAGATCTTCCACCAATGGAGCTAGGTACACATCAATATCGCTCCTGTGTTGTTTCGGTCCTTGAATAAGCACAAACAACATAATGTACTTCCGCTTCATACACAACCAAGGAGGAAGGTTGTAGATACAGAGATTTACGCCAAGTGCTATGCCGGCTGCTCATATTACCGAAAGGATTCATTCCATCTCAGACTCAATCCAAACCTTATATTTCTGATCCGCACCGAATTCTTGAAAGCTCCTGCCGATGTTTCTCCACCGATGGAATCAGCAGGTGCCTTAGCATTCCATCATTCTTACGCCTCAAAGTGCCAACGCAACAGCTTTTGCCTCCTTTGGGTTCGCAAACAAACGCTTCAAACGGGAATTATAGGCAGATACCATGCCACCTTAGCAGAGGACCTTCTTTCACCTCAATGCTCTCGCCATCATCATCCTAATGACTCTTACGCTTGTACCGATGCGCTGCACACCGGACATATATGCAAGTTTGTGTACTCTTTGCGTACAGATACAACTGCTTGGACAGCATGTATTTTTTCTACTTCCATTCCCAAGGGACAAAGAACCCGCTGGCTTTGTAGGTGCTTGTCGGCAACTCGCTTCCTCGAAGCATGTCCGCCAATAGACGTAATAGTTGTGGAAACTTTTGTCGGACCAACCGCTGCTTGCCTTCAATTTGAGTAGTTGAAGCACGGATGATAACCTTGTGTATTTCAACTTGCACCTCGCGAACAAAGGTTTCTCCGAGTCCTCCATTAAGCCCTCGAACTGCCCATATTCCCCGTCATCAAGGTTTCTTCGCATCGCGTAGCATCCGATCCAAATTGTCATCGTGCAACCTGTCCTCATCGGAAGCACAATCGATATGATCATCCGACATATCATTGACATCGCCGACGATATTAACACTACTTGTCGCTTCCTCAGATATTGTGCTCTTCGCCATGACCGGTCCAACATGTATAGCCCTTTGAAACCCCTTCAATCAAGTGTGCTTCGACCATACCGAAGTTTCAAACATCTTCAGATTTTCGCAATCAATGCACGGACATGACATGAATTGCACCCCTTATTAAACATATCCTACTCTGCAGCTCTTTTGAAAGTGGAGACGCCATTAAGGTACTCAAGATCAGACGGTTCTCAACAGACATCCAAATTTCGATCCATCTACGCTACACATGTAACACTTAGTGTTAAATATTATGCACTAAAAGTAAAGTATGATGCACACATTCTTAAACTAATTATGCGCATGCAATTAGAGAACTCATTACTAACCTTAGATCACCAAAATCAAATGAATCTAATATCACCCTTCAAATCAATGGCTTTTTTTCAAAAAATCGCCACTTCCACAAATACCACTAACATAGAAACCAAACCCTATAAACGGCGGATGTGGATCGAGGCTCGCTTTTACGGAGACGTATTATCACGCACGGTTTTATATTACGACGCCTGCGGATACAAATATCGCAGACGGTTTCTAAATATAACCGCTCGTAATGATTATCGAGATATTACAGACGGTTGTGTTATATAGTTTTACTTCAAACCGCTCAGAAGAGTATCAGAGCCATCATGCATTTTTATATTTAGAAACCGCTCGTGATATTTTTGTATCACGCACGGCCGTAATATAAAACCGCTCAGGATATATGCACCGACGGTTTGAGTACATAACCGCTCGCGGATGTTTGATATTACGACGGTTTTTCAAAACCGCTCGTGATCGCAAGGCCCGATATAAGCCTCGCTGTAGTAGTGATTTGAAGTTTGTTTCTACGGTATTGGTTGACTAGTCTGGTTTGTTTGGATCGATGTTATCCATTGTCGATTCGCTGTCTGTCAGGTAGGGAGCACGTAGCTCTGCACGCAGAAACGATCATGAAGCCTAGCAACCGGCCGGTCACGCAGAGTCAGGCCATTTCATACTGAAGGCGCGCTCTATTTACCACTTTGTGTACGCCTGTAATTGCGTGCTTCGTTCGAATATGCAAGAAAGTGGTGCGGCGTGCCGCTATCCACGAGAGCGTGGCGATGGCGACGGGCAACCGGCGCTGTCAGGCAAGAAACAGCGCTGCGCTACCATGTACAACCTCTACACATTACTCAGCGCCCTTACCGTAGTCGTCACCACCGAGGTGAGAGAGTGGCACCTGTCGCCGCGGCGATGAAGCTTGTGCGGCACTTCAACTGCTCTGTTTACGTAGAATGAACAATGAAGCATGTCGGCATTTCATCGAGCACCTGTCGGGCACACGTGCTTCCCACTCCCGATGCCATGGCTCCCCAGTCTCGTGGCACGGGGGCGTGGGCGCGAGCGTGGCATATTCGCGGGCACGGGGACACCGCCGCTCCAGGCAAAGAACGACATTGATTTGCGGGCACCTCTCGCTGCAGGATTGCGATTGACCAAATCAAACGACACGATGGGAAGAACAGGAGAAGACAAGATCACCACAGATGAAAAGGAAAAATATACAAACTTTATTTGATTCCTTTTGACTGATGTATCCGACACTCGGGAGTCGGGACGATATTAACATAGCTCGATTACAAGAACTGGACGCACCACCTACCTTAAATACAACAAAGCTCGAGACTTCCTGCAAGAATTGGACTCGATAAACCATTACAAGAACTATGAACACACACCAACCGATCGACCCAAACGCAGCAAGAACTCGACGACTAGAGGACGGCAAGGTAGAAGAACGCTCGGCCGTCATCAACCGGAGGGACCTCCTCCTCTGCTTCGTCCAGCGCATCCGGCTTCGCCTCTTCCCCGCAGTAGCCCTGCTCCACGGCGGCGACGACGACCGTGGCGCGGCGGAAGGAGGGGGAAGTGGAGCCTCGTCGGCGGCGCAGCGCGAGGCCGCGCTCCGGGATCGCCGACGACCACCCACAGGCGTCGGCCTCCTCACGCAGGACCAGATCCTCGTCGCGGGCCCTCTTCGCGACGCGGTCCCGCCGCAGCGCGAGCTCGACGGGGTCGTCCAGCGCCACGATGGTGATCGCGCCGTCGATGGCGAAGTAGGGGTTCGCGCGCGGGAGCGGGCCTACGTCCGCGGCCATGCTTGTCGTCAGAGGCGGCGGCGGCGGAATCAAAAGCGGAGGAAGCGAGATCGAGAGAGCAGCGAGAAAGGGAGAAGAGAGCGAGGCGAGAATGCGAGATCGAGATGGAGCGAGCGGTTATGAGAGCCGTTGCGACGGTGTCGTGTCCAGATTTATACTAGCTTTTTAGGGTTTTCAATCCGAGTTCGAATCGGATACCCCGAGGTCGGTAGGCTTGGGTCGGTTCGTTTAGATAAGCTCGGTCCGCCGAGGTTGGGCTGGGCCCGATGTATTTTTGCTTCAGCTTCTATCATATTTCATGTACAGTACAAAATACAGGAAATCAGCGTCGACGTATTTTCCAAAGTTCTTGAGAAAATTAGAATTGGAGAAATAAAATCACTAATTAAAGGCTGAGTTTGTTTAGGCTGGAGCTTGAGCTTATTTGGCTAGAAATTCGAAGAAGTCATTTTGAGTTTGGATGAGGATGGCAATTTTTCGTAAATAATAGTTAAGTTGTAAGGGTACAGGAAGTGGATTTTTAGAAGTTTCTAGCCACCCCGAGAAGTATCGCTTTTTCTTGCTTTTCACAGAGTGCAAATTGGGCTAGAAGCTTTTCTCCGTCTGGCCGAAAAATATCGTTTGTTTTGGCTTTGGCTTATAGAGGGTAGAAGCCAAATAAGCTCAAGCTCAAGCCTAAACAAACCGAGCCAAAGTCAAGGGTGAGCTCCTCGTTAACAATATATTATTGATATAGATCTAGTTTATACAACTCTAGCTGCACAATAAGCGGAAGGTGATGTTACATAGATGCATGTGATGATACGCACGATACAAGCGATCGATGAAAATACATCCTAACGGCAAAGTTTGATGCTAAAATTGGTATATCAGCAGTCATCCCTAGCAGAAGTTCAATCGATAGTTTCACTCAGAAGACTTAGCAGAGAATGACATCCTTCCACTAGGTATCCCATGGTGAGTACATGATGTTACTAGTGGTTTACAGATGTAATAGAAGATGAGCATAGGGAATGGTAGAAGTCTACCCAAGAGAATATTGTCACAGGTTTATTACCCCTCGTATTATATTCTCTTGTCAAAATGGTAGTTGATGGCGATTCTCTCTGTGGCATCAAAGTGGAGAACTTGCAGTATTCTCCCTGCGGTCTCTTTATTCGGTTCTTAGACTTTTCTCACCTTACTCTGCCCTCTAACATTTGTCACCTTGTTTGACCGCTCAGCATCACCTTCTATCCTGTTTGTTGGGTTAACTGCAATGTACTAAGTTTGATGTCTTACGATGGTGGAGACGACTTCGCGCAGAAAGGTGGTTTTGTACTACGAGCTACCTGCTCATGGTTTTTTTTGTCCTCGCTAATACCCAACCACGTGCGCCTCCTCACATATGTGCAAGTAAGCTAGGCATCGCAGCCCCAGAGGGCGACACTCCTTAGCTAATTGCGCCCACTCGCTTTCTTCCCTTCATAGCCGAACCGAGGTGGTGCGCGGCGTGTTCTCGCCTCACAGAGCAATGTTCTTCTGCTCGCCATTCACCTCATGCATTTTGATCTTTTGAAAACTCCTCTCAAACACTGGAGTCATGAATGGATACCTCTCAAATAGAGTACTGCCTTACTCAAATACTTATAAAGACCCTAAAGTGCCTCAGAGCCACACCCATCCTCTTCAAGGCATATCGCCTCGCATTGTTTTTATCTTCCTCTTCTATAATCCATTTGCCCTTAATCTCATCCTACATCCGATTCTTCTACCCTACCGACTTCCTTTCGCCAACCCTTAATCATTATGGGAACACTCTCTCACCAATTGGTTGAGGAATGACCCTGATCGCTACTTTGTACTTGGGAGGGCCCGTGCAGAACCATTTGGCATTGAAGTAGAGAACCTGCGACGTTCTCTCTATGGCCCCTTTGTTCGGTCCTCAGGCCTTCCTCACCTTACTCGGCCCCTCAACATTTGAAACTTGTCTCGGCTCAACATTTTGCACTTGGCTCGGCCCCTTAGGAGCACCTTCTACTCTGTTTGGAAATGAGTCGATACTCTCTAATTGCGACGTTTTGAGTTTTCTTATCTGACTTGGTCATATATTTGACATGATAGAAAGCAATTCGTAGCTATTATATGAACTTGACAATAAATCATGTAAAGCAACAGCTGAACAGTGATAGACGTCCAAATAATCGTTGACAACTTTTATCCCTTCATATCCGAAAGTTTCAACAATTATTTGGACATCTAAATGACTTCAAATAAAAAAGTTATCAACTACAAAGTTGTAGATCTCATCGAGAGCTACAATTTTCATATAAATTTTGTGAGATCTACAACTTTCATATAAATTTTGTCTTCATCCAACTCCGTATGCAAAAGTTATGATTTTTTCAAAATGTTATCATCGCCGCTCGATTCAACCCAAGCGAAGATATCACCGCCGGTTCTTGTTGAGAACCCAAGAATAGTCTCGCCGATGGTTCGGATTTTAATGTATTAATCGATAATATTTTTAAAAATTCATAACTTTTAATCGATATTTGAAAAAATCATAACTTTTGCATATGGAGTCGGATGGAGACAAAATTTATATAAAAATTATAGCTCTCGATGAGATCTACAACTTTGTAGTTGACAATTTTTTTATTTGAAGTCATTTAGACGTCCAAATAATCGTTGACAACTTTTATCCCTTTATATCTGAAAGTTTCAACGATTATTTCGACATCTAAATGACTTCAAATAAAAAAGTTGTCAACTACAAAGTTGTAGATCTCATCGAGAGCTACAATTTTCATAGAAATTTTGTCTCCATCTGACTCCATATGCAAAAGTTATGATTTTTTTAAAAAATGTTATCACTGCCGGTTCGATTTCGAACCAGCAGTGATACATCCTCCATTATCACTGCCGGTTCTTGATAATAACTTATCACTGCCAGTTCTTTTTAAGAACCGGCAGTAATAGTATCATTGCCGATTTAGTTTATGAACTGACAGTAAAAGTGTTATCACCGCTGGTTCTAGCCGAACCGACAGTGATATATGGGTAAGAAAGAGGTTTTTTTGTAGTAGTGATAAAGCAAAACCCAAAAGCTCAGAACACTAATCATACCTCATAGCGAACTGCTATCCTTTTTCAATGTAACAAAGGATATTCTAGATTCCTTCTAATCGACTGGCTAGAGGAAAAGATTTATACACACTGCTGTGGCACATCACGGGGCTTGGGGTCTGGCTTTGGAAGCCGGCGCCTCTTGTAGGTTAGCACTAAACCCTGGGACAGCGATTCCCTAGAACGCACCTTCGCCTTCCCCTTGCTCATATCAGCATCCAACTTCTCAGCCCAGAAATCAAGAGCCTGCATCAAAACCAACCAAACTTACCAGTAATACCCAACAAAGCATCTAAACAAAATATGAAACGGAAACCACTGCTGCGATTGCCAACCTAAGCAACCAATCCAAACCAGAAAGCTTCATTTCTACCCCACAAAAGAATCAACAAGACAACAAAACTTTTTGTGGAAACATGGTTGAATGGTAGGAAGTAGAGAAAACATTAATATAAAGGCACTACTCAAAAACAAGAAAAGATTCAGCAATGCGTTCAAGCAAAGCTTAAAACATATCTTTTTTGAACCCCATTTTCCCCTCATCATACCTTCTTTCCTCTATCAAAGAAATGTCATGGAGCTCACTGAAATAAACATGCTCAGACCATGCTACTATCACCAATAAATACCACGCTTAACCAATTAGTAGGATAAACTTTAATACAACAGGACACCCATTCATTGTCCCCACTGGATAGACAAGCCATGGCATCTACTTATAATAAGATGTTTGCACAGAAAGTACCTTCAATATCATTCGAGCAAGCATTATAATTAAGAAGTTTCGTGTGACTTGAAATATCCCATATGTGCATGTTCAGAGTAAATGTTGCAAAAACCTCTCTGCAAGTTGACAGATTATTGCTCTGAATAACCTGAACAAGCTTCTGTATCGTCGAACTAGTATTCCATATTGCCAGAATTCAGCATAGGCAATAGTTGGACTAGTTCCTCTGTATTGCTGATTCTGTTCGCTTCTTGGACAGAACAGCCACATGATGCAGGAAGTCAGTAGACGGCCAAAAACACAGGAATCAGAGTTCTGAGTTTTTGGTGCTGCACAAAACCTCCCCCAGCTTTTCTGTATTCTTTTACTCTATGCTTATACAAGTTAAAGATTACAAGCATAAACTGAATTCAGTTAAGATTTGCTAATCCGGATAGCTAAACTCTTTTGACACCATACGGACTCTTCAAAGTTCTAGCCGTGTTAAACACTGTTTGTCAACCAGCAACAACTAACAGACTCTGAAGTTAAACAGATAACACCAACCCTCCAACTAGACTACTTTATCTAGTCAACACTGTAACAAACTCTGAAGACAAAAAAACTATGGGGCTAGTTCAGATAATACCGAAGCTGAAACAAGCCAAAAACAAACTGGACTCTTTTCTTTGCCGACAACAGAATTGACTCAATCTCATGCACAAGATTACTTTTCAACAAATCACCCCCTAATCTTGTTGCATCCAGCTAGATCTCAATTAGTCCAATTCTTTTTCGCAACTCCAGGAACTTGATGTGTCTCAGAATATCGGCAGGCTGATCTTCTGGCTTAATATACTCAACCGTGACTTTTCCTCTGTCGACACATTCTCTAATGAAATGATATCGAGTATCAATATGCTTACTCCGGTCATGAAAAAACAGGATCTTTGCAAAGGGAAATCACAGATTTGTTGTCAACTCTCTATAACACCTTGGCACCCCGTGTGCCCAAAGTGTCACTACATCAAGCACAACTAACCAATGAACAGCAACTTTAAGATTAAATTCAGCAAGAACACTATCAATTCTAAATAATTTTTCAGCAACAAAAATCTCTCTAATTAATCACTAAGCAGCAACTACAACTTAATAATGCAAGGAAGGGTAAAGAAAGATAACAATAACATCTCTACACAGATGTTTAACTCGATCTCAAGTCAAGAAAAAAAGCCACACATAACTTAACAAGACAGCCATAATGACGACCATAAATTCCACACATTACTTATCTAGACCAAACCTAAGGCATAACCAAAGTCTCATTCCACTAATCGGAATTTGATACAACAAACTTAAGAACACGGTTGTCTAAATTCAATGATAACAAGTGGAGTGATGGTGCTACAACCCCTTCCTAGATGCCGATCTCAAGATACCTAAAAACATTTAAATAAACAAGCGTGAGTTCAAAACTCAG
The DNA here is from genome assembly GCA_036346375.1 of Guadua angustifolia. Classification (NCBI taxonomy): domain Eukaryota; kingdom Viridiplantae; phylum Streptophyta; class Magnoliopsida; order Poales; family Poaceae; genus Guadua; species Guadua angustifolia. Next base: position 37,829,072 of record CM070502.1, read on the forward strand.
CAAAGTGCATCATACTAGAAAAAATACTTAAGAATAAATCATAGCACCGTCAATTCATATGCGGTAATCATACATGGAAATGAACATAGTAATTTAAAATGTGCTTGTCACCATCCATGCAATGCATCATGCATGCTCATAATGCACATCACATAGCGTATACCTATAGCTGAGTGCACACCCATCGATGTGCACCCTTTCATTCCCTTCCATCCTGTGGAAGGGCCTATCGAGGTAGGTCTTTCATGTTCACTACAAGTAAGATGATATGGCAAATCAAATGGACCGCGTGTATTTCCGGCGCAGGCACACACCATCGCAGCCCAGGGACGGGGCATAGATGGGTCGCGCCAATCATGCACGCGCCGCTTGATAGGAGCAGGCCATGCAAAGAAGATTTAGAATTCCAGCTGATTAGTTTCCTGCTTTAGTTTGTTAGTTTCTTTTGTTCCAAACTTCCAAATAAGATTTCTTGATTATAGGATCTATTAGTTGTAATCGGCTCTAAGGTCGATAATAAAAGGAGAAGAAGAAAGGAGAAAAGGGTATGTTTTGATATCAAGAAAATAGTCTCAGCGCCGCTGCCGATAACCGCACGGTGGGGTTCTGATACCAAATTATCTTCCCTAGACCGTCCAGTCGACTCCGACGGCGAGGTCCTCGACCACTCGCCGGGTTCTCACCGAACCCGAAAGATACCAAAGAACTCCACCCCGACGAACCACATCAACTGGTATCAGAGCCATACGGTCCTCGGCCGAGGGATCGTGACCGTAGCGCATCGCGTTCTGGGATGGCTTCCGACGAGGAGGAATGGCGAAGCAAGATGTCCTCTGATGTGGAGGGGCTCAAGGCTTCGGTGACCGAGTTGCAGAAGATGGTGGTTGACTTCATCAAGGCCCAAGGAAAAAGGAAAGAGGAGGGCGGCGATGCGGGTAGCGAAGGCTCGGAGCACGCCGCCGCCGGCCAGACCGGCCGCACCTTCCGCGACCGATTCGGTCATGCGGGAGTGGGTCGGGGAGGGCGGAAATTCCAGGAACCCGCCCGGTACCGCCACCTTCTCCGTGAGGAATGGGATGACGCGGGCGATCGGAACCGCCTGGTTCCCCGAGCGCCCCGGTATGAGCTTCCGCTTAACGATGGAACCGAAGACCCTCTTCTTTGGCTTCGGCAGTGTGAGGTTCGCGCGTGCCCACGACATTCCGCGCCGCAGATACGTCCAAATGGCTGGCCTGCATTTGCGTGGTGAAGCCCAGGAGGTTCTCGACAATTGGGAGTTGGAGGAGGGAATGATATCGTGGGATGATTTCTACGAGACATTCCTCCAACGATTCACTCGGCAAGCCACCGCCGGTCCCCTCGGGACTTGGTTAACCTCAAGCAGGGAGAATTACGTGTGGACGTCTACGCGCAGGAGTTCCAGAGACTCCTTGCCAGGGCTCCGCGTATGAAACGAGAAGATCAGATCGAGACTTTCACGGCGGGACTCCATCACGTTGGCGGCAAATGTGCGCCGTGACCGTCCCCGAGATCTTGCAGAGGCGGTGGCATTAGCATGGGAAGCGGAAAGACGCGAGGATGCTTGGATTGCTAGAGCCACTCGCTTTCTCCGGGCAGGTCACGACCCGCCTTCAGTCGTGGCGTGCCGGCGACCGGGCTAGGGACTTCTCCCAGCCCATGGCCAGCATCCAGGGGAGCGCGGCCACCGCCCATCCCTGTGGCTCCATCGAACCGAGCAGTCACCACGGCTACTGCGCCGGCCGTTGGAGGCTCTAGCACGGGATCTCGGCTGCCCCAACCACCTCGCAGGGCTCCTCGTCGGCGACTTCTCCGTATCGTCGTCGCTTGAACGCCGATGAAATGGTGGAACGGCGGGCAAAAGGGCTATGTTTTAACTGCGATGAAGTGTATTCCCGGGGCCATCGCTGCCAGCGCTTGTTCTACCTGGAAGCTGTAAGTGAAGATGAGGAGGATCTAGAGGCAACGCTGGATGAACAGCCATAGCTCTCGTTGTTGGCTCTCCGAGGTCCCCGAAAGGGCTGCACAATGCAACTCGAAATCCTCATGCGGGACAAGAAGCTGCGGGGCTTGGTCGACACTGGTAGTACGCACAACTTCATCGATGCACTCACGGACCGCATCGGCGGCAGGCAACAAGGCAAGGCGTCGGCCAACATGTCAGGGTGGCCAATGGAGCAGAACTACCCTGCTTAGGCCGAACCACTGAGGACTTCAGTATAGGAGTCTATCCCTTCCAGGCTTCCTTCTACGTCATCCCTCTGAGGGGTTTGACGTGGTGCATGGCGTCCAGTGGCTCAAGCCTTTTGGGGATGTGGTGTGGAACTTTGAGTCTCTCAACATGTCGTTCCCGCTCGAGGGCCGCACCATCTCTCTACAAGGCCTTGGCACTCCTACGGGTCCTCAAGCTCTCCAGCTCGACATTCAGGATAGGGAGGTGGCCACATTGCTTGTCGCTTGAGGATATCTTTATGAGCCCCTGTGGACTTCCACCTCCCACGCTGCAGTGATCATCGATTTGTCTTCGTGAGGCACCAATCCGTGGTTGTCCGCCATACCGCTATCCCTTCTGCCAAAAGGATGAGATCGAGGCGCAGTGTGCCGCAATGTTAGCTCAGGGCATAATCCGTCCCAGTTGATCCCCCTCTCATCCCCTGTGTTGTTGGTGGCTAAGGAGGATGGGTCATGGCGCTTCAAGGCCGATTATCCCGCTCTCAATGCCAAAACAATTATGACAAATTCCCCATCCCGGTCGCCGAGGAACTTTTGGATGAGTTGCATGGCGCTAAGGTTTTTCCAAGCTCGATCTTCGCCGATATCACCAGATTCGGATGCGGAGGACATCGAAGACCGCATTCCGCACCCACCATGGTCATTTCGAAGTTCCCGGTCATGGCGCTTGGGGCGTAATGCGCCATCCACCTTCCAGTTCTCATGAACGAAATTCTTGGCGACTTCTGCGCAAATTCGTTCTTGTTTTCTTTGATGATATTTTGATCTTCAGTGCGTCACCGGAGGAACATGTCCATCTCAACCTGGTTCTTCATCGTCTGCGTCACCACCAGCTCTTCCTCAAGCGCTCCAAATGCACCTTTGCATAGCCGGAGGTGGCCTACTTGGGTCATATTATTTCCAGTCATGGAGTGGCCGCCAATCCGAAGAAACTGCACGCAATCGCCTCCTGGCGAACCCCTGCATCGACAACCGGCGTACGCAGCTTCCTTGGCCTTGCAGGTTATTACCGACGGTTTATCCGTTAGTACGCCACAATTGCCGAACCATTGACTCGCCTCGCCGCCAGCGCGAATGGAGCCACCGCCGAGGCCGTCTGCGCCCTCAAGTCCGCCTCTACCACGCTGGTTCTATTTGCTATCCGACCAAGTCACTTTCAGAGTCGAATGTAACGCCTGCCGCCGCAGATCGGCGCCGTTTCTCCAACAAGAGGCTATCCTGCCGCTTACTGGCCGGAAGCTAGCAGAGCGGCACGTCCGTCTCGCCGCTTATGAGCGGGAGCTCATTGGCTTTAAGGCGATCCAAGATCGGGCGCATCGTACTCTAGGGACGCCCGTTTCAGGAAAGCGACCGACCACGCCAAATTTTGAAGTACCTCCTAGAACAGGCCTTGGTCACCCCACCACAACAACATTGGCTCAGCAAGTTGATGGGGTTCGATTTTCGCGTCGAGCATAAACCAGGGCACGCCAACTGCGCCGCGGACTCCCTTTCCAGAATGCATGACGGGGAAGTAATATGTATTGCCCTCTCTCCTCTCCAACTGTCTCGGTTCTAGATGAGTGGAGGACCCTTCTCCGACAGGATCCAGAAGTCCAGCGCCATTGTTCCGAGCTTCTTCAGGCAAGGTCCGACTCGGCTCCGACTAATGCACCGCCAGAATGGACAACCATTGACGGATTGGTATACCGAGCGGGCCGCCTGTACCTTCCCGCATCATCACCGGTTCGCTCCCTGATTGTGGCCGCCTATCATGACCTCATGCATGAAGGTGTTCACAAAACTCTTCATCGCGTCCGACAACACTTTATATGGGACAAGCAGCATCAGACCGTCGACGAATACGTTCGACAATGCCGCATTTGCCAGCAGCATAAGGCAAGTTCTTTGGCTCCAGCTGGTCTTCTCCAAGCACTCCCAGTGCCTCACCATGTTTGGTCCGACATCTCCATGGATTTCATTGTCGGGTTGCCCAAATCCCAGGGCATGACCGCCATTCTGGTCATCGTCGACCGACTCTCCAAGTATGGACATTTCATCGCCCTCAAGCGGCTGGTCACAGCTCCACAAGTCGCCAACATCTTCTTCGACCAAGTGGTCCGCCTTCATGGCATGCCGGAGTCGATCGTCTCGGACCGCGGACCTGCCACCCATACCGCAAGACTTGTTCAAGCGATGTGGGACTCGCTTATTGACATCATCAGCCTACCTTCCCCAAACGGATGGCCAGACGGAGGTGGTAAACCGCACTTTGGAGATGTACTTGCGCTGCTTAGCCACTGACCACCCATCCTCTTAGGCGAAGTGGCCTTGGGCGTAGTTCTGTTATAACACTTCCTACCATTCCGGACTCCGTATGGCGCGCTTCGAACTAGTCTACGGTCGCCCTCCACCAAGCCTGATTCCATACTCTCAAGGGGCCACTTCAATTGATGCCGTCGACTGCAAGTTGGTGGATCGATGTTCTTTCGCTCAGCTCACAAGACCTTCTTCGCGCCAAAGACCACATGAAGCAAGAAGATGATGGGGTCACAAGGAGGTCTCTTTTGGCGGGTTTGGGTATGGTTGCGCCTTCAACGCCATCCAAGAATCGTCCATGCAAGACTCGAACCAAAGACAAGCTCTCCTCGCTTCTTTGGTCCATTTCAGATCATTGCTCGCGTGGGTGAGGTTGCTTATCGCTTGGACCTTCCGGAGCCGGCTCGCCTTCACAATGTATTTCATGTCTCATTTCTCAAACCATTCCATGGGCCACCACCTACAGAGCCGCCGCCTCTTCCCCTGGATATGGCACGCGACGCTCCTACCCCGACGAGGGCCACCCAGCCTTTCTAGCCTAGCCAGCTTTTTTCGGGACATCACCGCTTGGTCCAGCTGAAGGCGAGCTCAAGGTCCGGTTACCGGGTGGACGCCATCACTCTTCGCCGCTCCTATCCCGAGTTCAAGCTTGAGGACAAGCTTGATGTCCAATGGGGAGCATTGATATGGCAAATCAAATGGACCACGTGTATTTCGGCCAAGAAAGACACCATCGCATTTCGTAGACGGGCATAGATGGGTCACGCCAATCATGCACGCGGCCGTTTGGATAGGAGCAGGGCCATGCAGCAAGATTTAGAATTGCAGTTGATTAGTTTCCGGTTTCTAGTTTGTTAGTTTCCCTTTTGTTCCAAACTTCCAAATAAGATTTCCTTGATTATAGGATCTATTAGTTGTAATCGGCTCTAAGGCTGGATAATAAAAGGAGAAGAAGAAAGGAGAAAAGGGTATGTTTTGATACCGCAAAAATAGTCTCAGCGCCGCTGTCGATAACGGCGGTGGGCTCAGACACCAATTTATCTTCCCTAGACCGTCCAGTCGACTCCGACGGCGAGGTCCTCGACCACCCGCTCGGGTCTCCGGCCGGGAACCCGAGCATACCAGCAACTCCACCCCGACGAACCACATCATAAGACATAAAGACCCACACGGGTCACCTCTTCTATCATGAATGCACATATGCAAATGACATGTGTACTTTGCAAGTTGCATTTATATTTTCACATTCTCATAACCATAAATATTACATAAACATATCCATTGACATAAACATAGCAAGATATGTATAAATCAGCTAGTCGTTTAGGACAGCAAATAAACATTCTTCATTCCAAAACATCAAACCAACTCTATCCATCATCATATACGAAGCACTTGCCTTTAACCGTGAGGAGCAGAGTGGCAAGAGGTTGAGGCCACTCCTGAAGTCACACCACCTGAAATAATTTTGCACACATCTCAAAACAATGCAATCTCAGCATAGACAATAAACATAGCGGACAAAACCACCCCTTTGTTGTCCCGATGATCTAATGGCTATAAGTTCTACCCCAATAGCCCAAACCACGAGAACAAAGAACTTTATAAAACTACCAAAGATTACCCACACATTTCTAATTAACCAACTTTCTCAAATAAACCATTTAGCCTTTCATAACTAGCCCTGAAACCAAATCTGCTACCACACTGGACAGTAGACATCAAAATTGCACAAATATTTTTATACAACACCAAATGAAGCAAACGATGACATCTATGAAATCTACAGGAAATTTTCTAGGTTTCTCTAGTTATTCGAATAATTTGATCTAGCCTCTAAACAGCTCTAATCTATAAAATACCAAGACTATCTCCAGTCGCAACCAAAATCTGTACAGACTGCTTCAACAGGTCATAACTTTTAATCTACTTAACCAAAATTCGAGTTCTTGATTTCTACTGAAACTTAAAACAAAGATCTACGATTTTCACAACATCCAAACCCTCTGGAAATGACCATAGGTGCCACGAAACTCGAACTGAACTTCAGATCCAGAACAACCCGAATTTTGATCTTACCCCAAACAATTCGGTGATCAATCCAAACAATAACTACCAGAAAAAACTACCACGGCATAACCAAAACTGCGCCTACACCACCAAAATCAACCGAAAATTATACCTTAACATGAAGAATCGCTGGATCAACAATGATTGCGGCTCCGTCCCTTTGGATTGCATGAACCACACCCCTCCTCGCAACCAAACTCCACCGAGGCAGCACAAGGCGAGGGCTGCCCAAGGGAAAAAGGAAGGGCGCTTGGGGAGGCAAGGGAAGGTAGGGGAGGCGCTTGGAGGCAGGGGAGGCAGGGGGCACTGGGAGCACAAGGGCGCAACACCGGAGAAATTTGGGGTAGTAGGGTACTGAGAAGGGGAACATGGAGCTGCGGCTGGGATCTGGAAGATAAGGGGGCAGCTGGGGAGTGGGAAGGGCATGGGGGTAGCTAGGGTTTTGGGGAGCCGCCTCTTCTCTTGTCCCAACTAGCCCACAACATGAAAATCTTAGCCCACGATATGAAAAACTCCCCTTTTCTCTCTATTCTTCTAAGATATTACACTCAGAATCACACAGCTAGTTTCTTTCTTCAAGAGATCACCAAGAAGCCGTCCAAACCAAATTTATTGACATGTTGTAGTTGTAGCTGCTATATATTCGGCTTCACATGTGGACAAGGCCACCACCGTTTGCTTCTGAGATTGCCAACTAATCAAACTCATTCCAAGCAAAAATAGCACACCAGTTGTACTTTTGTGATCATCGACATCACCTACCATGTCACTATCACTGTACCCAATTAAGCAGGGTTGTTCCTCCTTTCTCTCATAGTAGCAACCCATATTGCGCATACCTTTGATGTAACGCAAGATATGTTTCACAGCTGCTAAATGTTCGGTTGTTGGAGCCTCCATGAAATGGCTCACATAACCAACCGAGTATGCAACATCAGGCCTTGTATGCACAAGATATCTCAGACTCCCCACAATACCCCTATAGAAAGTAGCATCAGTAGGAGGAGCATTGTAACATCCCAAAATTTGGGTTTTCAAAAAAATTTATATTAAATTAGCTTTCTGAAAATGTTACATCAATCTTATTTGATTAAAGAAGCTTAATTTAGAATTTTCTAAATCTAAAACAATTTAATGTGCCTTCTGTGTACATTAAGTGATTTAAAATTTAGTTTTTACAGTGTTCTTTGTATCTCAGGGAATTTCCCAAATTCGAGATTTGCTAAAAAAATTAATTAAAATTATTAATTTAAACATTTGGATGTTAATTGGATTTCTATTTGGATTTTTAATTCTAATTATTAATGGTTTGGGCAATTCTAGAACTAAATTCCAATTCAAGCCTTTCCATTGAAATCCCATTTGAATTCAAAATTTCAATTCCTCTGTTCTAATTAACTCGCATCCATATCCTTCTCAAATTAGAGTTCAATCCTTTTCCGTCTCAAGAAGTCGAATTTCCAATTTTTGCTTATTCAAATTTCACCCAGTTTCAAAATACTCTAAAAATCTCAAAATTTATAAAATTAGGTACCAAATATTCTAAAATGATTTTGGGAATTTTTCCAAGATTTATAGAATCTCTATGGTATTTTATCTCTCGCGTCTTTCGTTAAATCCAAAGATGTTCGTCCCTAATTGTCTAAATTCCAAAACTCATCAAACTTCAGTGAAACCAATTTTATTGGGTTCCAAATAATCTCTAGTATTTTTAGAAATTTTTCCAAGATTTTTAGATCATTTTTGATATTTTATTTCTTGCGCTTTTGTCTCTTCATTTCTTCCAACCAATAAGAAAGCGACACGGTCCAAAGACAGCTCATCTTCAACCTCCAAATTGCGCAAGACTGCTCATATTCAGCCCCATTTGCGTTTCAAACTTCAAATGCTCATAACTTTTGCAATTCTCAACGAAATTGAGTGAGATCGCTTGCAAATCGAAGGTCTAGTTAAGGGCTTCAATTCTCCTACGCTTTCACCTCCAAATCAAGTGAAACTGCACGCAATCACTTTTGCCGTTTCTTGTTTGAACCATAACTCTTTCATTTCTCATCCTCATCGCGGTGACCACCCAAAATGAGCGTTTCATTTCCCCAAAGACGGTGCTCACCTTTGCCCTTCATTTCCGTAATAGTTTCTTCCAAAATCGAAGAAATGATCACGGACGCCCTCCGCTGATATCGCCGTGTCATCTTTTGATCCCAGAAGGCAAATCAATTCCATTCACGCTATCTTGTGCGCATTAGTGTGTGGATCATAACCCTCAAGAAATTCCGTGTTTCATCAAGAATTGCTCCGGAATTTGTGTTTGTTCGTCGTCAAATCGAGTTCCGCTCGTCGTCGATTCCTCCCAAACCAGTAATCCCCAATCAAATTCCTTTTAGATATAGCCTAGTATGATCTTGCTCTCACGCCAGGCTCTCATTAGTTTTAGGAAATTTTATGCTTTAATATGATTTCGAGCACCATGCCATTCGAACGCTTTTGGTCGCTCCGCCGCCACTCGCCGCCGCCGGCCATCCCCGCCGTTTACCATCGTGCCCACGGCTTCCTCACCTCTCCACCCCATCCCCACCATCGCCGCCCTCAATTGGCCAACGAGTCTCGATTTGGCGCAAAAAGACACCAATTGCTCGATAAAATGCCTATGAAGCCGGTTTTTGCGTTTTTCTTTGTTTTCTTGACCTAGCCGCCACTCCAAACCCTAGTATACCTCTCATGACCTCTCCCACACGTCCTCACCTCAGATCAACTCATCCAAACCGAGAAACTTTGCCCTCATCCTCCAAACGCCACAAGACGCCTGCCATACTTTGAGGCACGCCTCGTCAACTCGTCAACTCTTTTCAAGATCCGCTTGTGTCACGCCGTGTCTCGGGTACCTCTCGCCTTCCATCCAAATTTGGTGTAATTTCATCCATCGGATCAAAAGTTATGGCCGCCCAAAAATCAAATCTTGCCGAGCCCGTTCTCCTCTCAAGTCGCGAGTTTGGTCGTGCAATTTTTATGGTAGACTCCTTGATGTCCCTATGCGTGCTCACCCTAACTCAAAGTTTTACTCAAGGGAGTTGTGCGAAAAATCAATTTTCCGCGATCGATCAAGGCATTTAACAAAGCAGGGAATGGCATCGTGTGTTCCCTGCTGATCCGTAGGTAAAAATCCGATCTCTTCGCCATATCGTGTTCTAGGATCTCAAGAGGCTCTCTAAATTTCTTTGTAATTTTTCATTCAATATTCTAGTAGTTATGACTATTAGATCTATTAGTCAGAATAACCGCTAACCGTAGCTTGTGATTAATCCGGTGGGTCGCCGCCAACCGCTTATTTTGTTGAGTTCGCCTCACACGCTTCACGCGATGGACACTTTCCTTTGTGTTGCATCTACCAAAATTTATTTTATTCGCTTGGCCGCCGCTTTTGCGGCCACACCGCCTTTTGCCACCACCCAATTTAGTTCGCATGGTCAGTGTTGTCCTATCCTGGGTCGTCATTCACCGCTTAGCCCATTTTTGGAGTGCATTGGGTCCCCATTTGCCGTCAGAGCCTTGTTTCGCTTATAACCGTCAGATTTTCAACCTAGTCCTTCGCTATCGATTCGCCTCGCGATTATCTATCCTCGGTAGCATTCTATCGCCGCCATGTCGCTGTAACCGACGGCACCACCTTGTTATTCCATGAGCGCCCGTCATCGCTTCACCTCCATCGCTAACGCCCGTCGTTAACGCTTCGCCGCTAACGCCCATCGTTAACGCTCGCCGTTAACGCTCGCCGTTAACGCTTTGTTTTATTGTATCGCCGTCATCGCATAGGTGCATGCAAGTGAAAGCCCTAATGTGATGTCCTTACCTTTTCTATCGCTTTATTGTGATCTAGCCCATCGCTGAGTTCACCGTAATCCTCGCTATCACCGCCTTTGTTGTCGCCGAAGTTCGCCTCGATGTAAGACTAACCTCCTAATCGAACCGCATCAATGTCGATTCCATCCGCCCTTGTCTTATCCCTAAAAATCTAATATGCCATTAACCCGAATTCATTCGTGGACTTGGTCGCTAGACCATTGACCATGTGTCATATCTTTGAGCCATATCTAATCTATCGCCTTATCTTTCTTTTGTTTATCGTATCCTGCTCACCAACAAAAGTCAACCTCGAGCATCCGCTTAGTTCATGGCGAGCTAACGATCATCGTGGACCCGGCCTATAGATCGAGAGTCCATATGTCATCGGCTATCCTATCAAGATAATAACCTCTAAGAAATATTCTTCGAATATCATTCCTTCTTTCCTGCTATTAATCTTTCTTTTCGTATTTTCCAAAAGCCATTCTCTTTTGTCTAATCATCAACCTAATCCATTCAAGTTCCTAATTTCATCTAAGCCACAGCCCAATGCTATTCGCTCTAATTTGGAGTTTACTTGATTTGCTTTTGAGTTTTGTTGTATTTGTGTTTGTTTATCGTTAGACGCTGTTTTAAGTCGCTCAAGGAGCTGAGGATCAAGCAAGCAGAGATTGAAGATCGAGGATCAAGGATTGAAGATAAAGAGTGAAGAATAATATAAATTGCAAGAGCCAGGCAAGTCGTGCTTTGATCATATTGCTCCCAGTTTTACAAATTTACTTTGATTCAAATTATTGCATGCTAGTTCAAGAATTAAAATGATTTAAATTAATTTGGGATTAGTTATACAATCCAATTGCTAATATCACCTTGCCATGATTAATTGTATGCCATAATTCATTTGTCACCCTAAGATGGTTGATTAACAGTTGGTTGTTAATACTTGCCAACGTGGGTTGGTTACATCGTATATAATTGTTTAGCCATGCCACGCAACACATATCTTTTGAAAATAAAAGAATAATAATCGACTAATGGATTATGAAATGTGTTTGTGAATGGTGTGACGGTTGCCACACGATGATGTTGATATGTGGAACCGCGTGGTTCTACATGGATGTTGAGTTGTTGTTGGCATTGTGTTGCTAATAATAACCGGGTGATAAAGGATTTAGACCGGGGCAAGTGGCAAGTGGCTTTATGCCAAAGTGGGCCATCGTGGCATTTGGGACGGCTGAGTGTTGTGAGGGTCAGGCGCCAATTTTGAGAGAAGGATGTCTTGCCCGGTCGGGCTAAGGACTTCACCTTGCAAGCCTTTGATCTCGAGTCTCGTACAACCACATGTCTAGTATGGGATGCACCTAGTTTAGTAGGATTCGATATCTCATCTTTGATACCTCGGTGGCGCCATCCAGGGGTGATCAGATGGGGAGCGCACTGTCATGCTTGGTACCCTATCCAACGGTGTTCGCCGGTCCTATACTTCTACCAAGAGGGAAGTGATAGTGAAGGCAACCCGAGAGGTTCCTAGGTTGAGCTAGAAGTTTCAAAGGCTTTGTTATGATCACTCATTCGCATACTATTGTATGGCGATTCACTACCGACGTGGTGAGTCGATTATATCTTGTGGGTAAAGTGTATAACCTCTCGCAGAGTGTAAAAACTATTCAATAGTCGAGTCCGCAGATTGATATTGCTCGGGGATTACAAATAAGGGTAAAGTTTTGAAAATAAAATGAGGTTGGGAATGTGGACAATGTGATATGGAAATTGGTTAAGGATGAGAAATGTTTTACTTGAGAATGATTACTAAATTTATTATGGGTATTATTTGTTTTATCGCTTATCTATTATGATTATTTGTGAATGCCGCTTATTGCAAAAACCATTCACCAATCCTTTGGAATAAGCCATGCATATAGTAATAGAACGCGATTCGTGCATGACTTGTTGAGTACTTGTTGTGTACTCACCCTTGCTTTAACAAAACATCACCACTGAGGAGAAGTCTTTGTCTTCAAGAAGGAGAAGTTCTACAAGAAGGTGAATATCTAGGAGTTGAACCTTGTCAAATGCCCGTGGTATTTTGATGGGATTCACCGACGCTCTTCGCTCCGTCATTGCTCATTTTACTCGAGTTGAAGCCATCTAGGCTTCACAATTGTAAGTTGACCTTAAGGTTGTTCAACATAATATATTAAAAGATGAATTCTTTATTTATTAATCCGTTGTGTATGATTGTGATATTCATCTTTGTTAACTGTGGGCACTAGCTATTGATCCTGGGACTAGTGCTGAAAACACAGAGGGTTTCCGGATTGCGAATTCGGGTCCCGACAAGCATTACTTGCCTTGCTCAACTTGAGCCTTGCCTCCATGGGAATCTTGCAAGGGTTGCAATCAACCATGCTGCACTTTTTAAGAATTTTGAATGCATAAGCCGATTGATTCATCTCGATGCCTTCTTTTGACTAATGCACTTCTATACCAAGATAATAGCTCAGCATCCCCAAACCGCTCATCTTAAATAGCTTCATCATCTCACCCTTGAATTTGATGAGATTTCTTGTGGTTATAAACCTGTGATTATTATATCATCTACATACACACCGATGAGTAGATTTGAAGAGCCATTACCTTTCCTGTATAGGGCATGTTCCGAAGGACTTCTCTCAAAACTTAGCAACATGAGACTAGTGTCGAGTTTTGAGTTCCAAGCCTTGGAGCCTATTTCAAGGCGTAGAGAGCCTTCTTTAGCTACAGGACCTTGTGCAAATTGCTCTTGTCCTCAAAGCCAGGTGGTTGAGATACATGTACTTCTTCCTCAAATTCTCCATTGAGAAAAGCCGATTTGACATCCATATGGTGTACCTCCAACCATTCATGAGCTGCTAATGCAATGAGGAGACGCACTGATTCCAAACGTGCGATGGGCGCGAATACTTCTTCATAATCCACCCTCTGTTTTTGCACATATCCTTTTGCAACAAGACAGGCCTTGTGTTTAACCACATCTCCTTGTGAGTCTTTTTTGATTTTGTGTACCCAATTCAAACCAATAGCTCGATGTCCACTTGGCAAATCATTGATCTACCATGTGCCATTGGATTCAATAGAACTCATCTCTTCAAGCATTGCCTAACGCCAACACTCATGTTTCTCGGCGTCAGCACAACATGTTGGATCTTCGGTCACCAAAAGACTCATGTCGGTGTATTCTACACCGGGGTACTTTCTCCATCGCTGCCAGGTAGGACCGCGCACGCAAGATACAAAAAGAAGAAGGTCCTGTACAAAGGACTCAACATGCTGAAGAAAGACTTGACTACGACTGTGTCCCGGCCGGCGATCAGACACGTGGTCGCCGCTACGGTCGCTAGCCGACTGTGTCCCAAATTTCAAAGCGCATCAAACCACGACCACTGAAGACCAGATAGTGGTCGCTCGACGAGCAACGGGCAACCAGCCACGAGTCGCTCGACGAAAGTACCAACCCATTACCAAATGACCACGCAGACAGAATCGAAAGGCTTTCGCTCAAGCATTCGCCAGATCACAACGATCATAGCTATTAAATGTGCATGGGAGCCATTAAATGCGCATGGAAGCTATTCAATGCTCGGGAGCCGTATAAAGGCGCTTGAAGGCTATTAAATAGGCATGGCCTCGACGCCATGATGACTCGTTCTTCCAACCGAGCCACCACCAATTCCTGCTCCATCTACACCGCCGGCAAGATAGGGTGACGCGTGTACAAAGCGTCATTATGCAAATATTCAACCCTCCTCTAAGCAGACGAAGACAAGCGGCCAAGCAACGGCAGAGACAAAGAGGCTCCAAGGACAAGAGCGACAGACTAGACAAAGTCAATGTAATTAATGTAAAACCACTCTCTCGCTCGCCTCTAGCTAGTCTCGGGAGTATATAACTGAGCTAGGTGCATGAGGCAAGGAGGTCGGTCATTCGATCGCTTCACAACGAAGAGCAAGTAGAATACTAGAGCAACACCACTTGAGCAGACGTGAGGGTCATACTCCGTGACAGGGCCCGAACTCGGTAAATCATGTGTGTTCCTTGTATGCTCCCGTGTGTTCTTGAGCTTTCTGTCCTGCTCATTACGCGACGAGAGTAGAGAAGGGAGCCGAGAGTGACGCAGCTGCGAAGACCCCCCTACCGAAACTCGGTTATACACTCGAACCAATACTGTCTAGCACAAACACGCCGACAACTCACCTCGCCGAAGACACATTCAATTTTTAATGTCTGGTCATAGAGGTCGTCCAGCATTCGAAAACGCTGCGGGGCACCGTCTGATATGGGCGAAATCCCGCTTGGTGGAGCTGCGAATCTCCCGTCATCATGTGCTGGCAGAACTACCGATGGACTAGAAGCTGGCATATGCATGTCATCCGAAAAAAATACCTGTATGCGAGTCGGCCGGAATACTTCCTGTATGCATGCCAGCCAGAATACTACTTGTATGCATGCCAGCCGGAATATTTCCCATATGCATGTCAGGCATTAATGAAGCCGGTGAGTTCATGTGTACTGCTAGAACCGACATCTTCTGATTTGCTTCTCTTGGTGCAGCCTCATGACTTGGTGCAACTTCCTGACTTGACACAAAAGAAATATAATTCTCTATGGAAAATACCTCTTCTAATGCCACATTTTCTTGCTCACCATCAGAAATGTCCCAGTTCCAATTAGCTTCCTCATCAAAGACTACATCGCGTGTTACATGCACGCGATTTGTGATAGGATTATACACCCTATAGGCCTTGCATCCTGGTTCATAGCCTATGAACACCATGGGTTTACTCCTGTCTTCCAATTTTTTCAAGTCAGCTTTACCTCCACATATGTGACACAACCAAGCATGCGGAGATGATGCACGTTCGGTCGTCCCCCATGCCATGCTTCATAAGGCATCTTACAGTCGACGCTGTGAGTTGGTGCTCGATTGAGGAGGTAAACTGCCATTGTGACCACCTCGCCCTAAAATTTTCCTGGCACTCCCTTTGCCTTCATGACACTCTTTGCCATTGTGACCACAATCTAATTACAACACTCTACAATGTGACCACAATCTAATTACGATGCCACGATCCACACAATAATCGGCAAACTCAGTAGCGGTGAATTCACTGCCACGATCTATGTGAAGAGTACGCAACTTGCAACCGGCTTCAAGTTCAGCTCTCACTTGAAACCTCTTAATTGCCGATGCTGCCTCGTCCTTGGATGAAAGGTGTGAACCACATATAACGACCGAAGTCGTCTACCAGCTTCAAGTTCAGCTCTCACTTGAAACCTCTTAATTGCCGATGCTGCCTCGTCCTTGGATGAAAGGTGTGAACCACATATAACGACCGAAGTCGTCTACCAGAAGCAAGAATAGCTTCTTGTCTCCTGTTGTTGCCGGTGTAATAGGGCCGCATAGATCACCATCCAGGAGATTTTCTGCTCGGTAGAAAGCCTCATGTGGAAACGAAGCTCGCCACTGCTTACATAGATCACCATCCAGGAGATTTTCTGCTCGGTAGAAAGCCTCATGTGGAAACGAAGCTCGCCACTGCTTACCCATGAGACAGCTATCACATAATTGATCGACATGATCAATATGGGGTAGTCCTCTCACCATCCCATGCTGTGATAACTTATGAAGCACCTGAAAATTCAAGTGTCCGTAGCGTGCTGCGTACCAGCGCCACGCATCCTCACTACACATCGCCGCCAAGCAAACAGGGCACGCTTGTTTAATGTTGAGAACATACAAGTGATTCCTCGACCTTTTCACCCTTGCAAGCAGTCTCCTTTGCTGGTCACGGATCATCAGTACCCCATCCTCGATGAGTACCTAGCAATCACGCTCATCGAGTTGACCAAGACTCAATATGTTGCTTCGGAGAGCTAGGATGAAATAAACATCCGTTAATTGTAGATTTTCGCCAAAGTTCACCGATCCGACTACAAATGAATCCAGTTCGGTGAAGCTTTCCTTGCAACCGGACATGTGGTTACTAGCCCCTATGTCCAGATACCAAGAATCCTGGTTATGTTCTACTTCACTGCTGAGATGCACTGCCGGTGCATGAAGTTGATTTAGTACGTAACCAACAACCAACTCCTCTAAAGCTTCCATGATGAACTGAGCTTCCTTCGCTCCTGAGATTCCCCTGATATATATCAACAGGACAAAGAATATCAGCAACAACCTTGTTGTAAGCTGTCTCCTGTGCTACCGAAGCTGATTCCATCATGTAAAGAACATCCTACTCCTCTGAAGCTTTCCTGTCGTAACCCACATCCTGCGGTACTGCAATATTTCAGATGTTGCTACAAAAGCTGCAACCATCCGGTGCTACTGCAGCAATCGTCACCTCACCAGCAACTGCATCGGCGTCTAGCAAAAGATCTCTAGAAACTGCATCGGTGTGATCTCCAGCCGTTGCATTGGCATCAACCTCCTCTCCAGGAGCTTCTCTGCCAACCGCTTGCTCTGCTGCATCTATTCTAGACATGCAGACATGTGCTATATACAGCTTCCTTCGCTTCTGAAGTTCTCATGACGCCACTGGCCTGCGTAGCTGCCTTGCTATCAACATCTTGCACTCCCAACACTTCCTCAGGCATGCAGACTTGAGCCATGAGCTGGATCGGCTCTGAATCTTGTGCCTTGATCAAGTTGGCCTGCTCCTTCCGCTCGTGCTGAGGCCTGCGACACTCTAGAAAAGTGTCTGCGGATTCCGCAATTGAAGCACTTGAGGTTAGATTTATCACAGCCAGCACTTTCCTTGCTGTTGCGGTTTCCAGCAAGTTGCTTGCCACGGCTGCACCCTCTGCTAGCAGTTGCGTTGCTCCTTGAGTTATGACTGCCGCCTGAAGAGGACTCCAGATCTTTCTATTTCTTGAAAGACAACAACTCCTCTTCCGTGAGAAGCAACCGATCGCCTTTCCTGCTGCTATCTGTCACTTCATAACGCTCCTCTACGGCCATGAGATGGCTAGTGAGCTCTTCAATAGACAGCATTCATAAATCGATCAATTGTTCAACAGATATAGCCACCTACATATATCTTCACGGTACAACTCGCAATAACTTCCTAACCACCTTCTCTTCTTCCAGTGCGTATCTAAGTGCACGAATGTTGTTGACAAGGCCTTGCAGCTGCATAGCAAAGTCATTCACGATCTCACTGCCCTTCGTGCGAATTGACTCAAATCCATTGAGTAGTGTTTGCGCTTTTGCCTCGTGAACTCGCTCAACACCCATGCGCCTGAACTTCACGGTCTCCCACGCTTCCTTGGTGGAGTCCTTCACCACTAACGTGGAGAACATCTCCTGTGGAACGGCTTGTAGGATGGTTGCTAACGCCATCCTATCCTCCCTGAACGATGGATCGCCAGGCTCGATTGCACTCCAAACTTCCTGAGCCTGTAGATTGACTCTCATCAGGAGAGCCCAATCTACGTAGTTCATGTGTGTGAGCACTGGATATCGCAACGTCATCCCCATCTCCTTTGTCACCTTTTGCACCAAATCTTCATGGCCACCGCCGCTACCAGAAGGATCCCAGCGATCGCCATTGTCACCGAGATTGATCACACGACAGCCGCTGCCATCGGAGTTCCTCCGTGAGGTGGGTGATGCTGACCTGGCTCCTTGTGTCATCGTTGCAGGATTTGATGAAGCTTTGATACCAATTTTTGCAAAAACCTCTCTGCAAGTTGACAGATTATTGCTCTAAATAACCTGAACAGGCTTCTGTATTGTCGAACTAGTATTCCATATTGCTGGAATTCAGCACAGGCAATAGTCGGACAAGTTCCTCTGTATTGCCGATTCTGTTCGCTTCTTGGACAGAACAGCAACACGATGCAGGAAGTCAGTAGATGGCAAAAAACACAGCAATAAGAGTTCTGAGTTTTTGGTGCTGCACAAAACCTCCCACAGTTTTTCTGTTTTCTATTACTCAATAATTATACAAGTTAGAGATTACAAGCATAAAGTGAATTTAGTTAAGGTTTGCTAATCCGCGGATAGCTAAACTCTTTTGACACCATACCGACTCTTCAAAGTTCTAGCCATGTTAAACACTGTTTATCAACCGGCAACAACTAACAGACTCTGAATTTAAACAGATAACACCAACACTCCAACTAGACTACTTTATCTAGTCGACACTGTAACAAACTCTGAAGACAAAAAAACTCTGGGGTTAGTTCAGATAATACCGAAACTGAAACAAGCCAAAAACAAACTATACTCTTTTCTTTGCCGACAACAGAATTGACTCAATCTCATTCACAAGATTACTTTTCAACAGTTAAAAGCTGCAGAATATGTTGCTACCACATAACTTGACATCGTAGTCTATAAACTCCTAAATGATGTAGCTACGACAAGTTACATTTCTCCTGATCACCACAAGTATTAGGAACCAATTTTGCAAGTGCAATTTGAGACAGCAAACCAGACTTTTTACCTTAACAAAAGCTTTGTAGTAGCTCTTAATTGATGGATCAGAGAAGAAGTCATCTTCAGAAATAAGATCTAGGCCAGCCTCCTTGCCCCATCTCACATATTGTGCCTTCCCTCCATAATCTTCCCAGTTATTACACAGTGACAGTATCAACCCCATCTTATGCCTTCTTGCCTCGCTGACCACAAAATCTAATGCCTGACAATGAGAAGACAAACACAGCTATCAGTAAGCCGAAGAAAGACTATGCTATGCAAAGATTCAACCTTTTTTTTAGCGATACAGAAATTTTCCCCAAGAAATGTATGGTAGGCATTTAGTTTCAACAAGAATTTTTGGCAAGCACAACATGATAGCTGGGCATGTGAACGAGAGAGCCATTTGATTAAATGCATGGCGTGCACATCAGGAAATTTCTAGAAGCCAAGGAACTGTTAATTTGGTCTAACACGGAAGCGCAACCCGAGCAGACATTTCATCAAGCAGGTGCTGTGCGGCCCATTCACACACGAAGAGAAAACATTGGTTACGGTGGCTCACTTGGAACACCTCCTCGTCGTAGCGTTGGCTGTGACATACGTGAACCAGTAGGTGGTGAAGCTGTGGATAATGAAGGTTGCCCTACCGCCATCAGGTGGGCGTCTTGGCGCTCCACCATTGCCCACTCGTCGGCATCCGGCACCATGACAGAGGCAAGGCCGAGGAGGAAGTAGTGGAGGAGTGGGAAGCGAGGTGTCATCACAGTACTCTTTCTCCTTGTCTTCCCTTCTCCGGCATGCAGCGGCGGCAAGATCAGATTGGATCGGATCCGGCAAGTGGGTCAAGGGGGATCTCGCTAGCTCGCTCGTTCGCGCGGTATGGGTGGGTGGGGGTCTCCCCGAATATCATCGTCTTCCCTTCTCCGGCGTGCGACGGGGAATGATCGAGCGGGCCAAAACCCTAGAGATCTGCGACGACTAGGCACCAGTCGTGGTGTGGAGGGAGCGAATCTGTCACAGATCGTCAAGTGACACTAGGTATGGTTACGTGCTATTGCACGCCATGCTATGTCAGCTAGAGAACAGCGCGCGATACCGCGCCGGTGAAAAAATCCGACTCAAATTTTCCTGTAAAAAATACGCAATTCCAGGCAATTGTGTCAAAAGAACCGGCGCCCATGCGGAAATCTGCGGAACTACGGGGTATTTTTTGCAAAATAACTGGTGAAATGACTTGTTCGTGATATGTAGAAATATCTCTTTCGATGAATTATTTGGAAAATATTGGAGACCGAGCTGAAAAATCGAGGTGGAAAAATAGTCTAGAGGAAAAACGGCGAAAAATTATTAGAGATGAAAACCTTCTTTCGTCGAGACTAACGCTCTACGCGTTCACCGAGTAATAATACATGTTTAAAAAAATATCAGAGATCGAGAAAATAGTCTAGAGGAAAACCAGTGAAAAATTATCAGATATGATAACCTTCTTTTGTCGAGCCTAACGTTCTACGCGTTCACCGAGTAATAATACATGTTTAAAAAAATATCAGAGATCGAGCCGAAAAATCGAGCCAAGAAAAGAGTCTAGAGATAGAGCTGTATACATATTTGTAGTGACGAAAACATTTTTTCCGAGAAAAATGGAGAAAGGACCTAGACGTAAAGAGCAAGGGCCTGTTTGTTACGTTTTTAGACCTGTCCGCTATCCTGAAAAATTAGAAAAGGGTTTGCTCACGATTTGAATGTAACGGAAGGTTTTTCCGTAAAACGTCCGACGAGGGACCCGAACGCGATTTAGGAAAAAAATCTTCCCCTCACAAAAAATTGCGGAGGACCTATCCGTAATCTATAGGGACCTATCCGCAATTTCAAGAAACGCAGGGGTTTTTTTCGCAAAATCGCCCAGGCGCTATTATAGGTGTAATATTTCTGTTGTCTATCCTTAGCAAGCATCACAGTTGAGTTTTTTTATTATTATTAAAAGAAGATTCTATAATTTATTTTTAGAAGTGAACTCTTCTCAAACTTATTTTCAAACATAAACCCTGATAGCCACGCCAATATCGGATGTGTTGCAAAGTGCACTACAGGAACAAGATATTTTTTCGTCGGCCATAAACCGACAATAACAAGGCGTTTGCCGACGAAATATAGCCGGCGGCTTATCGACTAAAAAAAAGCGCATTTAAACAACCGATTTAAAAACGCAATGTTTTCGCCGTCACGATTTAAAATAATGTATTTTCGTCGGTCCAGCCTAGCCGACGAAAGAACAATCTTTTTTCAAACATCAAAACTGAAGGTACATCCAGCTACGTTATACTTCATTCTATACAGTAAATATTCATGTAGGGACACTAAAAAGTATACTATTTTAGTTACTTTAGCCTCAATGATGACAATAATAATAAACATATTACTTAGTTCTTCAAGCTCAACAATGGTAGAGACAACAATAATTTCTTGATCGGTACTGGCATGTGTATCATTCTACACTTACAACAGGTTTCGCTAGCTTATGGTAACCAATCCTTCGTAATACAACATACCTGTCAGTAGTCGATGGCAAATGAAATTTTGAAACGAGGCTCACGCTCTCCACAGCATAATAGGTCATTGAGTAGACAACATAAACGATAAACAAGACAATTCCGACGAATTCAACTGCGGAGACAACCCCAAAAGGACCGTCAACAAGAACAGGGAAAGTCCAAAGACAGAAACTCAGTGACCTCAGCTTCTTCTTTCTGGCATCAAAGAAATAGCAACGATGATCTGTAGGCATGAAGCAGATCACTCTTATACAATCTAAGGGGCAAAAAATGCAAAGCTATGTTCTGAAATTATATAGTTTAGATTTTTTTTTTTAGAATACTACTGCCTCCGTTCCTTAGTAAATGATGTTTTAGGATTTTACACTTCAATCAATGCTTGTGTGGAAATAACCAAATTGTTCGCCTTCATTAGCTGCTATGTGTCACTCTAATCTATAGTAGGGAATAGCCTTGAGAATAATGAATGGCAGGGGTATGCAAAGGGGAAAAAACAGTTAAAAGTTATCTCAAATTTGTAGAATGATATGTAATTAGAAACAAAATCTGAAAGACAGAACGATATGTTTTCAGGAATGGAGGGAGCATATAGTTTATAATTTTAATCCATGGTACTGGTTTTCACATAAAAATGAGCACACATATGTAAAGCCTGCAATAACACCTCACAGAATTGCACTACAGTGGCAAGGTTCGGTAAAACTATCCAGAGAATCCTAAGTTATTGAATCAGCAAACAGTCTGAATGTTCTGTTCCAGTTCTACATCATCAGTAATTTTATACTGAACTATACTTCCAATTCCCACAGTTCATAAAAGAGAAAAGATTCATCTGAACCCCCAGGATTTCTCGGATTAAAACCCTAATAAATGAAATAAAACCACCAAATCCACACACACAGAATTCTCAGAACTACAACACGAAAAAATGACTTACTCGAAATGATCACTCGGGAAGGCCGATATGTACACATAGGCCAGGACTGCAACGATCAGAATCGGCGCGCTGAAGGCAAGGAACATGCTCCCTGCAAGAACCAAGTAAAGAAAAGGGGGGAATTAAGCGATCGATGCTTTCACTCACTTTCCCCTGCTTCCACACATACACCCACACTCACAGAGAGAGAGAGAGAGAGAGAGTAGAAATTCTACCAGTGATCCCAAACAGGGACTGCTTGGTGACCTCCATCCACTTCCTAAACACCGCCTGCGCGAGCTTGGTTGGGTAGAAGAAGATCCCCGTGGCCTAGGTGAGGAACACCGCCCACATCAGGAACTTGAGCACGGACTTGGCCAGGGACGGCAGCAGAGCAGGTGAGCTCTTGCAACCGAAGGAGGAAACCAGCCGAGTTAGGGAAAAAATACTGGAAGGATCGAAGAAAGATCGCGGAGAAACAGCAGGAGCACGGACAGCAAGAGGCAAAAAATGGCCAGAACCAGCGAAGAACTAAAGGAAAAAAAGGACAAAGAGAAGAGAGCAGGGAAAGGGCGTGGGAAATCGCAAAGAGACGCCGCCGAGGATGTGCACAGAACAAACGCGGCCTGAAGAAGACGGCGACAAGCCGGAACCGACGCCGAGCGAGGACAGAGACCGCGAAGGGGGCGAGAAAGCGAAACAGATGCAAGAACCAAGATGGGGCCGAGGCCTCTCGAAGACGCAACAAAAAGCGTGAAACGCATTCGCTACCAGGAAAACCCAGCGCACAATGGAACGGGCCACTCGCAAGTGGAAGGAGCGGAACGGGAGCAGGGGCGCTGCTCAGATTCGTACGGAAGCGCTCTGGGGGCTCGGAGGCCAGGCGACATTATATAGTAGATATTACTGAACTGAAGAAGTCGGCACCCCAAGCAAAGCTTCAGCGACTTCAGGAAGGTTAAATGGTTAATGGAGTGCGGAGATTAACGAAGGATTTAATCGGACGGCAATTGGACAACATAGTGTTTACTGAATTTACTGTAGCATTTCTTTTCGGTAACTTAGTACAAAGATCGGGTGAGATAAATCTGTTGATGCGATCGAGTATAAAAGCCATGGTAACAAAGACGAAAAGACAAGAAAAGATATACGTAACTTATCTTCAACTCCTCTCGTTTCTTTCCCTTTCTTCGCTGCTTCTCGTTCTTGCGCTTGCATTTCTTCCTCGGATTGCTATTCACCTCACACCGATTGTTCAGAGCAAAGGGACTTCGATCTCACGCCTCGATCATTGCTTGGCCACGGACATCACATCTGCATCGAGTCGGGCGATCCGCTTGAAGTCGTTAAATTCGACGAGGGTTCGGGAACGCTGAATCAGACACTCTGATTTGGCTGATTCCGGTAAGATTCCAGGAAGTCGCTTGGCTTGGCTAGATCGTCGTCACGGCGCCCCCAAAACCTTCGGTCCAAACTCAGTTCGTGCTGCAGCAGATGGCGGAAGCAGAAGGCCGATCGGAGGAACGATGGACGGCGATTAAAGAAGTGTTGGATCTTCTGTTTGTGTGGATCGAAACCATCGATACGACCCAGCAGGAATTGTTGACTCGAACCGAGTTGATGGCACGCGCTGTTGATCAGCACGTCAAGGAGCAACTTCTTATGGCGAAACAATTGGAGGTAACAGCGCAAGCGGTGGCTCGGATCACTACTGGGCGAGTCCTTGACGGTCATCGGAGTGGTGAAGGTGGTACTTCGGCGGCCTTGAAGCGGGCTGAGAGCATCCAGGTAACTTGCGTCGGCCGCGGAGGTGGGGAATTCGCCGACGAGGGGTACCTCAGGTACTACGAGGCGGTGCCGCAGAAGGCGGTGGACGCGGCGGCAAGGGACCTCGCCAAGATCCGGACCATGGGCCTCGTCGCTGGCGACGCGGACAAGGAGAGGGTCTTCATGATGCTGCCAGAGAGTCTGCTGGCAGAATTGAATCAAGAAGCGAAGAGGAGAAGGCCGCCATCGCGATGAACTCGTGGAGATGGCACCTCTGAATCAAGTGAGAGCGAAAAGCGAGGAGGAGCAATTCATGAAAATGAGCGTGTTACGACCACACCCATGCCCGAAATGGGGCAGGCAGATGATTCCAACGGCAAAGGCCCCAAATTGCCGGGTTTGGTATCGATCTCATTAGTTCGGGGATGATATGAACAAAGTGAACCTATCCAAATATCACCAGAAGAAGAAGGAATCGCCGAGATTTTGGAAGCAACAAGGAGCACAACCGACGAGGTGATCGATTTAATGGCCTATCCAGACGTGGTGTGGGATGAGGAGTACACTTTGTGTGTATCTCGATCCATCCGAGGAAGACAACGAATTGAAAGCCGTGGATCAGAAACATCTATTGAAAGCGAGATTTCGATGATGAGCAACTCGAACAGGGTGCTCTAAAAATGGAATGTGTTGATGACACCGACATCCTCCACGACCGCATGGGTGCTCAGACCTACAGAAGTTTCAAGAAAACAGTAGTCCGTGTGGAAGAGACAACAGTTTCATGCCATGGGGGTGAAAGATTTGAATTGTTAGAACGTTGGTTGGGAGCATTACAGGACATTGAGGCTGAATTTGGTGGTTCAGATTTGAAGGATTCTGAAGATCATGATTCTTCTGGTGAATTAAATACTTTAAACCACCATTGGCTTTGTTTTATGATGCTGATAATGAAGGATCACCTATGAATTTCCGTGATGTATTCCTATACAGCAAAGCACTTGAATGTATTACACTGTCCATGATTCTTGAAGCTCCTTCTGAGGAAGAAGTTTCACTTCTTTTGGGAATTTTTGGCCTGTGTCTTACTGGAGGGACAGAAGTCAACGAGGCAATCATGAAAAATGTACAAGACTTAGCCAAGTTATTTTCGAATTACAGAGATGAAGTCCTGGTGAAGCGTGAAGAGCTGCTTGAATATACCCAGAGTGTCCTTTCAGGACTAAAGAGAAATGCTGACATTATGAGGATAGATGCTGAAACCTTTGAGTTGTGGAGAAACCTAGATGAGAAGAAGAAATTACGATCTCAATCAACTGAAGATCAATATAAAGCATCAAAGAATATTGTTGCTGCCAATATCGAGGCCTTAAAGAAGCACTTACTGAAGTCCGCTTGTGCTCTAGAGTGGAAGAACTTCTCTTGAAGAAGAAGTCAATTACTTTAGGGACTCCGTGGAGATTCATTTTCGAAGGACGATATCACCAACTTTTGCAAATGAAGAAAGCTTTTGAGGTTGATCAGGATGACAGTAAAATTTTGATTATGCTATTCAAGGGTGGAAGAATGCCATGACAGAGGATAACAAGTTAGATGTGTTCATGCGGGAGGCTGCTACCTTTAAGCTCAATCATGGGTTTGATGAAGAGGCTGGTCGATTGAAGAACCATGGTCTTCAGAAGTTTGACTCCATTGAAGAACAGAATGTGGGCAAGCGCCACATTAGAATACTTGCAATTTGGTTTTTAGTGCAATGGGATCCCGGAATTATGGGAGTTATTATGAAGTTGCAATCTTACACCCAATCAACGGTAGAAAATGCACTATGTCCCAAATTGGCTTATAAATTTTATGGACCATTTGTCATTAAGGAGAAGATCGAATGTAGCTTACAAGTCGGATCTCGCGCAAGGGAGTCAAGTCCACCCAGCTTTTTCATGTTTCTCGGTTGAAATCATTTCATCCCAATTATGCACCTATTTTTTTGAGCTATCAAGACTTTGCAGTTGGACACTCTTCCAATGTAACCGTAAAAGATTCTCGACAGCGCCTTGTCAAAAAAGGAACTCACCAGGTTCAAGCATTAATTAAATGGTCCGCATACCGAGAGAATTTGCTACCGGAAGATTTGAATGTTTTGCAGGATAAATTTCTTCGGCGGTTGCTTGGGGGCAAGCAACATCTGCAGGAGGGGGTATTGTCATAGATCGTCAAGTGACATTATCGAACTGAAGAAGTCGGCACCAAGCAAAGCTTCATGACTTCAGAAGGTTAATGGAGTGCGGAGATTAACGAAGGATTTAATTGACGGCCATTGGACAACGCAGTTGTTTACTGAATTTATCAGAGCATTTCTTTTCGTAACTTAGTACAAAGATCGGGTGAGATAAATCTGTTGATGCTTCGAGTATAAAAGCCATGGTAACAAAGACGGAAAAGACAAGAAAAGATATACGAACTTATCTTCAACTCCTCTCTGTTCTTTCCCTTTCTTCGTTGCTTCTCTGTTTTGCGTTTGCATTTCTTCCCTGTGATTGCTATTCTACCTCACGCTCGATTGTTCGTAGCAAGGGGACTTCTAATCTCACGCCTCGCGATCGTTGTTTGGCCACGGGACATCACAGAATCAGATGGTGAGCTTGGTGGAGGAGCGAGGAGGGCGGGGCACGAGGCGACTAGGAGCGGCGATGGCAGGAGAACGGCACGAAGAGGGAGGACGGCGTGCGCGGCAGGTAGAGCGAGCAAGTGGACTGAATGGTGGCTAGGGTGAAAAGGTCGGATACAGTTGGGTAGTAAGTTATCCTGTATTCTATTCTAATTATGTTTTTCAGATATGAGTAGTGAAAAATTGGGTAGGATACAGATATGGATACCAGGTATTTACGAATGGGTAGAAAACGAATACCGGATATTATACGGACGGGTATAATACGGATAACAGGTACTTAGTCGAATAGTACGTAAACTACCTAGGATCAAAGTATGTGACAAAAATAATTTAACTAGCACATATTTCAACATCAAGATGACTTCTGTTAACGCCATTCAAACATATATAGCTGTTAACGCATTATGCTATATTGTCTACCACCAAATAAGAAGAAAATTACTAGGCAAATCTATGTAACTAGCTTATTCACTGAGTGCTGTTACTTATAGTCATGCACAGCTTTGTTTATTATCTGGACATTCCTTTTTGTATGTTCCCTCATTTCTACAACTAAAATTATGTCATGTTATTCCTCAAGCCACTATAGAAAACGGAACATGCAAACCTGAAAGTTTTACATCAGCTCATTCATGGGTTAGTGCTGTTGCAGCAAGAAAAGGTTCTGATCTTGCTGCATTAAGTGCAGCAAATGGTATTGTCTGTCTTTGGGCTATTGAGCCTGATTCTAAAGGGATGCGACCATTATTCGACTTAACCACTGTTATTATACTCGTTATAATGCTAATTCACCTTGTTCCTCTTTTTTCTCAATGTACAAATACAAGCATTCTAAGATAGTAGACCGATATTCTTGTAAACATTTTCCCTGTTGGCAGCTGTATGTCTGTATCTCTAATCTGCAGCTTTATCTGAATTAGCGCGAAACATACATCAGTGCATTATTAAAGCAAGTGTGCATATTTACAAACTAGTCAGATGACCCATCTCAGCTTGTCAAGTAGTTCACCTTCTAGTGCTAAAAATGTGTATATTTACTGCTTACTTAAAAATTTGGAAGCTTCTCTGTAGCGGATCTAGCCCATGTTGACAAGATCACCGGCAGATGAATACTGAAAATAGAAGCATTTGTAGGTTATTATGATCAAAGGTGGCTTTAGACAAAATATGAAATGCTTGATAGACTGTCTTTTTTCATAACTGTTTTCACTCCATTTGAGTACAGTGTGATAAGCACTGAAAGTAGTCACAGGTTATAGTTTTTTTACCCGAGAACATGCAATGCCATTGCATTAAGGTCATGGTTTATAGTTTGCATGGTTGATTATATAGTTTTGTATTACCAGCTTGGTAGAAGTTGATAATTAAGCTATGGTGGCCCTGTTTGTTGCTTATATAAGTTGGCAAACTTATCAGAAAAACTTTGTAGCATGGAAACACAATGTAAGTATGTGACCACAGAATCTTCAGATGAGCAAATGCAATAGTATATTGAGATCAAATATATGCTCTGATCTTAACTCAGAGCTATGTTAAACTGTTTGTTCTTGCCAATGCCTTTACTCATGACTGCCACTCTTGCAATAGGCTGAAGCCAATCCTAACTTTCTCATTGCATCCCACATCAAATGCCTAAGCTGTTGCACATTATTCCATCAGTGAACTCCAATACAAGCCATACAAAAATTCATACAGAAACTAACCGGTAACCCTAGATTTGTATTCGCGGACTTATATACCAAACGAAACGTGCAACTCTACAGGTTACCCTTCTCTTAAGAGCAATGCTCCACCAATATCAACTCAAAGTCAATACAACCAAGCACGGTGATAAAATTCGTGCAGCCCAAATTAAAGGCAAATTCGATTTCGATAAATTCCGAGAATGCTCTACTCTGGTGAATCAAAATTCCCCATTGCAGAACATTATATTGATACCAGAAACATTGTATGACAGGTGAATTCACCGGTCATCTTGTTTTGCTCCAAGAAACAACACTACAGCGCGTGCTAATAGACGTGACGACAGGCAAGGAGGTCACCTGTGCAGCTGTCGGCACCGGTGATGAGGACGGTGGAGCGAGGCGTGAACAAGGGCTTGGGGGTGAGGACCGGCGTGGAGGAGCAGCGACCGCTTGGGGTGACGGGCCGATGGTTTGGCGGAGATGCAATGGCCTGGGTGACAGTGTGGTGGAGATGCGTGATGTGGAGAAGAGGCAGTGACTTGGGGGCGACTACGTGGCCGAGATGCGTGGCGTGGAGGGGAGAAGATGTGTGGAGGGTAGATGTGGCGTGAAGGAGTAGCGGCGGGCTTGAAGTCAACGGCCTGGCCACGGCATCGTCGGCGTGGAGGTCACCGAATGACGAATTGAGGACGAGCGTCGTGACTCGAGTGATTTAGGTTAGGACTCAGCACCGTGGAGGAGCAGGACAGGGGACTCGAGCACTCGTGCCGCGTTGGCCCACTCGGGTTGGGGAGGAGATGGCCCAGTTGGCCTCTGTGGGCTGGCCCAGCCCGGGAGTGACATTTCACTAGGTACCCGATGGAAATTACCCGTTGGGTACCCATATCCGACCTGTTTTGTCGAGTATTTTCTATCATGTATCTTATCCGTATCCGAACAAAAATTATACGGGTAGTACCCGAACCCATACTCGTAATTTCAGATAAATTTGTCCCGGATATGGATACGGGTCAGGTATTACCCGACCCGTTTTCACCCCCAATGGTGGCGGTGCTTGCTCGTGCTAGGGTTCACAAAATGGGGGAAAAAAGATTGATGATCAGTGGATTCGAACCGTGTGATCAAAGTCGGATGCCTTATCCATTACACCATGGGGGCACCTATGCTCACATCACACATGGTTTTTTAGATAAAATCGTCTGTGATATTAATAAAAGCAGTGCTTCAATGCTTCCCCTCCCAATATAAGTTATATAAATCTTAAAGCAAACGAAGGAGTAAATAATTAATATCTACCTTTCATTCATGCTTTAATATTTTTGCAACTGTCAAAAAGAAAAGTATGGAAACACCCCTCTATTAATAAACATCACAGACAGTTTTAACCAAAAACCGTTTATGATGTTCTCAATACATATCATAGATGGTTTTTGGCTAAAACTGTCTATGATGTAGACTCATCATAAACGGTTCTTATAAAACCATCTATGATTATATTTAACGTAGACGGTTTTTGAAAATCTTCTGTGATGAGGAGTCCAATATAGTCATTTCTGTAATAGTAAGTAGTCAAGTGGTAAAATCTTCATTCGGAGAGAACTCTAGCTTATGAGATAGGAAATCTTCTGGACATAGTCCACCTGCATCCTCATGTAGCTCTTCCCCAAAGGGTTACCATGCACCGTGTCAATCTCCTTGTATGGAAATGCAACCTCGCGTCCAGCCTCAACAAAATCCATCTTTCATCCCAACAAGATGGCACTTGGCAGGCATCTATAAGAAGAGAATAATTTGATCGAAAATATTGTTTAGCTTACTCCCATATCTTTAAGTCAGAAACAATTATTACCTCCGCTGGGGGCATGCTTGATCATTTTTGGAAGTGAAATTGGTAGGGCGGGGCATAAGCCTTTTCACAAGAGGCGAGGCCATCTAACTCTAACTCTGAGAGATCAGCGCCATCACCTTGACCCTCAGACGCCCCTAATATGCCATCGTCTCCTCCCTCATCACCTCTTTCAACTCATCCCTCAGCTTCTCCCTCAGTGTGTCCTTGAGGCATTCCGCACATGCCTCCCATGATCTTGATCTAGTACTGACAGTATCCTCATCTTGGAAAAAGGAGCTTATCGTATGCTCCGCACCTATGCCAAGCACCTGACCCTTATGGTTGAGCTTCTCGATCACCAAAGATAGGATGTCCTTCAACCCTTGGCTCTAAAAAGTCCCTTACTCTTTCTGCTAGCTTACCTCCTCCTGCAAGAAGCGAATATAAATTAGTACTAAAATACAATAGGAAGGGTCAACTGCAATGTACTAAGTTAGATATCTTACGATGGTGGAGACGATCCGCACGGTCATGAAGTTTGAAACTACAAGCTGATCGTTGGAGGTTTTCTTCGTTCTCACTAATACCCAG
Source organism: Guadua angustifolia (assembly GCA_036346375.1). NCBI lineage: Eukaryota > Viridiplantae > Streptophyta > Magnoliopsida > Poales > Poaceae > Guadua > Guadua angustifolia. The sequence continues at coordinate 37,860,001 of CM070502.1, forward strand.
TTACGTGTCAACTCCTTACATATGTGGAAGTAAGGCATCGCCGTCCTGGAGTTCACGCACTCCTTCACTAGTCACGCCCACTCTGCCTTCTTCCCTTCATAGTTGGCGGAACCGAGGTGGTGCGCGTGGATAGTGATGTTCTTCTCTCTCAACACTTTCGTCTTAGGCATACTCTTCATCCTTGTGAACTCCTTCCAAACATTAGGAGTTACAAACGGATACCTCTTGAAGAGAGTACGACCTTTCAATACATACTCACCATGCATGATAACCCTGAAGTACCTCAAAGGCACCCATTCTTTTCAAGGTGTATTGCCTTGCATTGCTTTCATCTTCCTCTGGTATAATCTATTTTCCCTTAACTTCATCCCACAGCCAATTCTTTTGCTCAGCCCTAACTTCCTTCCTCTAGTCCTTAATCGTGATTGGCACTCTTTCCCTCACTAATTGGCCAAGAAAAGATCGGTAGCGCCCCTTATACTTGGGAGGACCTGTGTAAACCCCCGTGGCATCAAAGTGGAGAACCTGCGGTGTTCCCCTTATGGCCCCTTTATTAAGCCCTTAGGACTTTCTCACCTTACTCAGCCTCTTAACATTTGTCACCTTACTCGGCCCCTCAACATCACCTTCTATTATGTCTAGCAATGAGCGAGTGCTCTCTCTTTACGATATTTTGAATATATATATCAAACCTAAACTTAATAAGAGAAAGCAATTCTTAAATTTGACATGGTCATATATTTCACATGAAAGCAATCCATAGCTATTATTTTGACTTGATAATTAATCATGTAAATTAACAGATTAATGGATAATTCATAGCATATTATTGTATTAACATGTTGTAGTAAATTAACAGATTAATGAATGATCTTAAAGAAACGTCTATCTATTGACCAACTAAGTACCAATAATGACTCCTAATCTCTAATTAGGTTAGGTCTTAATCCCATTCGAGGATATGTGGTTCAGGCAAGTTTCTAAGTTGTTGTACAACTCGAGAGAAAATTTCAGTAGCATCTCCCTACTGTTCTCCAAATACACGTCTTGACAAGTTAAGAGGGTATCTATCTAGAGAACACCAGGGAGATGCTGTCAAAATTAATATTCTTTGGAGTTGTACAACAGCTTAGGAACTTGTCCGAACCATATATCCTCGAACTGTCTAAGAAAATGTGACAATTCAAGAATAATTGCTTATAAATATGCCATTTTAGTATATTTATAAACAAGCACCTTCGAAACGTAGGTTACACAACCTAAACTTTAACATTCAACATATTACAGCAAAAATAAAGATATGTAAAGTAAAAACTATTGTAATGATATTGATCATATTACAACAACAATAAAGATAATTTCCATTCTGTTTATAACTAAAAACATTTTCATTGTGTTTAGAACTCAAACATTACAAGGGTTTTGCCTTGAAACACTGCTAGTAAGGATTAAAATATTGCAAAACTTTCTGAGCAAACACACTTGAATGGAAAACCTGAAAACCTACTAGTAAGGATTAAAATCTTTATATTGTATTGTGTTACAAGCATCTAGATTACAGGACAATTTCCAGGTAAAACAAGACTTTATTTGAATACTAACTTCCATGAATACCTGAGGAAGGCAATTATCTCTAAAAGCTCTAGTAAAGAGTGACCATCACCAATTTTTATGTGTATATATGAAATTAACTAGATAAAGGCTTTAACACTCAGATTTTGATATGTTCATAGAGTTTTAACCCATAAATAAATAACAAAATTTTGATTCCCGAAACTAAAAAGATGTTCTCAGATGTAAATAATATATTATAATTTTTTTGGTCAAAGTTGTATCTGTGAGACTCCGAAAAGTAAACAAAAATTAGTAAATTTTATATCTCAAGTAGTAGTTTTTCCTTCCTTCCACATTTTCCATACAATTAGTGTCAACTTCTCCCTCCACAGCTAGACAAAACTATCGGCTAAAACAAGACTATTGAAGCCTAAACTTCATTGCTTAACAAAACTACAACAAGGCTATTGAAGCCTAAACTTCATGGCAAATTGATATTTTATACCGACAATGAAATGCAAACCGAGTTCCACATTCCAACACGGGTGATGCACAATTGGTTATTGTTTCATGCACTATCACGACAATAATGGATTACTAACAAAACTATGTGCCATACACAAGGTATTAAGGTCAATCACTGATAGAGGAAATTATACACAAGGTATTAGGGTTAATTACCTCTGCAAGTGATTTTACTGGAGGTGGCGGGGATGGAATCACTGAGTCTGTTGCATAGGAACTAAAGTGTAACGACCCCCATTTTCGCATAAACGCAAAAATAAAAATCTCATGTGCATACCATGCTAGTCCCATGATCAGTGGCTAGTACGCACATTTATAACAATTGGAATCACAACCATACATCACATGGTTAAAGCGGAAGCTATTTATATATTATATTTTACAACTCAGAGTATATATATATAGCATAAAAGAAGCAAGGTCTTATAGTGTGCCCATCTATCCCGTAGGCAACTGACAAGGCACAAATCCCTAGAAAGATCTCATCATTTAAATTTTTCCGCAATCTGCAACGAAAGGTGTTCTTCAGAGCTTTGTTGTCTTATCCACCTAAGATATTAGGTTAAGCAAGGTTGAGTACTTTCGTACTCCATAAGGCTTAAGGTGGTACTTGCAACATTTAATTTGTAAGACAAGTTGTAATTTAGAAACAAAATTTATAAAAGCACATTTGACTGATAAGTAATAAGTAAAGCATAAATAATACTCATAGCCCTTCACGAGCCATGAATAATCCAAATCGTGAAGTCCAACAATGTCGGTCCTTTGACATAAAGTGACAGTTGCTAAAACAAGTTCAAACGAAAACCCTTTTTCGAAAATACCGAAATCTAATATTGGAATGACTTCACCAAGTGCTCATGACCGCGGGCACGACTAATCGATTAGATTTACACTCTGCAAACTATTATCACACTTCCTTTGGTGTGCTGCAGAGCGATCATAACATAACCGTTATATTACATAGACATGACTTTGCACCAGCCTAGTGATGATAAACCCTTGCTGTGTGGAAGAAACGTGATAGTAAATCCTTGCAACATGAGTAGTAAATCCCTGCTGTAAAGGTTTCTTCCCATACCAAGGTGTACACCACTGTACCGACATGCATTTACCCACACTAAGGTGTGAAAGACTCTCACAAGCAGACCTAGAAAGGAATGCCTCTACTATCTCCTGTCTACCAATGTGCAAAGTTAGATCTAAGCAACTTAATAGGTTAAGCCTGACCCATACCAGCATTTGTGGTTGCACGGTTTTCTTAGCTTGTAAGTAACCCATAACTTGATCCTTAATTCGATACGTGCAATAATCTCCCCCTACACTACGTACAAGTCCACCCTTTGCACAATCGACTATTGCTAATAATTGCCTGCATCAAAACTATAGTTTTATTTTGAGTTTTTAGCCAAAATACCAACAACCGACATCATGTCATATCCAACATTTTCAGATTCTTAAGAGACAGTTTAATTCAATCATCCCAACTTCTACTGCTAAGCATGGCTAAGCATGGATAATATTCACATACACCCAAGTTGACATTATGTATTGTCTAACCCCTTTTCTTTGGTTACCAATGTCACATGTCCATACTTATCAAGGAAGTTTTATGAGACAACATGTATATCTATTAGTACCACAAAATAGCGAATTTATAGAAAATAAGCACATGCATGAAACTATTTGATAAACAAAATAAAAATTAAATACTAGGATCAATATGATCAAAAGGGTGCTTGCCTTGTTTATCTGTTGTTTACGAAGAAGTTATGGTCGTAGCTGATGGTGTCCATGACGGAGTTAATAACATCGAGTTTTACACATCCTTCAATGGAAATATAGCAAATAACAAACTTTAATAAGGGAAAAAAGAAGACTAACAGAATACCAAATAAAGACTCATTGTAGAAAGCAGGCGTGTTTCAGGGATTGAGTTGAATAACTTCACGATTTCTCTTATAGATTATTTATTTTTGTTTTACGAATTCAAGAAGCTAAAATTATGTATTCTTAGAGTTATAATTTTGAACTCAAGATGCAAAAATTATTTGGATTAATAGAATTAAACATTAGTCAAGTTGTTGTATGATATATATATGTGAATACTCATTTCTTAATTAACATTGCCTAAGAATTAGTTTTGAATGTGCTAGACTTGTCAAGTTAGGTTACTGGTGATATATTCGTGCTTTTTAAGAAGGTTTTGGTGATACAAATATCTTATTTATTAATTTCTCATTCATTATCAAGTTTGTTTACTTGTATTACGGATTTCAGATATCACAATACTCAGGGTTATTTGGCTGACAAGATTTATATGCAGAACACGATGAAATGAGATTATTTCTTCATAATAGGGTAGTCTATACTTTCAAGAGCATTTCTAAACTAATTTTATAAATTTTAGGGTTTGGACAAGACATTATATTCATAACTGAAATAGCTTATATGGTATGTAAGGTTTATGTTACATGGAATCGGATTAGCGAGGTGAAGTTTACGACTAACACTTAGGGATATTGAGTTAGCAAGATTTATATGATAAGTAAGTTGTAAATAAGTTATTTTTCTAGAATATGGTAGTCCATATACCAAATAGTGCTTCTAAGCTGGTCCTACTAAGATTTGTATTCAGACGACTTATTCTACAAGCTACCGAAAAGGCTTAAGTGGTTTAGTTTCCTACGCGACTAATTCATGAAGGGTGTTTGCAGTAGCGGGATTTATATACAGAGCAAGTTCTAAATAGAATATTTTTTTAGATTATGGTAGTATATGATGGAGAGTGTTTCTGGGCTAATTTCCCTAATAATGGCATTTAGACGAAAGTTTTACGAGTTGCCAAAAAGGCTTAAATGATCACAAAGTTGACGTTTATAAAGAATCAGATTTCATTTTAAGTTTGCGACTACACTAAACATGATCATTAATTCATTTTTCTATCATTAAAAGGGTATGATTCTAGCAATGTTTAAAAACTAGTTTTGCATTATTTTGATTTTGGCCACGATGGTTTATAAGCATATGGACATTAAAGACTTTTATAAACTTAATTCAAATTAGCTCTTTTTGTCAACTATCCTAGTCTAATTTTTAAGAACATGTTAAGATTAGTTCTTTCTAATTTGATACTTAATTTATGAGGTGTTATTCATATGTTTATGATTCACAACTATGCATTTATCATATGAATGCATATTTCGGCTAAATATAAACTATTACTTGTTATAATGATTTTGGTGGTATTACAAGGTCTGAATTTCATAGGATATTTCAGATCTGGTTCTTCATGAATCATGCCTTTAGTTTTCATTATATTTATACTAGCCACGTGCCCGTGCATTGCAACGGAAACTCAATTTACGATAAAAAATTTATTTGTAAAGAGCACTAACCTTATCTGAATAATAATGTTTACTCTGAATGTGCAATGGTTAAATGTTTAAATCAATTCATTAAAGTATACAAATTCCAAGCACCTGTCTACAAACTCGAGCTTAAAATTATCTTTAATTTTACAAAATTAAATAATAACATCACAGTACTTGGGATTGTAAATTTGTAACGTCATAATTCGAGATCGATCGATCGACCGAAAGAGGCATCACGTGCTGTCCCATAGGCACAAAGGCACTGAAGAGGTAGGTGACATACGTATGTGGCTACCACCATCAGCAGCGTGCGTGGCTCGTACGTCTTGCTTTGGCCATACCATAGCCCCAACCCATCAACCAGCTCCACCGCCTGCTCGCCCCCCCGTGAGCACCTCCCTCAATTTATTGACATCATCCACCGCGATGAGCTCTAGCAGTGCCACCAGCCTATCTCGCCGCCCACCACTAACGATCTGCCCCTGCACCACAACAACGAGATCAGGAAGGTCGCCCATTACCTCCGCTTAATGGATAATCTCAACACATTTGCAAGAGAGGCAAGAAGCGGTGGGGTTATATAAATTTAGCAACCGAGGGGATATCTATGGAATCCAGATTAAAAATCGTTAAATAAGGAAGGCAGCAAAAGGGAAAGAGGCGAGAAGAGACCCAACTCCATAAATTGGAGCTCTACTTCCATTGTAAGGGAATCAATCAATCCAATCCAAAAAGCACCAAGAGCAATCGCCACCGATTCGAATACTAGATCAATGGAAGAAAGGAAAGCAATAAATGAGTCATGCATATTCATTTACCTCCCGCGATGGGATGATCCAATCCAATCTATCGGGGTGGCCACTGCCCACTTCCCACTCAGCCACGCGGGTGCGCACACGTGTCGAGGTGAGGGTGGAGAACGGACGTACCACCACCAACTCCTAATTAGAATTAGTAGAGATAGAGATAACAAACTTATCTAGTCATGTCATGCATGGCCGTGCGCATGCTACTAGCTGGTTGGAATCAAGTCCATACGTAATTAGATAAAAAGAAAAGATGATCTTATCTACACATGCAAGTAAATATTTAATGGAAAGGATGCATATGGCAACCCAAAGACACATGGTAACTCAGAAGCTGTTTGTGTGCAGTATATGGAAAAAGAATCGGCTGTGCAGTATTTGGAAATGGAATTGGCTGATTGAGATAGGAGTCTGATACGCCGCAAATCAGACATGCATGCATATCCAACTGAATTAAAACTTCTCTGTTTCGTGGGTATGCCCGAGGGAGGGGGGATAATGGACTATCGCCACCAACTCGTAATTAGAAGTAGTAGAGATATACACATACATATATACTCTTTTACAGAGATAAAGCTTAGGGTTTTCATGTCTACTAAGTTTTTGTATATGCAAACTATTGTTGCTGTTATTCAAAACATTTCAACAGAATTAAATCAGCCTCATAGTTATTCTGGAATGTAGGCATCTAACCATACTACTATTAGTTATTATTCATATGCACATATATTTACATTTGGGTCATATTCCATTCATAAGGCTTATTCCAACTCAAGTTCATTTCTTAAGCATGTTCATTTCTTAAGCATTCTCTTGCTGTAAAGTAACTTAGTTTCATGATCCCTCCTGAGATATGTGCATTTGTACATATGTGCAATATTGCTAGTTACTGATTATATGCATATGCATATATATACATTCTTTATTTAGTTTCACTCCAACTTATATAATGTTTATTTTATATATGTCCTCTCTGAGTATACACTCGGGGGCTAAGTCATTTAATGAAAGTTTTTCTAACCCTGTGTGTAGATACGATCAAGGATACACATGGCTACGAAGTTGCTTACTAAGGGTCTATGAGTGCTAAATCAGATTTGCATCTATTTGTGTTACTTTATTTCATCGACAAAGGAATAACAGGCAAGGCACGATAGACAAGTAAATTAATTAGCAACATCATACAAGACCACAGTAGCAAAACAATGTTCAGGTCCTAGCTAGCGTCATCATCATCGTCGGTAAGAGACAACTCCAACTGGGCCATGAAACTCTTAGCAAGGTCGCCGAAGGACTCGATGTAGTTGGCAGCTTCGCTCGCCTCACACATGAATCCCTCATCCAATATCAAGAAGTCCAGGTCTAGTTGGTGGCTCTTCACTAGGCCGAGCTTGTTGAAAGTTGCAAGACGAGCAGATGAGGTCATGTGCTCGAGCATCTCCGATTGCAGAGTGGCAAGTGCCACATCTAGTGCTGTCTTTTTGACCTCGACCATTTTCTTGTTAGTTTCTACCTTATCTCAGCTGACCTTAGCCTTGAACAGCGCAGCATTGGCAACAGCTTTCTCCATCTTTAGCTTCTCTACCTCGGTCCTCAGCTTCTTCGCCTCCTCCTTCAGCTTCTCAGCCTCCGCTTGTTGGCCTTTAAATTGGCCCTAAGTGCCTCAAGTTCAGCATCTTTTATCTTGTTCACTTGTTGATTGGTAGCCAAGAGCCGCTCTGATTGTTGATGAGCTTGCTTGCAGAAGGCTTCAGCCTCAAGCAAAGTATCTGCAACACGCTATGAAAAGAAGCCAAGAAGTATCAAAAATAAAGCAAAAAATAGGGAAGACATGAGGCAAGATCGATCGCAGTTGCATACCTAAATCTGGGGCTTTAAAATAGACCAGAACACTAGAGGTGCTGGTGGAGCTGGAGGAGTTAGAGTTGTCATCACAGCAGAACCACCGGTATGCTCGATAGGAGCTGCCAAAGAGGGAGCTGCGACGATGGTGACCATGCCGAGAGACAACAAGGCAGTGGCGGTGATGTTATCGACAGCACCGTTGGGCGCACCCTTCCGGCAAAAAAGTTCTCTACCTAAAACCTCTAAAAAGAAAGAATCATGAAGAAAAAGGAGAGGTGACTTACTTTGCTAGATGAACCTTTGCTTGCACATTTTACCTTGGTGCAGTTGTTTTCGTTAGGACTGGTCTGGTCCTAGCAGTTGGCTTCTCGATCGGTTAGCCGATGCAGGAGATGATGCTAGCGAGTCAGCAACCGATGATAAAACCTACGAACAAGTGGTTATTATGAATAAAAGTTTGCCAAAAAAGAATTCAACAAGCATTACCCGATAGTGGTGTTACCTGTTCGACCATCCTGGTCAATGGAGAGCTTGCACGAGGAGGCATCTGCGTGCCAGCCACCGACTTCAACACATCGGCCCTCCAAGCAGCCCACTGGTCGTCCAGAATCTGTTGAATCACATCAGAAGGAACTTCATAGCATCCAGACGAGCAATTAAAGATCACCTGGTTGTCTAGTCCTGACGATGAGGTGTGAGGACGCTTGGCTAGTCGATGGGGCGCTGGAGACACATACCTCCTCGTTCGAGGGGACTCGGCCGCCTCTTGCTTTAGCACTGGATCGTTCAAGAGAAAGATGACATTGGCGGGGATAGAGCCCGATGCTTGATCATCATCTCATGTTGGCTCATTGTCCTCCAGGTCGATGGTTCCCACGATCAACCCACCTTCATCGTCGAACTTGGCTTCCTGAGAAAATATTGGGTTAAAGTGGAAGGTAGATGCACGAACGATGCATTATGAACCACAACACAGTACTCACCTCTGCTCGAGGATTGGCAAGCAAGTATGCCTCGATGTCGCAAATGCCAGGTTTTGAGCCCTGAAATATCTTACTCAGCTTGGAGGAGATGTCCGAGTCCAACAAATCTGGCAAGTTATGAGTCAATTCACCACTCATCGACTAAAGCAAAAAAGAACAATAGTATTACAAATGCTTACTTCTAGGATTGTCCTTGGTCATATCATCAACTCTGGAGTAGTCCCAGGCCAAGTGATCCTGGCATTTTAGCAGACTCAATTGGCACATGACTAAATTTCTAGCTACATGCCACCCGATCAACCTGATCTTCCTTAACTCCTCGATCTTCTAGATGTAATAATCATTACGGGAGGTCAAAGGAGGGACTTTTGTTTAGAGATTAATCGAATTAGGAAGGAGTGATCGATAAGCTAGAGTGTAGTTCACGATGTCCGGAGAGGTGATGTAAAACCACCTTTTCTTCCAGTCCGACTGCCAAGAAGAGGTTATGGGGATAGGAATATATGTACTCAATATTCTGCTGTGGAGGTGGAAACCGGCCCCCCTACTGCATCATTTTTTGTCACCCTCTTCAGGCTGTAAAAATGGCAGAATAGATTGAGGCTGGGGTTAATACTCAGATATGCCTTATAAAGATGGACAAACACACTAAGCATGGTAATCGAATTGGGGCTCAGGTGGAAAAGTTGGATCTTATAGAAATCCAGAACCGAGAGCAAGAATAGAAAAAGGGAAAATTGAGTCCGTAGTAGAAGAAGACCTCAAATACAACAGTCTCATCCTTATTTTGTGGGGTGGGATACACCTCACCGAGTGACAGTCTCTAATGGAAGAACTCCCGATGAGGAATGAAGCCATCCTTCACCAATTCGGCAAGGCGCTTCTCCGTCATCACCGATTCTTGCCACACCCTTTGGAGGACATTGTCCTCAAAGATAGCTTCGCCACTGGAGGAAGCAGATGCGGCCATCTCAGGATTCCTCTTTGGTGACAGTAGAACTCTGGCACTGGCTAATGGGCTAGACCCCATTGAGAAAGACGGGGATGGATTTTTCGAAGGTGGCAGCGCTAGGGTTCAAAGAGCGTGATGGAGTTTTTGAAAGTAAGACTGGAGGCAAAAAGGGGAGAATGGTTACAGTTCCAGATCTAGAAATTTATAAGCCAAAATCTTCTCTCCAAATGAACGATTCACTCCCCTAGGCATGACGCCTCGATCGGCGGGAAAAGTGGAATGATGGCACTGCACGAATCTTGGCATTGCAGACAAAAACAATAAATACTCAACTACTTAACGTTTAGATTTTTGGATTTTCTATCTCTGCTGAGAGTTAAGTCGATGATTCAACATTGAGTAACTTGTGGCTAACCTAAGGACTCAAGTTGGGCTTATGGCAGGACGCTCGATCCGGCAACATCCCTACTCGATACTTAGTGATTCCCAATCTACTCGAATCATTCGACCATAAGCCGGTGGGGTATTACTCGACCAAGCTAGAACCTGACAGTAATCGACCAAGCGCTTGAACGGACCCTCCATTGGGCAAAGATCGGGGGCTACTGTTGAATATCTAAATATGGGGTATGAGTGCACACCAGAAACACAAGGACTATACCATATATGCTCAAGTAAGCATCTAGAAACTCCAAATATCACGGGTTCGATTCTATGGGATAAGATATACACAGAGGGGATATTTTCATACTAGGAAGGACTTGATCACTTTAACGTTACGAGGAAACCGACTCAAGTATGCTTGGTATCCAAGGAAGTTTGGGTATGTTGTGAAGATCGACACGATGATGGACTCCTCATCAGCTACGATCTGGTATCCTAAGCCGACTACAACTCAACTTCAGACAGGGCTACCCCGACTATATAAGGCCGGGGGTAGGTATTCTCAAGGGAGAGGAGGAGGGAGAAGACTTTTGGAGAGAGCTTCTACAAGATGCAGAGCAACTAGGAGCCAACAAACCACACTTTGTCTACCTTCAGCCATAGTTTAGCCATTGCTTAGATCCAATCTTCATTGTAACTAGGGCTAGACAACTTGCTTTATACTCGATACACTAAATTCATACATCATCCACACAGAAATTAGGGTATTACTCCATCAGGGGGCCTAAACCTATATAAATCATACACCGTTGTCTTCGTGCTTGACTCTAACACTCGAAGTTACATGTGATGATAAGTTTACTGTCGAGTTCTAACCTTCGACGCCTCCCTTCATTCTAAATGCTTGTGGATCTTATGCCAAGGATGAATGATTGATGGATGAGTCTTCTTCAGACTACATCACAATCACCAAGGCAAATCTTGTGTTCTTCTTTGTAAGAAACTAATCTTTTACTTTTGAGAAGACCATTCTTAGAAGATCAGGTTTTTGAGGTTCTTGTATTGTGTTCTATTTTGCTATGACATGTGGGAAACCATATAGGATCATCTTGATCGTCAAGAACCCACGAGCTAGCTGAGGGTTGAGTTTTTTATCTTGAACCCGTTCTTGGGCACTCTTTCGTAAATTTGAAAAAGGTCAAACTTTGACATCAATCCTTGCGATTGAAGGTTAGAATAGGTTCCTAACATCCATAGGAAGGTGTCTACAAAGCTTCACTTAGTTTGGATCAGTTGATCAAAAGATTCACCGAATTTCCTTTTTGATGTTGTGCTAATTTTCACTATTGATCGTGCTGATTATTGTAGTGCAGCACTATCGCTACAGTACATGTAGTGTGGGGGTACTGTTTATCTAGCACTACCGGTGCTGATTTGCTGTAGTGCTACCCTTACTGAAGATTTTTGGATTTTTGCATGCTTTCGTTGCTTGCTTTCTCAGCTTTGCGTTCATGTGGTGAGGTTCTAGGTTGGATTGTTTTCAGTGGTGGAAGTTTTATTTTGGGATCATTCACCTCTCTAGTCGCCATCTTAGTCCATCACTTCTAGAATCGTAGCAACTCTATCTCGGGTCAACCTCTAGTGATACCTAACTGTCTGGACCTCGGTACCCCGATCATCCTCCACCTCACCATGACCGAGCACAACATCCTACAACCATCAAAGATAAGAATACCCATCACATAGCAATATCCAAAATGATATATAATAATCATCCAATTGCTAAAAATAAATAGTCTTTCACAATTTATCATGCTTTTCACTAAATTTTAATCACTTTAAAAAGTAAATTTTAGAAACAACAATGCCTCTCATTTAATCGCTAAACACCAACTATGCAATCTGCACACAAAATGATGATGTAACTAATAACAAAGACATGAACAAGAACAACAATAATAAACTTGGAACCACGCGCCCAACAACACCCAAGCGCCCTTGGGAATGCCCGGAGCACATATGTCCAGAAAAAACTTACCTTTGGCGAGACCACCAATTGGAGAACAAAACCAAGATATAAACAAATGACATATTTGATAAATAAAAACCAACTAAGTTCACATGAGTCCCGTACCACTAAATTATTCTATGACTAAAACTATTTATATTATTTATTATTTCAAGAATGTGACAAATGCTAAATATCATATAAGTGGTTGGTGAAAATGCATGTGAGATGGCTGTGCTACTCCCTATGCATGCATGCCGGCATCATCGTACCTAAAATATTAAATAAACAAGCATGAGTCTAAGACTCAGTAAAGTACATTATAGAATGATATCATTACATGTAAATAAGCTTATCAATTTAATTTCTTTCTCTTTCATTCATGCGATGTATTTTGCCGATATACTCACATGCACATCACATAGCTTATACTAGTATAACAAAGTGCACACCTGTTGATTTCACACCCTCTCATTCTCTTTTATCCCGTGAAAGGGCCTACCGTAGTAGATCTTTCATACCCATATAAAGTAGGTCTTAAAAGGGCTACACAGGTCACCTCTTATCCACATGATGCATAAAATGTCAATGCAAATTATGATATTCATTTTCCATCTTTCATCTACCTTGAAAAAGGTCATCTGTGGCGGTTTTTGAACCGCCACAGATTTAGTGCCACTGATAATCGAGGATTATCAGTGGCGGTTCTAGAATCGCCACAGATAACATTATCTGTGGCGGTTTTTGGCTAGAACCACCACTGATATTAGGGTATTAGTGGTGGTTCAAGCCAAAAACCGCCACTAATAGTCAAAGTATCAGTGGCGGTTTTTTGCTCGAACCACCACTCATACCCGAATATCAGTAGCGGTTCTAGACAAAAACCGCCACTGATACTAGGACTATTAGTGGCGGTGTTTGTCTAGAACCGCCACTGATACAACTATCAGTGGTGGTTGTATCTAAAACTGCCACTGATATGCCTATTATCAGTGGCAGTTTTTTGCTAGAACCGTCACTGATAGTATATCAGTAGCGATTTTTGCCAAAAACCGCCACTGATAATCCCACACACGAAAATAAAAAACTGGCATTTGTGGCTAGCCTTAGGCAGCGCTAGCCATGCCCTTTGAACATAATGAAAATAGTGTACAGAAAATAATCACAGACAATAGTATACAGAAAATAATCTAACTATGTATCTATACCGAAGAAAATAATCACAGGCCAAGGTACAAACGATCATTGACACAAGAACAAGAACAACCTAGCCTCTATGATTATTGACACAAGTTCTGAATTTGGTTTTCAACAGAACTGATGTGAATAAATTTTTAGGACTTTGTACCTTGATCTGCTTCACAAAAGGAACAGGGATGATAATGTAACACCGCAAGTCTTCTTTGCCTGGGTTTTTGCCAGAATTATTTTCCACCTTCTTGATTCAAAGTTCAGCCGTCGCGCGGTTATAAATTCTATTAAAGGTTTTGGGTTTTTCCGTGAAATACTTATCGGAATGGGTGTTTTCCTTAGTGCCGTTTAGTTTTGCGGCAAGTTGTCTATCCTGACAATTGTCGTTTCATGTCAAGAATTTAATTGTTTAGTTCGCTCTAATGGTTAAAAGTGGATTTTGTTTTTTTTAGGAGGGGTTTTTTTGGGAATTCCCCTCCCTCACCTAATATCTCTCTCTCCTCAAATATGTGGCTGAGAAACTTTGGAGGCAATCTTCTTATTTTCCCTATGCTGCCGACACATCCAACTCCTCTCCTTTCCTGCGCTGCAAGCAGCCAGCCAGCACCACTTCTTCCTCCTCCCTCCGGGCGCCTGCCTAATCAATAGCACAGAAAGCAGCCTTTGACGCCTCCTTCCCTCGCAGTCGGCGACGCCTGCCTCCTGTCAAGCTCCTCCGGCCTCCCACGGCGTCGGCAACCCCTCCCCCGGGCCGATGCAGCTCTCCCCCACCTCCCTCTTTTCTCCATGGACTGCCTTGAGGTAAAACCCTAGAAATTTGGGGAGCTAATTGCTTGCATGCCAAGTGTTTGATCAAATGCTTAGCTATATTTTCATGAGATTGAAGTGATGGTCTCTTTTCTCCCTAAATTGCTTTGCTAAAGAGTATGGTTGTGGTCTATCCTTTAATATGGAATGGCTGCATGTATTGGTAAACATTGTTGAATTACAGTTCTTGGGGATGGAATTGATAAGCATTTATGATATTCATATATGATTGTGAATTTGTTTGGTTAATAAACAACTACATGTTAGAGTCAATATGCTGTAATCATGATTTATCTGCTTGCGATCAAAAACATGTATAGCTCACTGAGTGATTCTTGCCATGCCGTGATTACGAGTATCTTACATGTATTGAAATGGCCGAATTCTTAGTGGAAAAGATGTCTTGCTGGTTAATGGTTTTGGTTTAACCATTATAGGTATTTTTGGCTTGTAGTGATGCTAGAAGACTCTTATGCTGATTAATTCCTAGTATGAATTTGTGAATATGAGTGAATAAAAATAGAGAGTGTGTGCCATTTGCTTGCTAGCTTCCATGCCCTTATGTAGTTAACCATATTACTTCCTGTGCACTCGTAACTTTCTCTAGTAGCAAGGATTAATTTAGTTAGATCTGGAATACCGATATGTGTTTAGCTTATAAGTGGACATTAGTTTTGAAGAAGTCAGTTATGCAAAAGAGTTGTTTTCTTTTGTCGCTTGTTTTCGAGTGTGCACAAAGTTGAGCTGGATGATTATTGTTTAATTGCAGAAAAGGTTCTGTCAGGAGTGGCCTCAACCGTATGCCACCCCATTCTTCGTCGGTAAAAGGCAAATGCATTCCCTAAATTGTGGCTAGGAAGATTAATCAATTGTTTGCTCTTAGCGTAAGTAATTGCCGATGCATACGCAAGAGGTAAGCCTTGCTTGGATATAACTAGAAAGTCCTTCCTCTTATGAAAATGTTTATGATGATTAAAAGGTTAAGGGAATGGATGCAAGCACACAGTGTTATTGAGTGTGGATGTGTGTTCATATGTGATGCTCCTCAATTTAATTGTTGCTCTGTTAATTAAATGAACTCTAATGGAGATCGAGCTTTTAGTAAGGTTGTTTTTAATGAGTATATTGTTCAAGTGATTGGGACTAACGTGAGATTGGTTCAAACGGTTAAGTCATTTATAAAGATAGTATATGTGAGCATTTAACTACAAGTGTATTGTGTGAGCATGGCTCGGTGGCTGTAGGATGTAGTTGCATGATAGAAACGTTGTTATGAGTTGCCATGCCTTATGGTTGAATCTGATTATACTAGTACCGCTAGTGACTGGGGATTGTGAGAATTTGGCTATATTTATGTATGTGGTTACGGCTATGTTAGTGTTGGAGATGAATGAAGGGTTGCACTTCATTCATGTAAATTGCATTGTGCATTCATTAAAGCAAGAGGCGACCCATTTTGATGCGGGCCTCTGTGTTCACACGTAGTGAACACGAAAGTCCTACCTCGTAGTCCCATTCATCGAGGTGAATGGGAGCGAGACAGTAAGAGTAGGCACCTTCCACGGGATGGAAGGGACGTGAGGGTGCACACCGCGGGTGGGCACTTTCAAGATCTGCGACGCGCATCGGAAGGAGCATTCATGTGCAGCGCATCAGAAGGAGCATTCATGTGCATTGCATCAGAAAGAGCATTCATGTGCATTGCATCTTTAATGATGAGTGTTGTGGTAAATGGTGTGTCATATGGATGGTGATTATGGTAATTGAAGGTTGAGTCGTGGACTCAACACAAAAAGGGGGAGATTGAATTGAATTTGATGAATTAGCGCATTTCCTTGCCCTGCTAATTCTGTTGTATGAATGTCGTGGAGTGAAGTCGAGTTATGAACTCAAATGCAATTGATGAAAATGGTTTGAGTTGCAACGAGGGGTAGTTAAGTCGAGAGACGTTGTGATTTAGAGTCATGTAAAGCTTTTGTGGTGTTGAATGGTTTTATTATCAAGTTGATGACTTGATTGCGGTGATTTTTCGGTTTGGTCAAAATTTTGCTTTAAATGGGTATAAATGCGTGTTGTCCGGATGTTGCTTCATTTGTATTACTTGCTCTTACGGTCGAGTTCTTGTTTCACTTTCGATAAATTTGGAATTGTTACGCTTGTGTGCTTTGCTGAGTCTTGGACTCACGCTTATTGTTTCTTGTTTTAGGTACTTTGAAGATGACTCGTCGGGTTGGGAGTATAACACGTGCACGACTGCGGTCTCCAACAATTTAATTAACCAATTCGTCAATCTGGATGTAATTGATGTGATTGTAATTTATTCTTCATCATGATGAAATTCATTAATTTATGTTGGGTGTGTGATTGATTAACTAAGGACCTGCTAGAATGATATTATAATCTTTGCTATTCTTTTTGTCTCACGAGTGGATGTCCTCTCGATCTAGAGAGGTCATGCGAAATTTTGTAGATTTTGGTGGCTTAGTTTCTAAGTCATCTTAAGAGTTTAGAGGGTTGGTAGCATCCGTATGCGTTTGGGCCCCGGTGTTACAGATAAATTCACCTACATCCCGATCACCAATCATGAAAGAAGCACACAAGATGATTAAGACATAACTCTTTCATGGCCTTATGTCCATTACAAATAATTTGGAAAAGCACTCTTGCATAGAGTAGATCTAACCATTTTCGAACTCCAGGTGAAACCACACAAAACGCCCCAATAAGCCAAGTTAGATGGAAACAAAAACACCATGACACTAAGAGTTTAGAGTTGAAATATTAGAAATACAGTTAAACAACAAATTTTATTCAGGAGATATACAAGGAAAACAAAGGGGGCAATTCCTTATATGCTAATGAAAGTTTGCCTTATCTCTTATATGCCACTCATTGTCTCACTAATATGTGGTCCTTGACCCCACATGTCAATAATACATTCAGCATTTTCTCAAATTCCAAAGGACATATAAGGAATTAATCCAAAAAAGGCATCACCAATTCAAGATGTACAAGTAATATTGCTCTTGGGCATGTACAAGTTATTTCTTGATGAATGTAATTGGAAAAATAACATACTATAGCACTTGTAAAAATATTGCTAAGCAAAGACAATAAAAACTTCAACTGCCTTAATTAAAACCATTAACATTCAACTGTATGTGGTCATATAGTTTGCTAAAAAATAGTCGAAATTCTTCGTTATGCATAAGAAAAGGAAAACACATACTTTCCATGCACAGTTTCCCGAAAGCATAACCAAGATCAAGACCTTCTCGGACATCTATAGCAATGTCTCAAACCTCTTTCGGGTTGGAGTTGATGAACAATCATGCTTTCCAAAGATATTAGTGGCAACAATAATTGATTTTTCCCATGCTCCCTGCATGTCCTAATAATTTTTCCTGCATAATTTAAAGAATATTGTGCATATATTATATATATCCAACTAATGGAAGCACGTAAAGTCAGCAACATGTTCCAAATTGGATGACTACCTAGATGCCATGTATAAACAAGAAGAGAATACAAAGCGACCCTCGGTTCATGTTGTTTTCAAGCAATTCATAACTACACACATAAAGAATGGGCTAATGGCTATTGAACTCAGATACTCGATGTGTAGTTTATTGTTTAAACAAAAAGCTATGCAGAGAAGTTGCCATTTTAGTACAATGGATTGTAAGTAATATGATCAACAACATCATACCGCAAAGAAAGGTACTTCCTCGATAGGGTGTTCAGCTCCCAAGTCACCCACGGCAACCATAGCCTATGTCATTCAACATTACATAGGTCACTCGATACAAAGCAAGACTCGAACCGACTTGCTTTTCAAAAATCATTCTAGACGGGATTTTCAATTATAGGCACTCGATACTCGCCATTTTAGAAAAGCGGGATCGAGATCGAGATATGAAAATTGAAGAACCTATGCCTCAACCCACAGACCAACTGGCATCATTTTCATTTCAAGTAGTACAGTACTCAACCCCTTTTCATTTGCGACAAGAGCACCCTGCAAAATTCAAATCAGGTGGCAATGGATGACAATAAGGATATAGTTTATATACTAATTATGGTTTGCAACTAAAACTGACAAAGTTAATCTTCACTTAGATATAAGGTCCAGGAAATATGAGAAGAATCATCATACCACGCCATCGATGTCTAGTATAGTGGTTGTAGAAACAATATGCCTTTTTGCTGCAATAGAGCATGCAGGAAACCTGTCCCGGAAGGCTCTCTCAAACTCTTGCACATGATATTTGATGTAGCGGTCAACTGTAGTGATGTGCATTAGTTTATTTGGTTCAACTTTTCCTAATCTCTCTATTTTCACTTGGTTAGTTTATCAAACTATTACAAACACATGAAATAACTTCATATGAAAAAATAACCATGTAAGGCAAACACATGAAATATTTAGAACTGTCACTCGCATTTGTGTGTGTTCCTGAAGAAGACAAAAGTACATGCTACACTAGCACAACCACTGACAAAAGAAGTGGCATTGACAAAAGAAGGGGTTCCCATTTCAAAGGAATAAAGAGTTATTTACACTTTGTAATGAAACAAAATTGAAGTAACAAAAGCCTAAACTAGTTTTCTAAACTAGAAGCCTACGGGTCTTCGGAGGTTGGAGACACATGATGTGAGACAAGAGTATGAATGACTGGATCGTTGTTGTCTTCGTCATAAAACTCACCTTTTTTGTTGATTATTTCCTTCATGATAAGTAGGCGAGCTGGCCCTGAATGGTTTGGATTTCAGAAAGAAGCAGTCCTACCGTAGACAACTTGAGGTGCTATAAGTATGAAAAACAAAATTAAGAGAGTATATAGAAATTGAGTGGTGCGAATCAATGTGTCATGTCAGCATGACTGACCTCTACGTCATTGTCTTTTATTGTGCAACCTAAGATTTCGCGCATGTACTGGCACACGAAGTACCCACATAAATTTGTTCCTTGCGGCTGCTTGTGACACTGCAAAAATCGAATGAACTAAGATGTCGTCGAAGGAGCTATTTACTATGAAATACGATATGAGAATATTCCTTGCGTGCGTACTAGAAAGTTAGTACGGATTGTAAGGGATTTGTGGTATGGGCGGTATCTCGAGCTCTTCTGACAATATCTTTTGAACGCCTCATTCATTAAATGTGTCATCACTTCAAAGTCTTTTTTAGGTTTATCCAATGGATCCATGATCAGTATCTTGCTCTTTTCTGGATGAATTATTACGAGAATCTAGTGGAAGCAACATACACATGCATGATGCCATAGTCATTAGTCCTTACATCAGAGTAAATAACGAAATCAACGAGTAATTTAACTAGCTAGTGAGGAACTTACTTAAAATGGTATGGTAAAAGTATAAACTCCTTGTCTCGTAGTTTAATCAAAGCTTTATATATGTACTCCTCGACCTCCTTTGGTGCTCTTTTGATTTCGGATTGGCAAACCGTTCCCGGGTCGAGGAATCCCACTGGCCCCTTGGTTCTTCGTACTTCAATCATCTCGTATCTATATAACAAAATAGTTAGACATGACATTTATCGGTATTACGTGAATGTAGACCAAGATTGATATATTAGACACTTACAAAGGACCAAAGATCTCAAAAAGATATGTCGAGGCGTCGTGATAGAACAAGTTGTGCAAGTTATCGAATTCTATTAAGAAGTAGCCATCACCCGCATGGTGAAAATGTTCCTTACGGAAAATTGCAGTGATCACCTTCGGGAGTAAGTCTTGGCTGGATCGATCCATGTACCATGCATGTAATCGCTTTTTAACTTCGAAGCAGTGACTAAGGGCTTCCCTACCTCGAATTTCAATCTTTGTTGATTATCTTGGTCATCAGACTTCACCTTGCCCTTACTTTTTTCTCGCACGATATCATACTCAGTCCTGGCTTCGCCTGATCTGGCTGATACGGCTTGTCTAATGTGCCATTTTTTTGGATCAGGGGTTCTAGGTTTGTCCTTTGAAGTATCAGGTGTTATAGGTTTCTACTTTGGAGTACTAACAGTGGCCATCTTTATGGGGTCCTCAATGGATTTCTTTTCTACCTCATCTTGCTTCTTCACCGTTTCACTCTCAGGTGCTGGTGACGGATGCGTGGATTGTACTGCAGGAGAGGCTGGCACGGCATGGTCCAAGACGATGTCACGCTTGGGCCACTAAATGAATGAGTGGACGACACTTCCTAGAGTTGTTATCTCGTCATTGGTGGGTTTTTCTAGCTCGATCTCAGCAAACTGTGCAAGTACCGTGTCCACCTGAACCTTTGCATAACCTGGCGCTATCGGGTATTGTGCAGGACACCCCCTTCTTGGCACAGATAAACTACCCCTATAGCAACCTGTACAAATATGTTCATCACAGCACGTTGAGCTAATAGGGTGTGGGGTCTGATGTCATCCACGGGATAATGGTCGTTGTAAAACCGCTAATGGCGTGACGCCAAGAATCGCTGCGACGACATTGTAGGGTCGAGAGAACGTTGTGGGCTTATGCCTGGCTCAAGGCTTGTTGTACTTGTCGTTCAACTTGTTCTTCAATGGTGCCTTGTATTTCTCACAGAACCCTTTCCTTCATCCTTTCCATTTCCTGCTCAGCCTACTCTTCTTTAGCTCTCTTCCGACTCCTATAAGAGTCTCCGTGCTCAGGGAATCCCATCTTCCATGGAACCTTGACCCCGATGCCTCGTGTCCGATCGGGGTGCTCTTTGTTTCCTAGGGCCGCTGTTAGCTCGTCTTTCTCCCTGTCTGGGTGGAAAGATCCTTGGGTGGACTGGGCGTAAAACTCATGAACTCTTTGCGTCATTGCTTCGTCTTCGCTGCTCTTGAATGATAAACTCCCAGTAGACAAGATATTTGCCCTCGCTAGAACGTAGTGCTTCACTCGGTTTGGTAGTCCGATCAAGGGACTTGTGCTAGTCAATTGGACCGCTTCTAATTCCTGCCTCTCCCATTGAGCAATTTTACCCGCGTACCCACTCGTGCCAAGTATGTGGGGGTGAGTATTCCTTCTTGCGATGCTAATGTGGTCCTCACTGGACTTCCTTGCTGCTTCAGATTGCTTCATCGCCACAAACTCATCCCAATATGGCTCTAATCTTGGGTACTCTCCTATGGCTGACCGGTTTTACTTCACATAATTTACGTTCAGCCTCACCTTGAAGTTTCTCCACGCTGCATCCATGGTCATCAATGCATCACGATGCACGAGTTCTTCGGCTCCTTTGGGGAATTCGAAGGTTTCTTTGAGCTCTGTCCACAGATCTTCTTTGGTGGCTCGGGGCACTTTATGCCAATCCGAATAGGTGATTGGCACTTTATCCCTTACGATGTACCCGCATGTTGACCTGTATTTTGCTGCTGATTTTCTCGGTGCAACAGGGGCCCTAGTATCTGAGACCTCCGAGATGGTGTACTGGCCTTCAGGCTTCTTAGTTTTCCCTCGTCCTCGGCGTCTTGCAACAGGAGCAACATCTGCAACAGCGGTGGAGGCCTCGGCACCTTCGGTGGTTGGGTGGAGGGTAAGGTACCTGCTCGGGCTCTCCTCCATTATATGCTCAGGTTCGGGCTCCATTAGAACTACAGTTAGACCCGAAACATAATTTTCATCAATTATGCACTCAATAATATTACTCAATAGAAAGGGAGATATTTCAGAGAGGGAAAGAGAACATATGGATATGGAATAGTTCAGATATTGTCTAATTGCACAAGCGACGTAGAACATATATAACACATATACCTGTGGGCTTTTATATCACCGGAATTTTATATATACACCAGATTTTTATATATACACTGGAATTTTATATATACACCAGATTTTTATATATATCACCAGAATGTTGAAAAGCATGCAAGTGTAAGTGCAAGATTTTAATCATTATTCCTAGTAAGTACATATATGAGAATACATAATCCATAAACAACCAATATGACATAAACAAGATGAAACTAAACAAGTTTAAGTCATCCATTATATGAATTATGCCTTTTACCTCAAAGAGAATTATTTATTGTGCTCTCGGACTTAGGGTATGGATGAAGATAAGAATCTTCACCTCAATCACAAATGGGCTAACAATTTATTCAATGGATTAGCCCTTGAACTCTTACCACCTTAAAATGCACAATAAAGAATTCTCTTGTCAAGGAATATACGATTCGATTTATAACCGAGTTTAAAGCTTGCTAACCAAAGCAGGCGGTATTTTTAGATCGCAAGTGAATGCAAATTCTACCGGTCAACTCATCGCTATTAGCCTACAATCACCACCACTATCGGATATTGAAATTTTAGATTCAAGTATACGATCGCATCAATTTAGCTCTCTATCTGATTACACATAAATCGATCAAACAATCTTGCGCAAGTATCAAAACAAACCACGAATAATCAGATGAGTGTTAATCGTAAGCAGATCACATTAATCAAGACCGAACAAGAATCAGATTAATTGGTGGTGATTCAGCAAGCAAGAGCTAGCAAAATATCAATTGTCGACATAGAACAAAATATGCAATAACGAGTTATCGACCATGTATAATCCGGACAGATTAAACAAGCAATTCTTTCTAGCATTAGGGACTATAGTTCAAGGCCTAAACCATAGGGATAAATGTTCTGATCATTCCTATACCTAAGTTCATCATAGAGCAC
Source organism: Guadua angustifolia (assembly GCA_036346375.1). Classification (NCBI taxonomy): domain Eukaryota; kingdom Viridiplantae; phylum Streptophyta; class Magnoliopsida; order Poales; family Poaceae; genus Guadua; species Guadua angustifolia. Next base: position 37,883,116 of record CM070502.1, read on the forward strand.
ACCAATCTCAGACCTAAAGGCTGCAAGACAACAATCTGAAATACTTACAAAAGAGCAGCACTCAAAGCTCAATGGAAGCATAATTGACATAACTGATTAACATTCTATTGATAGAAGATGTACTAACTGATATTTACATAACTCAAGACGTGTTCAGGAAGATATTTATGATTTTTGCTTACCTTTCTTGGTGAGTTTCTCTTTGCTAATACTTTTTCTCTTTATTTTACAAGAATAAGATAGAAGATGTACTAACTGAGGACTATATTAGATCCTTAAAGTACCTGTCCATGGCTCATTTCGAGTCACAAATGGAGGTTTGGAAATTATGTCCTCAAACTCCCCAATGGAGGAAAACTATTATTGAAGGACACAAATGGATTGTTGTAAGAAATGCGGTATTAGCAATTTTATCAATCCAATGATTCTAAGCATCAAAATTAACCATGAAGCAGAATGATCAAAATAGCACAAGATATCATACTGACTTATAATAACTGAGTGTATCATATTAAATGAGCACACAATCAGAGATATCAACAATGGCATGATCATTAACAAATCAACTAGCATATAGCTCAAGTTGTTTTAATTTTAGAGTGTTCTCAGATGTCGGGTTGCCTAAAGGCCCTCCTCGCCACGGGGAATGAGCAATAGGCGATTTGTGACAACCTTACCTCTATTGCAATTTTACTATTTGACAGTTTAAAGCAAATCAATTGTATATTTCAGTATGCACAGATGCACAAAATCTAATAAGCTATCGATGAGATATAACGACTTACTAGTCTGCTTAAAATCTACACAGAGTGGATGAATCGAGACAAGATTGTCGCCAAAGAACACAACTAAGTGATAATTTCAATCGGCGATAACAAAATGACGGGAACGAGAAGCAATACCAAGATATATCAACGAGCAAAGTTCTTTGGAGCAGTAGCAAGGAGATGATAAACAACAAGAAGCACAAGGTGTCTAAACTAGCATATCTGAGAAAGATGATAATTGAACTAATCAATCAAGTCAGTAATAAACTGTCAAGTTTTGTTGTCACAAATAGTCTATTTCAGTCCCTAAATAATCATTGAACACTAAGCCCCACAAGCAAGGTCCCCAAGGTAAAAAAACTGACTGGCCCCTTTGCATTCACAGAGAAGGAAATCAATACAACAGTATGAGAATACTTACTGATCGCTGCCTGAATGACAGCAAAAATGGCTAGGCATGTCAAAGACACTTAGTATGTCAATTCGAACAGACAATAGAAGATTGAGAGAAATATTAGTATGTCATGTGGATTTCTCTAGTATATTTCTTTTAGGGTGTCTTGAAAATATAAATGAGCTCAAAATTAGGGCATGTGAATAAGTGGATGACTTGAATTGCTACCGAATGATACAAAAGAGCATTGCAAATAAGAAATTGAAGAAATCATAATAAAGAAGCGGTTAAGCAGACATTAAGGAAGACCATATATGGCAGATGATGAATTGCATAAACTTACATGCCATGTTCACTTACATCCTTAAGTTATGTGCTCAAGCATTCTCAAGTAAACTTTAATGTCTTGTTGGGAATAGATTAGAACACTGTGAGCAGCACATGCTAGAAGACTGCACATATGTGGATAGGCACAGTAGAAGAGATTTCTTTGGAATAAACCACTAACTATTAAATGTTGTTTATGCTCCTATTTTATTCCCCTTTTATATCAAGCATTCTCAATGTTATGAGCTCAAGCATTCTCAAGTAAATGGGTATGCTGGGTAGACAAGACATAACCACAACCTGTACTAGACTACTAGCTAGTTATTATCATCATACAAGTAGTATATATGCAGATGAATTTGAAGAAATTCCTTACACGAGAAACACACTTTTTTACGGCAAAACATGCAAAATGAAAATTTCCATGGCACACAAAAGAATTGCTACATACAAACATACACATAAATGTCATGTATGCATCCTCTTGGGAATGATAAATAGCAAATTCCAATATACTGATAGCACATATATATGTTGCTCTAATTAATACTTACTAAGTACCCATATTACTTCTAATGGAACTAGCATTTCAAGAAAATAGAGAACGGCCATACAAAAATAATAGAACAATAATAGATCATAGAATAACATTTTATGAATTCAACCTATTTTTCATCTCAACACAAGTAGAAGAAGATTAAAGGGGAGCCGCACCCTGGGGGCCACACGAAGAGTAGGAGGAAGAAGAGGACGCCGCACCGAGAGGGCGCCGGTGGGGAGGGCGTTGGAGGGGGCGGTGATGGTGGGGAGGGCACATTAGGGCACGAAAATGGCGTAGCGAGCGGGAATGCAGAAGATGAAGAAGCGGGTGAGTTAGGGCTCCTATATAGGGGGTTATCAGTGACGGTTCTTAATTAAAACCGTCACATATAATATTATCTGTGGCAGTTTGTAATTAGAACCATCACTGATACTATGTTATCAGTAGCGGTTTTTATTCATAACCGCCATAGATATTTAGTTATCAGTGGCGGTTTTAATTAAGAACCGCCACTGATATGGTTTTATCAGAACATTGTTAAGCATGTAATCGCATTGTAGCATATTATCAAAATCCAATTCAACACATTGTAGCATGTAATCGAAAGGACTCATATTTTCTAAAACTTTTCGTAAGAGTTCAAGTATTAAATTCTAAAATTCAATTTTCTACTTTATTTTAATTTATAGGACGTTACAAATGTACTGGAACTCATATTTTCTGAAGCATCAATAAATATAATCATGATATTCGAAATTTTCTCATCAAAATCATGCATATTTATTTCCTATTAATTCCACATAAATGTACATTTCTTACATCATATTTCCATTACTCCATATAAATGGCGACATGTTGCCATTACTCCTAGCTAATTATTTTCTTTCACAATTTGGCCTTCGTTGTGATCATCGCGATGATAGGTAACTTCTTGAGTGGTTTCTTCCTCGGGCCTGATGCTGTCGTCTACGAAAGGAGGTAACTCATCAAACTGGTTGAACTCTTTCTCATCCACGACATTCTCAACTCCAACGATCCTTCTTTTTCCTTGCAGAACTACATGGCGCTTCTTATCTGTCGGGTCAATTATGTAGAATACTTGTGCTACTTGATTCGCAAGTATGAATGGTTAAATCTCAGATCCGACATGTTCGATGTCCCATGAGTAAAGCCATACTTGTCCACCTTGACACCCTTCAGGAGTTGTACCCAATGACATCGAAACACCGGGATCTTGAAAATGCAGTAGTCGAGCTCCCAAATCTCCTCTATGAATGTAACATCCCAATTTTTGACATTTTAATTATTTAATATTACTTTATTGCAATTCATGATTTTTTGTGAATATTCTGAATTTATTTGGATTTTCGAGATTTATTGAATTATTTTGAATTAATATATATTGCCTTTTGTTAAGAGATAATTATAAAAAGAAAAGTTTAAAATAAAGTTTTGCCAAAAATATTTTATTTAAATCCAGAATGTCTCAAAGTATTTTTGAGTTTTTCTTGGAATTTTTAGAGTATTTATACTACCTAAATAAATTAATTTATTTTCTCGAATTGTTTTAATTGGAAAACCGAGAAATCCTAGTGAAAAATCTTGGTCTTACCGAATTCTTGTCTGTAGGTCGGTGGAATCGGGAGCGTTAGCATACGCCGTCGGATCGAGATCCGAGGGTTCTGGACACGCCACGTCAATTATGGAACCCTAACCATTACGAACCATTAGATCTTCATCGTGCGGCCTTCATCAACCGATACCGGTTCGGAGTTACCTTTTATCCGAGCCGTCGGATTAAGATCAGAAGTCGATAGCCATCGTCTCTGAGACGGACTCCTCGCCACCGTCTCCGAGTCAAACACTACCACCGCCGGGGAACTTTCCTTGTTTTCCGCGCTTGGCCGGGTATTTAAGGACCCCGAGACCTCGTCCGAGTTTCCCTACGAGACGCCGCCCACTTCGCCTGCAGTTGTGTCGCCGGAGGAGCACCGTGAAGACTGCGCGAGCTCGCTGGAGTGCCGAGGGTCTTCACTGCATCATAGCCGTCGTTAGGGGCACTCTTCCGCCGTGTTGGAGCCGGATTCGGATTCGTCGACTTGCGCCGCGTCGGATTTGCCAACTCTTCGTCGCCGGAAAGCGCCGGTACGCCGCAACCTTGGTCGTCGTCCCCAGCTCCGGGAAGACCTCGCCGCCGCCAGCCATTGCTGTTCGGGAGAGATATCAGCCGTCGGATCGTCATCGAAGTGCCAGCCGGTGAATAGTGGATCACACGGGTAAGCCTCAGCCGTTAGATTAAGATTGTATGGTTGCAAGTGCGCCACATTACTTAGGTCAACAGTAAAGGGCACGGGTAAGCGATAGCCGTTGGATTAAGAACGTAGGGTCACGGATAGGCCACGTTGATTAAGTGCACAGTGCACCACTCGATATAATAGTGACCGTCTGATTTAGATCGGATGGTGGATATTTAGCCACGTCACCAAATTACCGATAGCCGTTAGATTAGTATTCAATGGTCCAGATTTAGCCACGTATCGTCCGTACAGTTGGGCAGGAGAAATTCATATTTTCCTTTATAAAAATAATTCGATTAATCCAGATTTTATGATTTTAGGGATTTTTCAGGGATTTAAAACTTCAAAGTGCTATAACTTTTGCATACGAACTCCGATTGAGGTGATTCAAATTCCTAAAAATTTGTAAAATTGATATCTTTCTAATGGTGATTTTTATTTGAATTTTTGAGTCTATTTGTTCTTTGGTTTTGGTGTTTATTTGCTATTTCTTCTCGTTTCGCGTAGATGATAAATTGTGTGATGCAACCGGAGAAGATTCATCAACTCAAGAATGAAGTCCAGAGCATGGACATGGGTTTTTCTAAGGCAAGTTGTGCTTTGATCATGTTGCACCCATAGCTAGATTAGTTGCTATTTTGTTTTAACTATATTGCATGTTATTTCAATCGTATAAATGATTTCAACTTAAATTTGGGATTAGCTAATGCACCCTTTGAATTATACCCTACCTTGTCATTTGTATGCCATGATCTATTGTCGCCCTAGGTTGGTTCACTATAGTTGGTTAATAATGAAATCAACATGATGATTAGAATGGAATAGAACTGCTTAGCCATGCCACGTCATCACATGTACTTGAATCTTTGACAAATAATCTTGACTAATGGAATATGGAACAATGTGATGAATTTGTGTGTCATGTGTGGTCACACGATGAGATTGAGTTGTGGTGGCAATGGATGTCACGCAACGATATTGAATTATTGATGGCACGTGGTGCTTGGTAATCAACTGGGGTGGTTATGATTTTAGATCGGAGCAAGTGGCAAGGGCAGGATGCCAGGGTGGGCCCGATGGGCAGAGGGTATGTGTATGTCTTGCTTTGATCAACCCTAATGACACCTTGCGAGCCTTTGACTGAGTCGATCATGTAACCACATATGCATTATGGGGCGACCCTAGTGACTAATTTGCAAAGTCTTAGCTTTAGTACTATCGTGGTGGCGTGAGACCAGGGTGGTGGTAACTAGTCCATGCTCGGGGTGGCTCACATGGCGCAAGAGGGGGGCCCTGTTGTGGTGGTGTAACCCTTCAGTGTTGAAACCTCAGCAAGTAGTACTGGTTAAGATGATGCATTGTAAAGGCTTTGTCATGATTCTCTGCCGGCACACCAAAGGAAGTGTGCTAATGGCCAGGCACAAAGAGATTATCATGTCATGTGGGTAAAGTGCATAACCTCTGCAGAGTGTACAATATATTCGGATAGCCGTGCTCACGGTATTGAGCAATGCTCGGGGATTACAGTCAAGGGTTTAGACTTTTGCAAAATAAAACTTGGGATGAATGGCAGGTTGCCATGGAAGTTGAATCTTGACTTAGGATGAGAAACTTGGTTTACTTGAGAAATGCTGAATCTATCTATTACTGTTATTTTTTTACTGTCTTTTCAATCTATATAATGTACTTGTTCATAAATGCTGCTTTACTGCAAATGAACCTCTTAGCCTTCCTTTGGAATAAGCCTTGCATATAGTTATAATAGAATTGCATTATGTGCACAACTTGTTGAGTGCTTTATGTACTCACTCTTGCCTACAACAACATCACCGGTCTTTGAAGAAGGTGTACCATTAAGAGACGAATGTTTAGGGTGCGAGCCTTGTCGGTTGCACGTGGCATCTTGAGGGGTTATCTACATCTTCATTTCCGCTGCAGTTCAATTTGTTGTTCAGCCTTGTGAGGCATTGTTAAGTAAGTTGACCATAAGGTCATCCAACTAGTACTATTTAGTATATATTGTCTTTTATCTTATTCGTTGTGTATGATTATGATATTCACTAATGTTGAGCTGTGTGCACTAAGCGTGATCTGGACTAGTCACAAGTATACCTGAGAGAGTCGGATTCGGGTCCCGACAATGAACCCGTAGTAGTTGCTCAGTATTTCTGTGTTGTCGTGAGGCATCTATCACGGACACCTTGCTTTTGGTAAGTACTCTTGCTATCTGAGCTCTTGTGTAAAATGTATATCCATTGATGTCATATCCTTGCCATGTCATGATTGTACACGAAGGCCCTTTTGCCAACCACCTCAATGTAACACTTTCGTTTTTCACGGACATGTGCTCCACGAACCAATGGTGAACAAGCGATTGTGCTCTTTTGTTATCCAAAGCTCGACTGTCCTCGGTTTTCCCTCCTTAGCTTACCCTTGTGTATGTCCATATCTGGTACACATCAACTGATTATTGCAATACTGTGAAATGGGCTTGTTCGAACAAAATATTATCGTAAGAATTTGTAGATTTCTTTCCTATTACACCTTTCCCACCTAGCCTACCCTCATGGCGAGATCTGAGCACTCCTCTAGGTTCGACCTCCTCCATGTAATCGGCCTTGAGAACTCAATAACCTCCTCGGTTGCATAACCTTCTACAATGGAGCCTTCCGTGAGATCGATTCTGTACATATTTCTTCGAATACCCATATACCTTTCAAATGGGTACATCTCGATGCGAGAATCTGAGGCATAAATATTTATCTCATTGACAAGGTGAACAATGAGATGAACCATGATATCAAAAATGATGGAAATACATCTCTAGTGGCGATGCATACCACATCAGCCTAAAGTTCATAAAGTCCAACAGGATCGATGACCTTCTGTGAAATCACGTTGAAGAAGGAACACAACCTCGTGATTGCCTCTCGGACCATGTCAGGCAAAATACCTCTAATTGCAATAGGAAGCATTTGTGTCATCATCACATGATAATCATGAGACTTCATGCCAGTTAACTTTAAATCTTTCATCGATACTAGTTTCTTGATGTTTGCGGAGTAACCGGACGGAACTTTCACACCATACAAGCACTTGCAGAGTTCTATTTTCTCTTTCTTGCTCAAAGTGTAGCAAGCTGGGGGAAGGTAAAGCCAGCCTTTCCCAGTGTCTTGGGGATGTAGCTCGGCTCTGATTTTCATGTCTTGCAGATCCCTTCGTGTCTTCAGTCCATCCTTTGTTTTGCTAGGAATAGTCAGTAAAAGACCAACCACGCTGTCACATACATTCTTCTCTACATGCATGACGTCGATTAAGTGTCGAACTTCCAAGTCCTTCCAGTAGGGCAAGTCCCAAAAGACGGATCTTTTCTTCCACGTGGTCTTCTCAGTATGGGACCGCGATGTATTACCAGTACTCTCCTTTCCAAGTACAACATTAAGATCCCTAACCATATCATACACCTCTTCCCCATGAAGATGCCTTGGAGCTAAACCATCCTACTTTGTCCCATCGAATTGTTTCTTCATATTGCGGTACGGATGATTCCTGTGAAGAAACCTCCGGTGACACATGTACCATTTTAAATCGAGTTGTTGAGCCACACACTAGCGGTTTCATCCATGCCTTTGGGGCATGCTTTGGCTCCTTTTATATGTACGGTAGGACGAGGTTACCAAGCGTAGGAAAATCATTGATGGTGCGAGAACAACAATGCACGAGAGTGAAGTACTCTTGTTTGTACTCGTCCCATACCATACACCTTCGTTCCACGGTGTCACAAGATCTTCCACCAATGGTTGTAGGTATAAATCAATATCGTTGCCAGTTGTCTCGGCCCTCGGATAGCGGCGACATCATAGCGTATTTCGCTTCATACACAACGGGGTGGAAAGTTGTATATACACAGAGTCACGAGCCAAGTGCTATGAATGCTGCTCATGTTACCGAAAGGATTCATTCCATACGTACTTAAGCCAAACCTTACATTCCTCAGTTCATTTCCGAAGTTCTCCCTGAAGAGTCTATCGATGGTTCTCCTTTGGCGAGAATCGGTAGGGTGTCTCGATTTTCCATCCCTCTTACGGTCTTCTGAGTGCCATCACATCACTTTGGCATGCTTTTTGTTTCCAAATAAACACTTCAAACAAGGTATTACTGGCAAATACCACACCACTTTAGCAGGAGCTCCTTTCTTCACCTCGATAACTTCGCTGTCATCGCCCTTACGTTTGTATCGCGATGCTTTGCACACCGGACATATATGAATGTCTGCATAGTCTTTGCGATAGAGTATACAATCGTTTGGACAAGCATGTATTCTTTCTACTTCCAATCCCAAGGACATACAACCTTCTTAGCTAGATCGTGGTTTTAGGAAACACGTTTCCCTCGAGCGATATGTCCGCTAAGAGATGTAACAACGTGAAATTCTTGTCGGACCAACCATTGCACGCCTTCAATTTCAGCGGCGAAACCTTGTGTGCAACTTTGTGTATTCCTCCTTACAACCGGGAACAAAGGTTTCTCCAAATCCTCCATCAAACCCTTGAATTGATTAAACTCTCTCTGACTAGTGTAGTTCTCTTCTGCATCGCGCAACATTTGAGCCAGATTATTGTCGTCATCGACGACCAACCTATCCTCATCGGATCCATAAGCGATGTCGGTTGCCACATTGCGGCTCAAAGTCGTGCGTCGACGTTATCACGTTGAAGTATGATCCCCTCTTCACCGTGTCTTGTCCAACTTGTATAGCCAAGTACAAAACCCCTCCGGATCAAGTGCAAATGGATATGGTTTTTGTTCGAAAACATCTTGTCATTCTTGCAATCAATGCATGGACAGTGTATGTACTCCGTCTTCTTTTGCAAAATTCGTTCTCCTCGGCCCTTAGAAAAATAGATACAAATCGATATATTCTTAGTCGCAGCAGTTCGCATCGTACATCAATCTCCGGTCCATCTACGTTCATTAATTTAAGCAATTATTAATATCCAAAAATCTTAATTAAATAAATTGTTATTCAATATTCAATAATATCCACTAACGGGACAACATTAATGCTAAGTAAATGTTGCAAACTTAATTAATTAATTTTAATATATACTCATACGTAACCAAAAATTATATATATCCTCAGGATGATCAATATAATAAATTCCTCATCTCAAAATGTAAGGCAATTTCATGATCACCCATCTACCATATTAACTAAAATTTATTTAACATTCATATCCAACAATCTTAATTACATAAATTTGATATAAGCTTCATACAAATTCACTAAAAATAGCCACTAATGGAGCAATATGTATATGCACGTACTAACGAAAAAAATAAATGGTAACTAACAAAAGAAATTTTATGTGTTGTAATTTCTATATATACTCGTATCTAGCCAAACTTAAATATATCCTCCGGAAGAGCAACATAACAAATTCCTCATCTCAAAATGCAAGGCAACTTCATGATCACCCATCTATCATATTAACTAAAATGTATTTTTCATTCATATCCAATAATCTTAATTAATTAAATAAATTTCATATATGTTTGACCAAAAGTTCATCATCTAAGTAAGGTAGACAACTTAATCTAATAGAGCAAGGTAATAAATTCATCATCTACAAATTGCTAAGTAAATAAAAAACAAACTAAATATGAACCTTGCATCTAAACCTTAATTAAGCTAGGAATAAACCTTACATTGCAATTTCACATTACAAATGCAGGGAGGAGACACAATTTACACACCTTGGAACAATTCTAGGAAGTAGAAGCACAATATTTTGGCCAAACGAAATCTGAAATCAAAGGGCTATCTTTTCTTCTCAGGGAGGAAGATGACCAGCGACTGGTGACAAGTTATATTTATAGGAATAATTATTTGTGGCGGTTTTAAATTAAAACCGCCACAGATAATTATATCAGTGGCGGTTCTAAAAACAAACCGCCACAGGTAATTTATTATCTGTGACGGTTCCAACGAAAAACCACTACAAATAGACCCACGCTTATTAGTGGCGGTTCCAAAAACAAACCACCACTGATAAATTACTTATTTGTGGCGGTTGTTGGCTGAAACCGCCACAAATAGTCCCAGCGTTATCAGTGGTGGTTTCAAATAAAAACCGCCACAGATAATGTATTATCTGTGGCGGTTTTTGGATGAAACCGTCACAAATGGTTCTCCCGCCAATTTCCGTATAGACCCGCCACTGATACATGTATTTGTGACGGTTCCAAAAGAACCGTCACAAATAGGGCGTTACCTATATGCTGTTTTGTAGTAGTGCACCATTAACAAGATCGTGAGCATATACAATGTCAGTAATTGATAATAATTATATTAAATAGTAAGATACCAATTATCAATGTAAACAACAATTCATCTTAAACAAATAATCATTTCTACCATACACTTGACTTTATTTTACCCACGAGAAATGGAACGGTGTGAGGTTGAAGCCAAACACGAAATCACACCTCCAACAGTAGTCAAATCCATCTCAAAATAATGCAATTACAACACAAGCATCAAACATAATAACGTCGCACCTAAGCACAACCCCACACTTAATTTTTTTTCCTCTCTAGATAGTTCACCCTATGTCGTCCCAGCGGTTTGAAGGCCATAACTCCATGATCAGGAGCCCAAACATGGCAAACCATATGTTTTATGAAAATTAAAAAGATTGCCTATAATTTTCTAGTTATCCATATTTTTCAATTAATTCATCTAACCCCTCGTCTCTAGCCCTGAAGACTGATATGTTGTTTTACTGGGCAGCAGACTTCACAATTTTATATCTATTTTTATACAACTCCAAACATAGTAAACCATAATACCTTTGAAATGTAGGGAAAATTATCTAGATTTCTTTGGTTTGAAAAATAATTTAATTCAGCCTCTAACTAACCCTAATCTGCAGATTACCATAACTACTCTCAACAGTGACTGATTTCTAGACAGCAAGACTCAACATGACATTACTTTCAAAACGCTTAACCAAATTTTACATTCTTGTACTCTAATTTATCTTTAGCTAGAAATCTACATTTTTCACATCATCCACAGACCATGTTAGGTGCCTCAAAACTTGATCCAAAGATAGAAACAACCGTTGGATTGAATGCCAAATTCACCCAAAAACCAATCTAGTGGCCTCTAAAAGCCACATCTACTGATGAAATGACCATAAAATCACTACACTATAGCATCAACATATCCAAAACCAATTTAGCATTCATACCTCAGACCCGAAGAAGATTCATCGAAAACAACAATGTTAGCGATCCTCCTTGGTTCCCATGCATTTCTCGCTCCTTCACACTCCCCAAAACTCTCGTAAAAATCCTCTAATATCCTTGTCACCTCTTGCACATGATGACATGAACAGATTTTAATCAGACATACATCTTGATGGGGAGCATAAAAAGACAAAGCGATAGTCACCGGGATGCGGCCAGAGCATAACACAAGTGACGGCCAGAGCAGTCACAGGCGGCACCACTGCGATGAAGACACTAGGGCATGGTCAGAGGTGACACGTGGTGCTGCTCGGGGCTTTGCGATGTGGGCACCAGCATCAGGGTGACACTACAGGAGGAGGCTATTGCTCGATGGCGCAGCTCAGCGAGGGAGATGGCTAGGGTTAGGGCTTAGCCCTTCCTCTCCTGCTCTATTTATGGCCGGTTGGAGTGAGCGATGTGGCACACATATCGGGGCCAACTTGGCCTATGGCCTGGCCCATAGTGCCCTTTTCCTTTCCTTTTCGATGTAATACATATTTGGCATAAGAGAGCTGTTCTAGAGGTGCTTCTTAGGATTATAATGGTTCAACAATGAGCCTTGATAGCAATTACAAAGGCCTAAGATCTGTGTTCACTTGTTTACTCAAAGAATTGGAATGCCGGTGACAGGACAAGTTTATATGTGCTTAATGTCTTAGTCCTTTGAAGATACAAAATAGATGTGCTCTGTCAAATGGTACACATGCTTGATTAGATCAATGAAAGCAGGGCACAAGACACCTCGACACCCAAGGGATCAAACACCAAGATTGGCATAGAATTTGGGATATAAGTCAAAGCTTTATTTTGGTGATAATCATAGAACTAGGGATATGCCCCAATGGCTCAACAATTGTTCCAAGGCGCCACTTACACAAGTATTACTTGGTTTTTTAGGCGGTAGTGTCACGGTTGTGCCACCCAAGAGCTGGTCGACGAAGTTGTGAATGACCGGTGGGATCAAGAGACTAATAGATGCATTGTAATTGACTTTGTCCACATATAGTCTATAGACTACAGGTCCCATATGTCGATGTGAGCTTGAGAAGTTTAAAGGCCAACTTCCTATACATAGCTGGATTGATTGAAATGAATCTCGACTTTCCTTGTGTTCTTAGTTTTCCCATCCTCTTCTCGATTTCACCCAATTTCTTCAAAGTAATCAAAATTACCCCAAATCTCGACTTGATCCTACTCGATTGGGACATCACACAGCCATACCATACGATTGGCGGCATGGTAAAGCAACATACACGAAATGCTAGTGGGCTAGATGATTTGAGAAATAAAATGTTGAATCTGAGATATTATCCGTATAAACCATATTTGTATCGGTATATAGGGAAAAAATCGACAATACCGGATTAGTATTCATTTACAATTGGAATGCTATATTTCTTGCCACATTCATTGCTACTAGATAAGGAAAGCGGCGACGCCGCCAAGCGTCAGAACAAAAAACAAATTTGTGGTTTTTTCGAGGAAAAACGGACCACAAAAATATTTTTTGAAGAAACGAGGAAAAGCGGACTACTGAAACATTTTTAGGGGAAAAACAATTTGTGTTTTTTCCGGAGAAAAACGAACACAAAACATTTTTTCCGGGAAAAGCGGAGCACGAAAATATTTTTTCCGGAAAAACGGAAAAGGACACATGCGTAAAGAGCGAGACCTATTTGTTATATTTTTGGACCCGACCGCTATCTGAAAAATTAGAAAAGGGCTAGATTCGTGATTAGCATTTAACGGGTGCATCTTTTAAGTAAATTAACAAACCGAGGACCCAAACGCATAATCCGGAAAAATTTTCTTTACCTCACAAAAATCACAAAGGACCATTTTGTAAATTCGCGAGGACCTATCGTAATTTGGAGAAACAGACGGACTTTTCGTAAAATTTCCGGATTGACACGTGGATAGCCGGACCTTCGAAACCTGCGAACTTTAATTAGGGAGGATCTGGATATGGTGCGGAGTAAAACGAATCGTTTCACTATTTTTAGGCAACCCTCAAAATAAAATATTTATGGACACCCTTTGTAATGCTATCGTCATCTTTTAAAATCACTTTCCTTCTTCCCTAATCACTTCCTCCGCCTCTACATCCTCTCTAAAACAAAAATTTCAAATCGAGAAAATTTTAACTTTGAAATTTTAAATAGAAAGCTCAACTCAAAAAAATTTCAAATCAAAAGAATTCAACTCGGAAATTTCAACGAAAAATTTTAACTAGCCAAAATTCCACCTCTGAGGAAATTTTCATTTAAAAAAATTCAAATCGGTTGAAAATTTTCAAACCACCAAATTTTGACATAGGAAATTTCAATTCACCATTTCCGGTCCTTCATCTACATATATACAAGCTAGCGGTAAAAACAAAAACTAAACATGAGTTATGCGCACCCAATATTTTAGCAAATTAGTCTCCACATAAAACAAAAGATGTACTTTTTGCTAGTAGTGCGAATTCATGAAATATTATCATCGAGATAAAAAACGTAAGAAGACAAAAAGTTCACTTTACTTTAGCTCACAGTTCTATTTTTTGAACAAGCGAAATGAAATGGGAATCTGTAAGTATGGTGCTTTGGCGTTGAGCTACCCCCCAAGAGCTATTAAATTGCTGGCGTTGGCGGAGCCAAAAATTTCTAAAGGAGGTGGCCTAAGAATGTTGAACCTCTACTAATGATTGATATTCAAAGTTTAATATATAGTAAGTACAATATGTAACACTTATAACTTGCAAGGATTTAGAGAACGTACCACTTATTATTTCACAAGAAGCAATAGTTGATATTTGCGAGTCCTCATGTTCTGAAAATGCTGTAAAATATCTTCCATGTCTATCTTTGCAAACACATCTCGCTCAATATAACAAATCATGAGATCATTTAGCCAGTCGTCACTTATCTTATTACGTAAATCTGTCTTGATAATCTTTATTGTCGAAAAAGCCCTTTCAACTGTAGCTGTGCCCACGGGTAAAATAAGTGCAAATTCAATCAGCCGATAAACCAATGGATAAACCACGTGCTTCTTTGTTTCAACCACTTCACAGCAAGAGTAGCAAGACCATCACAACTTGAGAATTCGTCTCTTCTCATATCAATAAGAAACAAGTGAAGTTGTTCTTCTAGAACTACATGATCAGTTGCCAAGAAATCATCATAATATATCTCTAAGAGTCGAATAAGACTACTATGATCAAAGTTAGAAAATGAATCTCTCGGGTTTAGACAAGCAATACACTTCAAAAGCTCTGTAGATGTTTCATTGAACCGACTATTTAACTCAGTAGCAAATGAATCAATCACAACAAGAAAAATATCAACGCAACAATGTTTCCCATCCATTTTTCCTTAATGTTTGCAAGCGAGCTTTCACACTAGAAAGAAACACCATTGCATTAACAATATTTTGATCCTTTTGTTGTAAGATACGTGACAAATCATTAGTAATACTTAATATTTTGATCATGAGATGCAAGATGAACACAAAGTCAATATCAGTATATATACATAAGAGACGTGACAAATCACCGGGCGTTTGGCCTGTATATCAGTATATATACATAATACACTTCATACTTCATGGGCGGCCGGAAGGCAGCCCCATCACGCCCCTATGGCTCCTCCTGCACAAGTGTAGGACTCGATTACAAAACATCAATATTTCCTTCAACAAGACAGAAAGTAATACACGTAAACACCACTCAAAAGGACACAGTACATTGAAGAACAAAAGAACATTAACTCTTAGATAGTAACAAATGCGAATAAATGTTCTCTAGAATTGAGCTTGAATGCGGTCTATGATCATCTTGTCCACTTGGAAGGCCTTGGCTAGGATATCATCTGAGATGGTTTGCTTCGACCCAAATCTGACGTTGGCGGCAGTTATTACTCGGGGTTACGGTGCTCAAAGCTGCAAGGGCTATAGCATTGGTCGTTCCATAGTTGAATTGGAAATGGATCAATCCTTGAGGGAACACAAATACATCCCCTTTGTTAAGAACCTTTGTGAACAACTTGTTATCGTGGTTGGATGTCACAAAACCAACATAGAGAGCCCTCCAAAGACCGTCGGGATCTCGAAGGGCACCTGGGTGAGTGTGAGGCGGGTTGAGGCCATATGGAGCATAATCTATGCGAGCAAGAGAGATGCCCATGGTGTTCAGCCGTGATCTGCTGACGTTGACTAAATCACAATGAGCCCTCGCTTGTTGGTTGTGTTCTTGGCCAAATGAAGGCGAGAGAAGAAGAAGTCTTGGCGATGACATCCTTTGTGTCCTTACATGAAACCCATTGACATGCCTTGCATGCAGAATCATCAAATATATGTAAAGTGTGGTTAATTAGTAACCGCTTTGTTTACTAATAGAAATTTTGGTACATTCTCTTTATATTCCCTGTTACTAAGGGTATAAGTTAAATCTAAAGTTTATGTTCAAGTCATATTGTAGACACATTTTACCATTAAAACTATTCACAAGGTAACAAACTTAGTACAGTAGCATTATGTAGGAGTAAAATTAATCATGCATACACACCTTTAGACATCTTATCGACGACACGAAGTCTGCAGAAGGCTCGGATCGGAGGCGGCAATGAGCATGACAAAGCCAAGAGAAATTGCCGAAGGAGGAAGGCATGGTGGTTGCCATTTATGCCCTCTTTAGTTAACTGAAATCAAAGGGATGATGTGAACTGAGAAGTATGGTTTTGATGGTTGACTCACGTGATTGGTTGTTGTGGTATCTAGCGATGGCGGAGCTAGGATCTCATCAAGTCCCAGGCTAAAATATAATGCACTAAACTATGTACAAGCAGTGAAAACAAAGCACACCAAAAAATTAAAAACATTAGAACACAAATACATGATTCGTACATGAATTTAACCATATAATCCACTATAACATAAAACATAATTAAACATCGAGTTGGAGGGTGTGATGTTTACCTAAATAACGAAGATTAGGTCCATACTACCATCTAGCCTTATTCTTTGGTTTGCATGTTCTACTTATAATGCATTTCGCAAAACATATCGGCATTCACAAGGATATTAATTACCATGCATCTAATTATAATGCATTTTGTTTAGAACAGTTAAATTAATTTGGTGCCGACTAAAGTGAGAGAAGATTAAGAGGGAGCGATGCTAATATGTTTCGCGTAGTGATCATCTAAGTACCTTATTAATTTAAAAGAACAATGGGTTTAGAACTTTGTATACGTAACAACACAATTAGAGAAATACTACTATATTTAAACTTTGTCGATAAGCTCACCTAATGTGGTGGTGATAGTCCGTTCAAAGTGGTAGAAATTTGGTAGCAATTGGGCCCAAAACCAAATCGTGCCACGGACAAAGTGAAGCAAAACCGGAGACTTTGTCCAATTAGCCTCCGGAATCCGGATAAAGATTTTCGGCGTGAGATGAGGGCGGTTGGCGGTGATCGGCGGCGCGCCGCCGCGATCCACGGCCGAGGCGAGAGACGAGGACGGTTAACGGCGATTAGGCGCCGCCCGTAGTCGGCGATCGAGACACCTTGCGTCTTACACGGTTAGCGATCGAGCGTCGTCGCGTCGAGTGGTCTCCCAATGGCCGGAGTCTGGATGTATTTGATGATTTGCATAATGAGCATTGAGCCAAAAGCGTCGTATCGTCTGAGCTTCTCCCACCGACCAATGCCATGGGCCTAAATGGCTAAATCGCCCATCGTCGTGCGCGCGAGTATTGATGGCGAGACAGCGAGTTGGTCCGTGGCCGCGGGCACGCGATTGTTGAGTCACGACGCGAGGTGCGTGGGAGAACAAGCGAGCAGCCCAAGCGATCTCCGATTGACCGATCCAACATGCATTTGTTTAGGCTACTAAAAACTCACGCCTGTGGTGAAGCCCACCTAGCCATGGGCCTAAATCCGCCGGTATCTAGGGATGGAGGTTGGTACTTATAGGGAGGGAAAGCGTGTTGGTTGTGTTGCTGCGGTGAGTTTACGTGTGGTTAGGTAAGGAACAAGTCTTGTAGGAAGGCTGCAAACATGCTAGAACAAATCGCACTCTAGTGATTAAATTGGAAAGGCTTATTTTGTGATTGAAGAATTCTAAGTCATCTCTCCACATATAGCTATTTTTCGGTGGATTCTTTGGAGTTGAAAGTAATCTGTTGGAGGTTTGCCAAGCTTTGATCGGTATAATAACTTTTAGCAACCACACCTTTAGATTTGAAAAACTTAGGTAATTAGGTATCCATGGTTTAGTTCTCACTTCACCAAAAGTGAGGAGTAACCTAATTTATTCATTGTAAGTAATTCATATCTAAGAAGTCGATAATACTTCTTAAAAGAAAAGAAATCGACAATACTAACTTGAGTGAACTTTATTGTTGAAGTGAGGTTACTATGTTTTGGATCATGGGTGTGACACTTTCGATCCCTTTCGTCCAAGGAAGCGGCTAAGACCATTACAGACTAGCTGAAAATGTCATGTTGAAAGCGACGGACAATTAATCGCCTAGCATGGACACGTAAGATTTCCTAAAGGTGGTGCTTATTGCATCATTCCAAAACACAACAGTGTTCTCCATCGAACTAGCACAAATTATCCCAACTTGTCTGAATTTGTAATTTATTAAAGTTCGTGGCGTGTTAATTCCATCCGAGAGAGTACATACATGTATCAGAGCTAATTGACATACAAAAGCTTCGTGTTTACCCGGATGTAATGAGTGGATCTGTTGTAGCCGTCGCAGGTGCTTGTTATAAGCTAGCTAGGAACACGCTTTAGACTTACTAGTCGATAACTCATACATCTGCACGGGCTAGTTTCTTAGATAAACTCACTTAGATCTGCTAATTTAGATTGTATTTGATATTTGTTATAATCTTGGTGCATTAGATCAGCATAAAAGCTTTTTCTTTTCTTTATTAATGTGAAATTTTCTCATGGTTCATAATTAGTATAGTTAATATATTATATTATAAATTTTAATAATTTTATAATTTAGCATTGTAATTCACATACAAATCAAAATTTTAAGCATCCTTTAATTTATTCCTAATTGTATACTTCTCGATTGTACTTTTGGTGGATTTTTTTTTCAATTTATCTTTGGAATTAGTACGAGAATCCGCATTCTATTTTATTTATTATTACTCGAATTTTATTTTTAGGTTTACTCTCAAATTACAATGGAAATAAAATTGCTAATTTTTATTTCTAATTTTAGTTAATTTGACTTGTACTTGATATAGACTCGTTGCATCAAAAACTATAGGACAAATGTGCTAATTTTTAATTATTATTCTAAATTTTAGTTATTTATCTTGTTCTTAGTGCCAAGAGAACCTTATAAAATTGAGCAGTTGAGTAATTATTATTGAGTTTGCATATTTTTCATAATGCGGGTGGATTTTTTAGTTTTAGGTCGGAATTCATATGAAAATTTATATTTTTTTATTATTATTTTGAATTTATTTTTAGTGTTTACTTTGGAATTTCTAAGAAATTATAATTGATTATTTATTTTATTTTTATTCTGAATTTTACTTAATTTGGCTTGTACTTGAGATAGACTTATTGTTTTAATTTTCTAATTTTGTTTAATTATTATTCCAAATTTTTGATATTTATGTATTTACTTTGAAAATCACATGGAAGTCGATCGCTATTTTTTTTCATTTTCATTCGAATTTTAGTTTACTTAATTTGGCTTGTACTTGAGATAGACTCGTCATTTTAATTTGCTAATTTTATTTAATTATAATTTCAAATTTTATTTATTTATGGATTTACATTGAAAATAGTATGAAATTCAGATTGCTAATTTCTTTAATGTTTTATTCAAATTTTTCTTAATTTATATTGTACTTGATATGGACTCTTTCTTTTAATCTAAATCGTTATAACTCGGGCCCAACAAATAGATGGCCAGATCTCTTTCTAGTGGTATTTTGGCCTACCAAAGGGGCTGGTCTACTGATCGCGCGTCACGGGATTTCCGGATTTCAAAATTCAAAACTCCTCCCATCGGCGTTTCTCGCGATGGAATGAGCGCTTGGGGAGATCGTGGATTCTCTCTGCGCGTCACGCTAGTGCCTTCCATGGCGAGATCGCGAGTCCGTCTCGGTGTTGCTTTCGCGGATCACGTGATCCCGGCCGGTTTGAAGGGGAATTATTGTTCTTGACAATGTCTAGATTGGCGATCCGATCGTGCAAAGTCAC
Organism: Guadua angustifolia; assembly: GCA_036346375.1. NCBI lineage: Eukaryota > Viridiplantae > Streptophyta > Magnoliopsida > Poales > Poaceae > Guadua > Guadua angustifolia. The sequence continues at coordinate 37,902,963 of CM070502.1, forward strand.
CAAATTGTGGCTTGGCTTCGTAGGAAGCGGCGGCCTTGAAGGACGAGGGTTGGCTCAAGGGTAATGACGAAAAATGCCAAAGGATCGAGGTATTATCTCTAGCTCCTTGAAGTCTCAATGCATGATCTTCGCCCATGTATCCGGCCGTCGCAATGAGATCGGTGGCGGTGGATCTATCTCTCTCTTTGTGAGGCGTCGTGCCGCCGTTAAATGATGGCGCCGAGTGCGGCTGGCTCCATGTTAGGCGGGTTGTGCGGATCGGGCAAGATCGGTGGTTTCTTCAATTGGGGGAGAGGGAAGGATGCGGATGAGGCGGCGCCATGGCGGCCGTGCTCATTCGATCCTCTTGCAACAATGGTGGCTTTGTTCTGAGTCAATCTCGCGATGTGCAGCGGATCGCATGAGGATATTGGGTGACGATGCTTTAAGAATCAATTTCGCGATCATGGCGGGACGGCGGCCGCTTGGTGGCGATCGATTTAATGGTCGCAGCTATGGTGGTCCACTTCGCCCCTCGTGGTGGTCTTCGCCCCCAAGATTTCAAGTTGGTGGTCATGGACGATATGGAGTCCGTGATCGCGTTCAAGATTTTGGGGGCAATGATTCAAATAGCGCGGTGTTCTTGGTGGTGGCGTCGAATGTTGGAAACCAGGTGCCGGATTGTGGCGCCTGAATGTTGGAAATCTAGGGTGCGGATTGCTTCTTGAAGAAGATTTCGATGATGTTTTCGCTAGCAATTCAATGAAAAGGAGAACTCTGCGATCGGTGGTAGCAACCAAGGCTTCTCTTTTTTTTTTTTGTTTTGTTTAAGGGTGTGTGCTTTTTGTTAGCGGTAGGGAGAAATTTAAGGACTTGTATCATCTTGATGTAATGTTCTTGAAATTAATAAAATCTTCCTTCATCTAAAAAAAAGATCTCTTTCTAGTTAATGTAAGAGCTTCCTCGAGTGCCTAATTAGTATAGGTATAGATAGATTCCTAATAATCGCTAGGATTAGTGAAGACTATTTCCTTCATATCGAGATATATCAGAATGAACACAAACTTCTTCCTCCTCTTTATACATTTTCTACTATCCAACCCATCGAAGCATGCGATGCTTGAGGACGGTCGGACAAGCACTAGCATCATTCTCGCATTTAGAAAACCTATTAACATCACATATACCTTCCCTCTTTATTTCCTGCTCATACGTGTAGCTCGAAAGAAAGTATGCCTCCAAATGGCCTTCGAGTTCTTCCTCCTTACACTACTACAAAAGAGACTATATTAGACACATCATCACAGGCGGTTTTAGGAACAAACTATGCGTGATGCATTCGACACATCGCGAGACGGTTTTGGATGCAACCATCTGCGATGTCGATTATCACAGAGCGGTTTGAAAACCGAACCGCCTCGTGGTGAAAGGGAGAAGTTCACAGATGGTTTATGGATAAAACCGGTGTGATGATGGAAATATCATAGGCGATTTTATCGACAAACCGATTGTGATGATAGGTATAACTTGGCGAGCGGTTTGTGGATAAAGCGATGCGTGATATTGCCCTTATCATTGGCGTTTTTATCGATGAACCGTTTGTGATCATCAATTGAAATCAGCAAATCGCACCATACAAAAAAAGACTCTTGAATTGCATGAGAACTAAATTGCATTATATATATAAGAAGATCATTACAAAAGTATTATAAGAAGCATTATAATGCATTATAGATTGCATTATAAGAAGCATTACAAAAGATCGACTACGTACAAAAGTATTTTAACTCAAAAGACTAGCTACTCGTAAATGCGTGGTGAGTCGGAGGGGAGGCGTCGGGTCGGGCGGGTCCTCGTGTGGCCGTCGGGTCCTCGCTCGAGCCGGCTCGATGCAGGTCATCCTCCGGCTCGATCGTCGTGATATCCCTCGTGAGTCGTAGCTTTTGTCGTCGCCGAGGAGGAGGTGGCGGGACGCTTTGTTCGACGCAGATGGAGGCGAGGCGCCGGAGGGGCATGGGTGGAGGCGAGTCGGTCGAGGCGTGGGTGGGCGGAGGCACTGTCGAAGAAGCGGGCGACCATAGAGATGGCGCGGCGTGGCGCCATGACCATTGGCGCATGGGCATCTTGGCGGTGCAGGTGGAGGTGGCGGTGTCGGTGGGGTGGAGCCATCGGAGGAGGAACTGTCGGAGGAGCTGTTTGGTGGGTTGTTCATGGCGGCGGCGGAGGGCCGGGATGTTTTTCTGCTAATGATGAAGTGCAGAGGCGGTCGAAAAGCCTCTCTGTTCATATAGGTGTGAATTTGTATTGGGAAACAAAACACCGTCTGGAATTAACGATCAACATGCATTGGGAAGATGAAACAATCAGTACTGAAAAGACTGCGCGCGTCTGCATTGGGAAGACGAAATGATCAAGCATTGGGAAGATGAAACGATCACAGACGGTTTGTAGATAAAACCGTTTGTGATGGAGTCATCGCAGACGGTTTTATCCAAAGACCGTCTGTGATATCATGACATCACAGATAGTGTGTAGATAAAACCGTCTGCGAAGTCTCCATCACAAAGCAGACGGTTTTTTGTACAAACCGTTTGTGATGTGATGACATCGCAGACGGTTTTACATACAAAGCGTCTGCGTTGTCATCACATCACAGACGCTTTGTATGTAAAACCGTCTGCGATGATACCTCTTACTTGTATAAGACAGAGAGCCTCGACCACCTCTGTATTTTCAGGTTTTCCTCGTTATTTCTAAGGTGGCTAGGATTGAGAGGCGTTCTGGTGAAAGAGACCCTAGATTTGGAGATTTCATTGCAGATCCTTGTGCTCTTGGTCATCCAAGGTTAGTAATTGCTTCTAATCTGAATTACATTTTAGATCTAGCTTGGGGGAAATGAAGCTGTGTTCTAGATCTAGCTTATTGTATCTATTTTGGTGAAGAGGGAAATGAAGCTGGTTAATTTGTTCTCTGTGATGTGAAGTAGATACATTTGCTATACCTTGTGCAGATCTATTTGTACTTTATGATCTAAATTTGTCGTTTAACATGTATTGTTACATATGTTACGTAGATGAATCGAAGTTGGATGTACGCTGAGAACCATGCGAGCACCGAGTACATTAATGGTGTCTCCGCTTTTAGAAGAGCTGCAGAGGCAGATATGTCAAACAAGGGGGTGGAATTTATGCCTTGTCCATGCATTGACTGTGAGAATCTCCAGATGTTTCGAAACCCAGCGCAGATTGAAGCACACTTGATTTTACGGGGTTTCAAAAGGGGGTATACATATTGGACCAGTCACGGTGAAGAGAAGATTATACAGGGACCAAGTAGTACTACCATCATGGACGAAGTCGATGATATTCCGGATGATATCAACTGTACTTTTGATGATAATCTGGATCAGATGCTATGGGATGCAGAAGGGAACCGTGATGAGCAGGAGTATGTAAAATTTCGAGGCTTGATGGACGACTCGGAGAAACCCTTGTTCCCAGGTTGCAAGTCCAAATACACAAAATTGTCATCCGTGCTGGAATTGCTGAAATTAAAGGCAAGCAACGGTTGGTCCGATAAGAGTTTCACGGCGCTATTAGGTCTGTTAGCGGATATGCTTCCGGAGGGAAACGAGTTGCCGACAACCACTTACAAAGCCAAAAAGGTTCTTTGTCCCTTGGGAATGGAAGTAGAAAAAATACATGTATGTCCAAATTACTGTATCTTGTACCGCAAACAGTACACAAACTTACATGTATGTCCGATGTGCAATGCATCCAGGTACAAGCGTAAAGATAGATCGGATGACGACAACGAGGGCATAGAGGTGAAGAAAGGACCTCCCGCTAAGGTGGCATGGTATCTGCCTATAATTCCCCGTTTGAAGCGGTTGCTTGTGAACCCAAAAGAGGCAAAATTGCTTCGATGGCACTCGGATGAGTGTAAGAACGATGGAATGACTAGGCACCCTGCTGATTCAACTTAGTGGAGAAACATTGATAGGAGGTTTGAAGAATTCACAGTGGATCCGAGGAATATAAGGTTCGGATTGAGTACAGATGGAATGAATCCTTTCGGTAATATGAGCAGCCGTCATAGCACTTAGCCTGTAAATCTCTGTGTGTACAACCTTCCTCCTTGGTTGTATATGAAGCGAAAGTACATATTAATGTCTCTACTCATCGAAGGCCTGAAGCAACCTGAGAACGATATTGATGTGTACCTAGCACCATTGGTGGAAGATCTCAACACATTGTGGGCTCCTGGGGTACAGGTATGGGATGCTCACAAACGAGAGTACTTCACTTTGTCTTGCCTATTGTTCTACACTATAAATGATTATCCTGCCCTTGCTAACCTGTCGAGACAGAGTACAAAAGGAGCCAAAGCATGTACACACTGCTTGGATGACACCGAGATTGTTTGGCTGAATTACTTATGCAAAACCGTGTACATGCGTCACTGTAGGTTCCTTCGGAGAAATCACCCATACCGTAAGATGAAGAAACAATTCGATGGCATCACTGAAGACGCTTTAGCTCCAAAGCCTTTAAGCAGGATAGACATTCATGATATGGTTAGGAAGTTGGATGTTGCGCTAGGGAAGGGACGTAAATCGAGGACCCGTGAGAAGAGTATGTGGAAGAAGAGATCAATATTTTGAGACCTACCTTATTGGGAGCACCTAGAAGTTCTGCACTGCATCGACGTGATACATGTAGAGAAGAATGTCTGGGATAGCTTGATTGGTCTCTTACTGAACATTAAGGGTAAAACAAAGGACGGTATCAATGCATGACTTGACTTGGTCGATATGGGTATCAGACCTGAGTTAGCACCGAAAGAGACTGATCAAAATTTGAACATCTCGCGAGCACGCTAGTTACACTCTGTCCAAGGCGAGAGAAAGGCGTGCGGTGCTTACATGGTGTGAAAGTTCCATCCGGTTACTCATCCAACATGAAGAGACTTGTTTCGATGCACGATTTGAGTTTAATTGGATGTTTCTAGGCTTAATTTTGCTATGATTTCTTTGATTCCTAAAGAGAATAATGTTAGGAGTATTAAGCAGTTCAGACCCATTAGTTTCTTGAATTGCGATTACAAGATTATTACCAAGGTTTCGACTAATAGGATTGGCTCGATCGTAATAGAATTATTATGCAAAATCAATCTACCTTTATTAAAATAGATATATTTTAGAGAGTGTGGTGACGGCGCATGGGGTTATTCATAAGATCCATCGAGAGAAAAATAAAGTGCGGTTCTTAAAATGGATTACGAAAAAGCATATGATATGGTTAACTGGAGTTTTCTTATTGATATTCTAGGTAAAAGGGGTTTTGGGGTTAAGTGGATAGCTTGGATTCATTCTATCTTAAGTAAAGGTTCTGTGGGGGTGAAAATTAATGGTGTGGAGAGTAATTTTTTCAATACTGATAAGGGTTTGAGGTAGGGAGATCCATTATCTCCAATTCTTTTCAATCTAGTAGCTGATGTCTTTTCTCGTATTCTTCATAAAGTTGCTAATAATGGGATAGTCAAAGGTTTATGTGATGATTTATGCTCTGGGGGTATTATGAGTTTGTATTATGCTGATGATACTATTTTGTTCTTGAAGAATACTGAGAACTACGCTTTGCATCTTAAATGGCTTTTTATTTGTTTCGAACAAATGTCTGAGATGAGGATTAACTTTCATAAAAGTGAATTGATTGCTATTGATTGTGATGATGAGGAGATTGGTAAATATGCTAGTATTTTTTGTTGTAAGGTTAGTAATTTTCCTATTAAGTATCTTGGTATCCCGCTTCATCATGACAAAATTAAGAGGGAGGATTTTCAGCCTCTTGTAGATAAAATTTTGAAAAGAATTGCAGGTTGGAGAGGTAAACTTCTCTCGTATAGTGGGTGGTTAATTCTTATCAAATCTTGCTTAGCCAGTATTCCTCTCTATTTACTGTCCTTCTTTAAATTTCCTAAATGGGCTTTAGATCTCATCAATTCTCATATGGCGAACTGCCTTTGGAATGATTATGAAGGGCATAATAAGTTACATTTGGCTAATTGGCATCTAGTTTGTATGAAAAAAGAGTATGGGGGTCTTGGAGTGCCTAATTTAAAAGATTTAAACATGTGTCTTCTTGCTTCCTGGATTCAAAGGTTTTGCGTCAATGAGGATAAGCTTTGGAAGAATTTGATCAAATTTAAATATAAAACTGAAAACCCCAATATCTTTCTTTCTGATACTAAGCATGCATCATCTTTTGGAAAGGGGTTGTTTGGGCTATCACGAGCTACCAAATTCGGGTATAAATGGTTGGTTGGGAATGAAACTAAAGTAAGGTTTTGGGAGGATATCTGGTTTGGCAATTCGTGTTTGGCCGTTCAATTTTGGGATCTTTACGTTTTAGTTAATGAAAAAGGCGCTATGATTGCTGAAATTTGGGATGGCTCTAATGTTAAGTGCTCGTTTGAAGAACTTTTGTGATAATATGTTGATCGGTGGTTCGAATTTGGTTGAAGTGGCGAATACTTTAAGTCTTATTAAGTGATGAGGATGCTCTGGTTTGGCAGTATAATAGTAATGGCATCTATTCGGTTAGATCCCTTTATGCTATCATCAATTTTAGAGGTGTGTTACGGTGTTTATACTGCGATGTGGAGTTTGATTGTGCCCTCTAAGATTCATTTTTTCCTCGGCTTATCTCTCATAACAAAATTATGACTAAGGATAATCTATTGAAAAGAGGTTTGAACAAAGGTTCTTGTTGCGACTTTTGTGATGAACGAATCTGCTTTTGCATCTTTTCTTTGGCGGTGTTATTGCTAAAAGTGTTTGGAACTTGATTAGTAACTTTTTGAGTTAAGTATTGGTTATAGCTATGAATCGTGGCTCGCTTTTGGATTAGTAATAAGAAAAATGCTGCATTGAATACAATTTGTGCTGTTGTTCTTTGGAGCTTATGGAATGTTAGAAATAACTTGATTTTTCGTTGCTAGTGTTGGATAAGTGTGAAAACAATTTGGAGAAGGATGTTCATTGCGTTGAAAGACTGGAGGCCGCTGTACACGGACGATATGATGGTCAAGTTGGACCAATTTTGCAGGGAACCGGAGATCAGGCTTCGAGCACCACTTATGTTGGAGTTGGGGGCTTCGCATTTAGGGGATCAAAACTGAAGATGGATGGAACTTAGGAAGAAAGCAACATTCTGGAGTTGAAAGCCCATGGCCTCTTTATTAGTAACTTGTTAGATTAACAGTGGTATTGAGGGCTTGGTGTTTATGGAGTTGATGTTTTTGCTTTTTGCCAGTGGTATTGAGGGCTTGGTGTTTATGGAGTTGATGTTTTTGCTTTTTGCCTGGCGGTTTTGGAAGTGTCGAGTTCTTTGGTTGTTTCGATTTTTGCCTATTGTCGTTTGATCTGGTGTAAGCCTTTAAGTGTGTTGTTGGCTGGAGAATATGTGTGTTAGGAGTGGTTGTTGTTGGATGTGGTTTTGCGCGTTACTGGTTGTTAAAATGTTGTGTTTTCAGTTTCAGTAATGATACTGGGGCATTTCTTTTGATATCCTGTTGATCTAAAAAGTGCTACCACGCCCTAGAAGTTCATCGTGGCGGCAATTCTCTGCAGAACACCCTTCCTAGCAACAATTGGGTATGATCATGGTTGAGAGGCGGGTCGATTTGGAGCTTGATCAAGCGGTGAACCCAGTCTTAGAAGTTCTTGTAAATGGCGACATCTGAGCGTCATTTTCATGCCATGGCGAAGATGGGCGATGAAGGCGATGAGGCTTCAAGTGAGCTCGATGATTAGCCAGGATAGAAACAGTTGTGGCTTGACTAGAGGAAACAAGAGAGCAAGAAATTTGTATTAATGGGGAAGAAGTGCTCTGATTCTGCGACTAGAAGTTGGTGGAGCGTGAGCCCATGCTTACACATCGTCCGATATTTTTGTCATGAATTGGTTTGATTCTAAGGTAGTCTTAATCATTTTGAAATTTTCTACAAATTTTTGTGTCGGAAGATTAGGGTATTTAGTATTCATTTTCTTTGGTTTCACTCAATTAGCGCCTTTGTGGATTTCATACAATGATTCCTCAAATTTAACAAATTTTCAAACAATTTTTGAATTTTTAGGGCAGTACAAAATCTATAATCAGAGCTAACATAACTGGTTAAAATATTTCAAAACTTTTAAATAAGGTCCTAGAATAAGTAAGGTTGTCCATAAAAATTTTGGACTTAAAATGTGTTATATAAAAATTACAATAATTACGACAATGTTTCTATATTGAAAATCATTTTTCGGTTTTTATTTTTATTAGATAACACATGAATTTTATTTTATTTGGAAATTTTTATTTTGATTCCATTGTTTATTTTGATTTACTACAAAATTTTTAGATGAATAAAAGTAGTATTTATTTTTATAAAATTCTAACATTGCAACTTTTGCTTTTAAATCAATTCTATTTTTGATTTCTTTTTAGCGACAAATGAGTTCATGTTGTTTTAAAAGTTTTTGGATATGAAATATAGAGGATTTTAAATTTATATAAATTTTTCCAAGATTTATATCTTAAAATATTTTAGATTTTGTATTTTCTGAAAAAAGAAATCATTAATGACAAAAGATTTTCTTAAGAACAAAATTTAAGAGAAATTCTAGAATATATGAAAATTCAAAAATAATTTTTATTTTTAACTCATTTTATAGTCTGTTTATTTTAGAAAAAAATTATATTTCATCTTATACTTAAGTTGAAGAAAATAAGGAAAATGAGTGACATGTTAAATGAAATTCTTGATTTCAAATAAAATTTATATTTAGTTTAACTTTATATCCTAAATTTTTATTTTTCGCATTTTTGGAATTTTTGGGATGTTACACTAGGATATGATCTATAGGTAATTCATCCAGCAATCTTTTATCCTTGACACAAGATCCAAAAGCACATAGAAGGACAAGAGGCAAATCCAAATATGCAGAAAATAAATTACAAAAATTTAAATACTGAATTTAAAGTATAATGTAAATGCTGAAGGTAAATTTAGAATAGGAAAATGAACTTTTATTTCAAGAAAGGGAGGTTTACAAAGTCTCACAATAATGTGGGCAAAGCTCAAATGAGCACCACAACCTTCAAAACCTTTAGGAGAGGGACACTCCTCTCTCCCCCTCTATTTATAGCACAATGGGAGCAAACTCCACCTTTGGATAACTCCCTTCTACCAGAATTAACCTTATCAGGGGTTGAGATTAACTCACAAGCATACATGGGCTGACCCAAAACCCAACAATACAACGGGTTTCGCATGCTTTTCAAAGCACACTAAACCCGCTACTCTATCCTCTTGACCATGATCTAATGGCCCTCCTTGATCCGAGTGGCTCCATGTTATCATCTCATCCATTTCTTATCTTCTCGATTTGCAGTTACTCCATAGCCTTAGTCATCTTTGTCAACAACTTGACCATCTAGACCGTAGCTCTCCCAGCTTAGTCCCAATCTCCTCCGCCTTACCATGAGCTAGCACTGAAAACTTGCAACCAACATAGACAAGGGAAAACACTTCACATAGCAATGTCTAACAACATATGCAACTAAATCAACACAGAGCCAAAATGATACACACTTTGTAGTTTACAATCTTTTCCAACCAGTTCATAAATTGTCCTGATTAGTTCACAACCATTCCCAACCAGTTTACAAACTATCCCGACCAGTTCACAACCAGTCCCAATCAGTTTACAAACTGATCAAACTCAAACTTGTGCTCAATTCATGAAATATTATCATCAGATTAAAAATGTAATAAGACAAAAGTTCAATTTACTTTAGCTCTCAATTTTATTTTCCAAACAAGCAGAAATGAAATGGGAATCTATCAGCACGGTGCTTTGGCGTTGATCACTATTAAATTGCAAAAGCATAGGACACAATACTAGACAGGGGATCGTACTGAAACAAGATCGATGACACTTCACTTGGTCAACATACAAAACATCAATATTTCCTTCAACCAGACAGAAAGTATTACACGTAAACACCACTCAAAAGGACACAATACATTGAAGAATAAAAGAACATTAACTCTTTGATAGTAACAAATGTGAATAAATGTTCTCTAGAATTGAGCTTGAATGCGGTCTCGATCATCTTGTCCACTTGGAAGGCCTTGGCTAGGATATCATCCGAGATGGTTTGCCGACCGAATCTGACGTTGGCGGTTATTACTCGAGGTTACGGGCTGCTCAAAGCGCAAGGGCTCTGACATTGGTCGTTCCATAGTTGAATTGGAAATGGATCAAACCCTGAGGGAACACAAAGACATCCCCTTTGTTAAGAACCTTTGTGAACAACTTGCTATCAGGGTTGGACGTCACAAAACCAACATAGAGAGAGCCCTCCAGCACCGTCAGGATCTCAGTGGCACGTGGGTGAGTGTGAGGTGGGTTGAGGCCATATGGAGCATAATCTATGCGAGCAAGGGAGATGCCCATGGTGTTAAGCCCATCGATCTGCGCGATGTTGACTACACATCCAGTGAGCCACTGCTTGTTGGTTGTGTTGCCGGCCATATGAAGGCCAGAGAAGAAGAAGTCTTCGGCGATGACATCCTTTGCGTCCTTACATGGAAACCCATTGACCACGCTGCGTGCGTGCAGAATCATCAAATATATGTAAACCGTGGTAAGTAACGCTTTGTTTACTAATAGAAATTTTGGTGCATTCTCTTTATATTCTGTTACTAAGGAGTATAAGTTAAATTTAAAGTTTATTTTCAAGGTGTATTGTAGACTTGTTTACCAATAAAACTATTCACAAACTAACAAACTAAGTACACGATAGCATTATGTAGGAGTAAAATTAATCATGCTTACACACCTTTAGACATCTTATCGACGACGAAATCTGCGAAGGCTCGGATCGGAGGCGGTGGCAATGAGTATGACAAAGCCAAGAGGGTGCGGCAAGGCGAAGGCATGGCTGGCAGCCATTTGTGCCCCTCTTTCGTTTACTGAAATCAAAGGGAATGATGTGAGCTGAGTAGTATGGTTTTTTGATGGTTGACTTCTGTGATTGTTGTGGTATCTAGGGATGGAGGAGGTTGGTACTTATAGGGAGGGAAAGCGTGTTAATTAGTTGTGTACGTTGCCTGCAGGTGAGTTTACGTGTGGTTAGGTAACGAACAAGTCTCGTAGGAAGGCCTGCATATATGCTAGAACAAATCGCATGCACTCTGGTGATTAAATTGCAAAGGCTTATTTTTGTGATTGAAGAATTATAGGCCATCTCTCCGCATAGAGCTAATTTTCCCAGGTGGATTACTGGAGTTGAAAGTAATTTTATCTGTTGGAGGTTTGCCAAGCCTGATCGGCGCACTAACTTTTTTGCAACCACGCCTTTAGATTTGAAAAACTTAGGTAATTAGGTATCCGCGGTTTCATTCTCGCTTCACCAAAAGTATGGAGTAACCTAATTTATTCCGCTGTAAGTAATTCATATCTAAGAAGTCGATAATACTTCTTAAAAAGAAAAGAAATTGACAATACTAACTTGAGTGAACGTTATTGTTGAAGTCACGGTAACTATGTTCGGATCTTGGGTGTGACACTTCGATCCCTTTCGTCCGAGGAGCAGCTAAGACCATTCTGAGACTAGCTGAAAATGTCAAGTTAAGCGACAGACAATTAATCTGCCTAGCAGGGACGCAGATGATCGATGTCCTAAAGGTGTTGCTTATTGCATCATTCCAAAACACAACAGGTGTTCCCCAACGAACTAGCACAAATTATCCCAACTTGTGCTTAATTTGTAATTTATTTAAGTTCATGGCGCCTGTTAATTCCATCTGGAGAGAGTACATACGTGTATCTGACTAATTCAGCGTAGAAAAGCTTCATGTTTACCCAGATGTAATGAGTGGATCTGTTGTAGCCGTCGCTGGGTGCCCAGCTGCAAGATAGGATTAGTGAAGACCATTTCCTTCGTATCCGGATATATCAGAATGAACACAATTTTTCTTCTTCCTTCCTCTATACATAGTTCTACCATCCAACCACTACTACGGAAAGTCTTATATTAGACGTCTCTTCATAGACAGTTCCTCAAAACCATCAGTCACTACTACACAACAGGCAATCCTTGCCGCCATATCACTGCCGGTTGGGCTAGAGCCGTTAGTAATAACATATCACTGCCGGTTCGTAAAATCGGCAGCACGGGAAACATATCATTGTCGGTTTGAGAAACTAACCGGTAGTGATAACACACTATCACTACCGGTTTATAGCCAAAACTAGAAGTGAAATATCATTGCCGGTTCCATTTATAACCGACAGTGATATCGAAACTTTTACTATCGGTTTTACTCTTTAGCAAGCGGTGATATGTATTTTCCCACGCATCCGAATTTTCCCGTGTAATATGACCTTATCACTTTGGGATTCTGCGTAGAGCGGTAGTGATAAATATTATATTGCTGGCCTTGACCGACGCCTTCCCGGCCAAAGCGTAAGCAGATCCTCTCTGTTTGTTCGGTTATTATTTTCTTGGCGAGGTGCTGCTGAAAAATTGTGTTAATATTTTTGTCATATTTCTCTTCGAGGCAACATCTTCTCCAACCGAGTAGCACACAGAGGATCTCTATTTTGCTCAGTAGTTATTATCTTGGCGAGTTGCTGTTGAAAAATTGTATTAAAATTTGTCTCCTATTTCTCTTCGAGGTTACTAACTTGATCTATGTTATATTTGTAGTAAAATTTTACTTTATAGATTGCTCTAGATGTTGATAATTGCTGATTGTATGGTGTGAATATTTTAGGTCGGTGGTGCTCAAATTAAGATCTAGCTAAATTATTGAATAAATTATAATTCTTATCCATTTTAGTGATGTAGTGGATTTTAAGTAATGAAAATTGCTAGACGGACAATTATGCATAATTGTAATTATTTTAAATAATGAAAAATTGTTATATGGATTTTAAATAGTAAAAATTGCTAGATGAATTATAAATAGTGAGAATGGCTAGTTGAATATTAAAATAATGAAAAATGGTAGATAGATTTTCCAATAATGAAAGTTGCAAGATACATAATTATTTAGAAATATATCCTTCTATTCAATTATATGCTTGTTTGATGTATATTAATTTAATTTAATAGTGCTACATAACAAAATGAAATGAATAATCTTCTAAATAATTAAAAATGCTAGATGGATATTTAAATAGTGAAAAAGGTTTGATGTATTTTAATATAGGCAAAATTGCTAGATATATTTGTAAATCTAATCATTTACAATTATATTGTTATTTGTAGTTATGTGCTTATAATGTGTTTATCGTTTTAATTAATTAGCACTGCATGACTAATGTAAAGAATAAATTATTTTGGTATCGTTTATTGATATACTGAAATGTAGTTTGATATAATTAACTGTAGATGGACCGAAAGTGGATGTATAACACGGATCATCGTGGTCCAGAGTTCTTTAATGGTGTGACTTGTTTTCTGAATGTGGCTGCGACACACAAGTTTAAGAACATGGTGGACTATATGTGTTGTCCATGCATTGATTGCAAAAATGAGAAGCTATTTTCTAACATAGAGTCGATACGTGCACACTTGCTTTGAAGGGGTTTCAAGGCTAACTATATCTATTGGACCTAGCACGATGAAGATGATATTGTATATGAAGGGCAACACATTGATGAAGATGAAAGAGACAACGATATGACAGCGGTGGAAGATGCGTTCGTTGATAGCCACGAAGATAATCTAGATCAAATATTGCTTGATGGAGAGGGGGACTTCACGAGTGAAAGAGAGTTTTAAAAGTTCCAGCGTATGGTAGAGGACTCTACAACGCAATTGTACACGGGGTGCAAGGAGGAACACAAAAGTCGCATACCGTGCTTTCCTCTGCAGAGTTGAAGGCAAGCAATGGTTGGTCAGATAAGAGCTTTCTTGGTTGTTATGTCTCTTGGGGAACTTGCTTCCAGAGGGTAACGTGTTGCCTGCAACTACATACCAGGCCAACCAGGTTGTCTACCTGTTGGGACTGGAAGTACAAAGAATACACACATGTCCAAATGATTGCATATTGTATTGCAATGAGTTTGCAGACATGGATGCCTATGTTGTTTGCAAAGCAAAGCGGTATCAGAGCAATGATAATGATATCGAGAACGATGATGTCGGGGTGAAGCATAAGAAGAAGGGGTGTCCCCGTAAGGTGGTGTGGTATTTCCCTATAATCTCTCGTCTGAAGCGATTGTTTACGAACAAAAGGTATACCCAATTGCTACAATGGCATGCTGAAGTGCGTAAGAAGGATGGAATGCTCAGACACCCTGCTGATTCTGTGCAATGGAGGAACATCGACAGAAAATATAAGAAGCATTTTGCATATTATGTGAGGAATATAAGGTTCGGGTTGAGTACGGATGGGATGAATCCTTTTGGCAACATGAGTAGTTGTTGGTGTACTTTGCACCGGGGTACCCTCTCCGTCGTAGAAGTAATAGGCCCAAGAAGTGGCTGGCCCGATTTAGCGTCTGTCAGGCGTAGGCGAAACACGCCCTACCATGCAAGGCGAGCGCTCACGTGGCCCTGGCTGGCGACTGGTGATCACACCTTTCATGCGGGCGGCGACTTCATAGCATCTGGCCAGGCGGTAAGCGAGCATGCCACCTTGCCGGGCAAATGTAACATCCCAAATTTTGGCTTTTTATTTATTTAATATTATTTTATTGTAATTTATGATTCTTGTGAATTTTCTGGATTTATTTGGATTTTTTTAGATTTATTTGAATTATTTTGAATTAAAATATATTGCCTTTTGTTGAGAATTAATTATAAAAAGAAAAGTTTAAAATAAAGTTTTGCCAAAAATATTTTATTTAAGTCCAGAATGTCTCAAAGTATTTTTGAGATTTTTCTTGGAATTTTTAAAGTATTTTTATTGCCATAAACAAATCAAATTATTTTCTTGGATTATTTTAAATTAGAAAAACCCGGAAAATCCTGTGAACAGTAACGGGCCGAAGCCCATCCTTTGTGGCCCGGCGGTGATTTGGGAGGGTTAGCAGCGGCCGTCGGATCGCCATCCAGCGGCCATTTTCAAGCGCGTCAATTACTAAACCTAATCGCTGCGGTAGTCGGATTTTCATCGCACGGCCATCATCAACCCATCCGATTCGGAAACCTAACTAACTTGGGCCGTCAGTTGTAGCGGATGAGATTGTCTGCGTCTGGACTCGTCTTGGCCGTCGGATCAAGATCGCCTGTTGCTCATCGTCGTCTCCGTGAAGGACTCGGAGAGTCTAGCTCGCTTACGCGCCGCCTTGCCGTAGTAGTAAACTTTCCGAGTTGCGGCGCCCGTGCGGTATTTGGACCTAGGGACCCCTCCGAGACTTATCTCGATCCGCCGCACCTTTTCTCTGTTGCGCCGGCGGAACACCGTGAAGTCCACGCAAGCTCACCGGAGTATTGGAGATCTTCGCGCGCCATAGCCGCCGATAGGGATTCTCTTCGCCGTTCGAGGTGGATCTGAACTCGTCGCGTCGAGGCGTGCTTGTTCGCCACTCACGTCGCCGAGTCTCACCAAACGCCATCGGAAGGTCGTCGTCTTCAAGTCCGGTGAAGCCGCCGCCGCCGCCGCCATCACCAAGTTCGCATCATCGGTAGTCGGATTACCCTTGGACGGCGAGATCAAGCCACATCGCGAATAAGCAGCGCATCGCCTCGGATATTCGTCGCCGTCCGATCGAAGGTGAATGCCCACAATTGAGCCACGTTGCCTTGGGTACAGTAAACCACTCGGGTAGGCCTTAGCCGCTTGATCTAGATCCAGTGGCTATCACTTCGCCACGTCATTAGATTGAATGGTAGCCGTTAGATTGGTTTTGGGCGGCCTAGATCGTGCACGCTGCGTTAGCAGCAGCCCGAGCGAGGTGACATCGTGGCGCCGTCATAATTCGGATTTTTCTTTATAAAAATAATTCGGTTAATTCGGATTTTCCAATTTTATGGATTTTACAGGAATTTGAATTTTTCGAGGGCTCGTTCTCCCTCATACGAACTCCGATTGAGGTGATTCAAATTCCTGAAAAATTTTAAAATTGAGATCTATCTAATGGTGATTTTCGTTGGATTTTTAGAGTCTATTTGTTCTTTGGTTTTGGTGTTTATTTGCTATTTCTTTTCGATTCGCGTAGACGTTGAATTGTGCGAGGCTTCGGAGGAGGAATTGGCAACTCAGGAGCAAATTTCAGAGCAAGACCAGGAACTTAACCAAGGCAAGTTGTGCTTTGATCATGTTGTACCCATGTTTGCAAAATTGCTATTTTGATTTACCTTATTGCATGTTATTTTACGAGTATAAATGATTTCAACCTAAATTTGGGATTAGCTAATGTACCCTTTGAATTACACCCTACCTTGTTAATTGGATGCCATACTCCACTTGTCACCTTAGGTTGGTTCACTATAGTTGGTTAATAATGAAATCAACATGGATGGTTAGATCGGATTAGATTGCTTAGCCATACCACGTCGTCACATGTACATGAAATGTTGATTAATAATTTTAACTAATGGAATATGGAACAATGAAGTTAACTTGTGTGTCATGTGTGGTCACACAAAGAGATTGAGTTAATCGTGGCGAGGAGGTCACTGTGATGTTGACTTGTGAGAAGCACGTGGTGCTTGGTAACCAAGGGTGATAATCATTTTTGATTGAAGCAAGTGGAAGGGCAAGTGTGCTGGGTGGGCTCGGTGGAGCTAAGGGTATGTGCAAGTCTTGCTTGATCAATCCTAAGGACTTAACCTTGCGAGCCTTTGACTGAGTTAATCATGCAACCACATATACATTATGGGGCGCCTAGTGACTAATTTACAAATGCTTTGCTTGAGTGCTATCGTGGTGGTGTGAGTCGGGTGTGCGGATGAAACTCACATGGCGCAAGAAGGGGCCCTATTGTGGTAGTGTAGCCCTTGATGTTGAAACCTCGTGGTAGCTTGGGTTAAGAGGATGCGTTGTAAAGGATTTGTTATAATCATTCGCCTGTGTGGTGCATGGTTGTATCATGTGAGTAAAGTGCATAACCTCTGCAGAGTGTATAAACTATTCGGATAGCGGTGCTCACGGTATTGAGCAAAGCTCGGGGATTACAATCAAGGGTTAGTTTAATAAAATGGACAACTGAAAAGGGATGGCAGGATGCCATATGGATGAAGGAACTTGACTTAGGATGGAAACTTGATTTACTTGAGAATCTTTGAATCTATTACTGTTATTATTTGTTTTACTGTCTTTTTCAATCTACATATTGTATGTGTTTGCAAATGCTGCTTCACTGCAAGTAAACCCTTAGCCTTCCTTTGGAATAAGCCTTGCATATAGTTATGGTAGAGATGCATTCTATGCACAACTTGTTGAGTACGTGTTGGTGTACTCACCCTTGCTTAACAACCAACAACAGTGGAGGAATCATCACCGTTATTGGAGGAGGACTCTTGGGTGGACACGAGTCTCTAGGCCAAGCCTTGTCAGTCGCCTGTGGTGTACTGATGGGACATCTACGTCTTTTGCTATCTTTCCGCTGCATTTGTTTAAGTCTATTTCAATCTCGCCCATGTGGCAGAATAATGTAAGTGATCATAAGATCATACACTAGTTATATTAAATAAATGAAGTCTTATTCTTCTTATCGTTGTGTATGATATGATGCTTACCGATGTTAAGTCTG
Organism: Guadua angustifolia; assembly: GCA_036346375.1. Lineage (NCBI taxonomy): Eukaryota > Viridiplantae > Streptophyta > Magnoliopsida > Poales > Poaceae > Guadua > Guadua angustifolia. The sequence goes on from CM070502.1 coordinate 37,920,706, forward strand.
TGTGCACTAGCGTTGATCGTGGGAATAGTGCGGTAAAACACGATTGGATTGAATTGGTGAATTCAGGTCCTTCTGAGAGGTGGTATCGAGCATATCTTGTTATGAGTCTTGGCCCTAGTTAGCATGGTGGTATCTTAGGAGTCCAAAACTATTTTCTAAAAGAAAAACCTAAATTGGACTAAGACAACACTCTTGACTCTTCTCGTTCTCTGCTCCTTACCTTTGCTGAAACTTTTGTTTTCTCATGACCGTTTGAGAGATGAGGACTTATCTATTTCCCCCTGTGAATAGATGAGGAGGGCCTTGATCGTCTGAGGAGGCGTGAGGGTGGATTCTGCTTGTGAGTTATGGAAAGTGCTTCAAGTTTTGGGAGATTTCGCCAAACCGATGTATCAAGGCCGGACTTGGATCGTCAACGGAATCACAAGAGGAGTGGTGTGCAAACTTCGAATCTATGCCAGGAATAATGAGAGGTCAAGTCAACCTATTAGCATCACAGTGAGAAGGGCTACTTGGGAGATTGGTATCCGGGAGGCCGTGACTCGCTCTCTGGAGGATTTACTCGACTACTCTGGCATTTGGAGGACACCGTGTTGAGACTCCACCCCATAGTTCGAGATGCTTGGCGTTCCCACGTCACTCACAAGGAGGATGCTACTACAGTACACTTAGCACGATTTGCAGCTGCCCAGGAGGCTCATGCTAGCGACATGGACACAGAATTAAGGACGGTCTATGAAGCGCTCAGAGTTGCGGAGAAGGAATTGCACGAGACCCGAGTGGATTACGAAGAGAAGATCATGGAGCTCGAGGAGGCGTTACAGGAGGGAAGCCGCGCTACACCATCATCATCGGAGGAGATGAAGTCAGAGTACGAGGAACCGGAAGCGTCACCGATTAGGACAAGATCGATTCACGCTAAGCGCCGGCTCACCCGCTTGATGTATCCAGGAAGTTCCGTGGGGATGGCTGGAGGAATAGGAGTCTTAGGATTAAGTTGAGGCTCAAGTGTTGAGTCGCGTCAATAAAGTAGCTTTACCAGTTGTAATAGACGTTAAGGTTGCGTGTTTAGTTTGGTTTTTATTGTTTGTTGGGTGTGCAGTATGTGTTGCATAGCCCTTAGGCTTTTGTAAGCAACCATACCAAGTATAATTAATACAGATCTTAAAAGTTTGGGTTTAACCTATTTTCCCTTTCGAGAATTCTTGCATCTCATCTATGCTATTTCTACCTTACCTAACCCAAAAAGAACTCGTGAGATGGTGAACACTCGTGGTAACAATGGAGCGTCGAAGTGGCCTTGGCAGGAATGATAATTTCAATGGGAAGCGTCACCACACCAAGACCACTGGTAGACATGCAGAACTTAGGAGCTTTCTTAGCGCCTGAGACTTAGCTTATGCAAGCGATGATGCAACAAATGCGAGAATATGACCAATCAATTGCGAGCCACAACAATGTGCAACAAGGCAATAATGGGCCACGTTCTCATTCTAAGCTGTCAGACTTCATGAGAACCCGCCCACCAACATTCTCAGGCAACGCTAACCCTTTGGAGGCCGATGATTGGTTAAGGACCATAGAGAGAAAGCTGCATATCACGCAGTGTGAAGGTAATGAAAAGGTGTTGTATGCATCACACCAACTGGAAGGAACTGCCGCAGAATGGTGGGAGAACTATTGTGCCGCACATGAAGCCCCACAGGAGATTTCTTGGGAGGAGTTTACAGTTGCCTTCCGTCAATACCATGTGCCAGAAGGGATGATGGACCTTAAGAAGGAGGAGTTCAGGGCTTTGAAGCAAGGAGGCCAGTCAGTGGCCGAATATCTGAACAAGTTTACCCAGTTGGCACGATATACACCAGAAGATGTGGCTCTGAGATAAGGCGGAACAATCCCGTTTCATGAAAGGTTTAAACTCGGATTACAGGTGGGATTGATCACCCACAACTTCCCTGATTTTCAGGAGTTGGTCAATAAGGCTTTGATCCTTGAAGATAAGCGCAAGGAGTTGGTTGAAGATCGTAGGCGCAGGATGGCTAGTCAAATGGGCGGCCTACTCGAGTCGGATTAAGGATGTCACCTCAGCGGTTTGCGAGATTCAACCCCAGTTGCCAGCGGGGCATTAGCTCGACACCTCGCCCGATTAACGGAATTTTCAAACACCAGCACCAGGAGGCAATGCACAAGCAGGAAGTCAGCAATCCGTTGTCAAGAAATGCTTCTCTTGTAACGAGCCAGGACATTTCGCCAACAAGTGTCCAAAGAAGGGAAATGTTACTCCAGTTCACTTCAACTCGAAAGCACCACCAAAGACCAAAGCACCGGTGTGAGTGTCAGTACCGGTCGCGATCGGAGCATCGCCTCAAACAACGATGCGTGGAAGGATCAATCATATCACTGCAGATGGAGCTCAGGAAGCATCGGACGTCGTACTGGGTAAATTCTTGGTTAACTCAGTACCAGCTACAGTTTTATTTGATTCGGGAGCTTCGCATTCATTTGTTTCTCGGAGTTTTGCATCGGAGAATGGATTTGCTATTAAGAATCTTAAATGTGTACTTTTAGTCCAAGCCCCAGGATCTGAATTTCGATCTAGCCTTGGGTGTTTGGGAGTTAAGTTGCTTGTGAATGGGATAGAGTTCCTAGCAAATCTTATCCTATTGGATACCCAAACCTTGGATGTTATCCTAGGAATGGATTGGCTATCCAAACATAAGGCTGTGTTGGATTGTGGCCAAAGAATGATATCCCTAGAAAGCCCTAGTGGTAAGAAAGTGGAAGTGCATGCAACCGCAATTCGTGATGGTCAGTTAATGGTCAATAGCGTGAAGGTTGCTAATCTAGAGGATGTTCCAGTAGTTAAAGAATTTCCAGAAGTATTCCCTGGGGATTTACTGGGCATGCCGCCAGATCGGGACATTGAGTTTGTTATTGAGTTAGTACCTGGAACAGCACCTATAGCAAAGAGGCCGTATAGGATGCCAACCGATGAATTAGTGGAAATGAAGAAGCAAATTGAAGAATTGCTCGAGAAAGGGTTCGTTGACCAAGTTCTTCCTCGTGGGGAGCACCAGTTTTATTCGTCAGAAAGAAGGATGGAAGTTTAAGGATGTGCATTGATTATCGTGCACTTAATGAAGTGACGATCAAGAATAAGTATCCTTTACCTAAGATTGATGATCTGTTTGATCAGTTGAGAGGAGCAGGAGTTTTCTCCAAGATAGATCTCCGATCCGGTTACCATCAGTTGAGGATTCGAGAGGAAGATATACCAAAACCGCATTTTCTACCCGCTATGGACATTATGAGTTCTGATTATGTCCTTTGGATTAACCAGTGCTCGGCATATTTCATGAATATGATGAATAAGGTGTTCATGGAATATTTGGATAAATTTGTAGTTGTCTTCATAGGCGATATCCTTGTGTATTCAAGATAGAAGAAGAACGCAGAGCATCCGAGATTGATTCGGAAAAGTTGCGAGAACAACGGTTGTATGCTAAATTCGATAAGTGCGATTTACGGAAGGAGAAGGTGAAATTCTGGCCATGTAATGACCGCTAAAGGAGTTCTTAGTAGATCCAAGTAAAGTGGAAGCTGTGTTGCATTGGGAGTCGCCGAAGACAGTTACCCAAATCCGTAGTTTTCTGGGAATGGCGGGATATTACCGTCGGTTCATAGAAGGATTTTCGACGATTGCGAGACCTCTTACGCAATTGTTAAAGAAGGAGAAGAAGTTTGCATGGACGCCAGAGTGCGAAGAGAGTTTTCAGGAGCTAAAGAAGAGATTAACATCTGCACCGGTGTTAGTATTGCCAGATGTACAGTGTAGTTTTGACATTTACTGCGATGCCTCAAGGCAGGGCCTTGGTTGTGTGTTGATGCAGAATGGCAAGGTGGTGGCTTACGCGTCAAGACAGTTGAGGCCGCATGAAGGGAATTATCCGACGCATGATCTGGAGTTAGCTGCCGTAATGCATGCTTTAAAGATATGGCGTCATTATCTCATTGGCAATAGATGTGAGATATATACAGATCATAAGAGTTTGAAGTACATATTCACCCAGTCAGATCTTAATATGAGGCAGAGAAGATGGCTAGAATTGATTAAGGATTATAATGTTGGAATCCATTATCATCCTGGAAAAGCTAATGTGGTAGCCGATGCTTTGAGTCGTAAAAGCCACAGTGTGAATTTGTTGGTAGTAAGTGATCAACCGAGGTTGTGCGAAGAATTTCAGAAGTTGAGATTAGAAGTTGTGCCGCAAGGATTTTTAGCTACCTTGGAAGTAAAGCCAACCCTTGAGGATCAAATCAGAGAGAGGCAAAGTAAAGATGAGAAGATCAGCAAGATCAAGTCTAAGAAAGAAGAAGGTTTAGCCGAAGATTTCTCTATGGATGAGCAGGGAACTTTGTGGTTTAAAGGTTGAATTTGTGTGCCGAACGAAAAGGAGCTTAAGCAGTTGATTCTAGAAGAAGCACATGATTCTAAGTATTCCATCCATCCAGGAAGTGCCAAGATGTATCAAGACCTTAAGAAGAGATTTTGGTGGCCAAGCATGAAGCATGAAGTAGCAGAACATGTTGCATTGTGTGATGTGTGCCAGAGGGTAAAGGCGATGCATCAAAAACCTGCAGGACTTTTGCAGCCGTTAAAGATTGCCGAATGGAAATGGGAGGAAATTGGTATGGATTTTATCACTGGATTGCCCCAGACTCAAAGAGGTTATGATTCCATATGGGTCATCATTGACCGATTGACTAAAGTTGCTCACTTCATCCTAGTGAAGACAACTTATTCAGGGGATCGATTAGCAGAATTATACATGTCAAGAATTGTGTGTTTGCATGGAGTGCCTAAGAAAATTGTATCGGATCGAGGTACCCAATTTACCTCAAGATTTTGGGATAAACTGCATGAAGCAATGGGAACTCGTCTGAATTTCAGTATTGCTTATCATCCATAGACAGATGGCCAGACAGAAAGAGTTAATCAGATTCTCGAGGATATGTTGAGAGCATGTGCGATATCTTATAGCGCATCTTGGGATAAAAGTTTGCCATATGCAGAATTCAGTTATAACAATAGTTATTAGGCTAGTTTGCAAATGTCACCATTTGAGGCCTTGTATGGTCGAGCTTGCCGTACCCCGTTAAATTGGAATGAAACGGGGGAGCATTCAGTGTTTGGGCCCGAGTTGCTTAGAGAGGCCAAAGAACAAGTTGCCATGATCAGAGAAAGACTAAAAATAGCACAATCATGGCAGAGAGCTATGCTGACAATCGCCGTCGTGATTTGAGTTTCGAACCTAACGATTTCGTGTATCTCAGGGTTACTCCACTCAAAGGTGTAAAAAGGTTCCATGTCAAAGGAAAACTTGCACCTAAATATGTTGGGCCATTTAAGATTTTGAGCCGCCGAGGAGAGGTTGCGTATCAGTTGGAGTTGCCCCAGTCATTAGCAGGAGTCCATGATGTGTTTCATGTGTCGCAACTCAAGAAATGTCTTAGGGTGCCAACAGAGCAAACGCCGTTAGGAGATATCGAGTTGCAAGAGGATTTGACATACAAAGAGCAGCCGATTAAAATTCTGGACGTAATAGAGCGTAGGACCAGGAATAAGTCCACTCGCTTTTGCAGATTTCAATGGAGTAATCATTCGGAAAATGAAGCAACCTGAGAGCATGAAGAAGATCTGAAGGCAGAATTTCCAAACCTATTCTTTAGCTAGCCCTAAATCTCGGGGTCGAGATTCCATTAAGGGGGGGAGGTTTTTAACAACCCAAATTTTGGCTTTTTATTTATTTAATATTATTTTATTGCAATTTATGATTCTTGTGAATTTTCTGGATTTATTTGGATTTTCTGAGATTTATTTGAATTATTTTGAATTAAAATATATTGCCTTTTGTTGAAAATTAATTATAAAAAGAAAAGTTTAAAATAAAGTTTTGCCAAAAATATTTTATTTAAGTCCAGAATGTCTCAAAGTATTTTTGAGATTTTTCTTGGAATTTTTAGAGTATTTTTATTGCCATAAACAAATCAAATTATTTTCTCGAATTATTTTAAATTAGAAAAACCCGGAAAATCCTGTGAACAGTAACGGGCCGAAGCCCATCACTGTGCAGCCGGCCGGTGATTTCGGGAGGGTTAACGCGGATCGTCGGATCGCCATCCAACGGCCATTTTCAAGCCGCGTCAATTACTAAACCCTAATCGCTGCGGGCCGTCGGATTTTCATCGCACGGCCATCATCAACCCACATCGATTCGGAAACCTAACTAACCCGGGCCGTTAGATTTGGCAAGTGGACGAGATCGTGCCATGTCTGGACTCGATACTGACCGTCGGATCAAGATCGCACGGCTACTCATCGTCGTCTCCGTGAAGGACTCGGAGTCCAGTTCCCGCACGTCGCCGCCACCGTAGCAGTAAACTTTCCGAGTTGCCGCGCCCGTGTCGGGTATTTAAGGACCTCGGGACCCCTCCCGAGACTCATCTCAGTCCGCCGCACCTTTTCTCTGTTGCTTGCCGCATGGAGGAACACCGTGAAATCCGCGTGAGCTCACCGGAGTATTGAGGTCTTCGCCCGCGCCATAGCCGCCGATAGGGATTCTCTTCCGCCGCCCGAGGGTGGATCTGAACTTGTCGCGTCGAGACGCGCTTGTTCCGCCGCTCCACGTTGCCAGAGTCTCACCGAAACGCCATCGGAAGGGTTGTTGTCTTCAAGTCCGGTGAAGCCGCCGCCGCCGCTTCGCCATCACCAAGTTTGAGCATCGACAGCCGTCGGATTACCCTTGGACCGCTGAGATCAAGCCACGTCACGGAGTAAGCAGCGCATCGCCTCAGATTTTCATCGCCGTCCGATCGAAGGTGAACGCCCACGATTGAGCCACGTTGCCTTGGGTACAGTAAACCACTCGGGTAAGCCTTAGCCGCTTGATCTAGATCCAGTGGCTATCACTTCGCCACATCATTAGATTGAACGGTAGCCGTTAGATTGGTTTTGGGCGGCCTAGATCATGCCACGCATCGGCCGCAGCAATCCGAGCCAGGGCTGACATCAGCCGCCGTCATAATTCGGATTTTTCTTTATAAAAATAATTCGGTTAATTCGGATTTTCCAATTTTATGGATTTTTCAGGAATTTGAATTTTCCGAGGGCTCGTTCTCCCTCATACGAACTCCGATTGAGGTGATTCAAATTCCTAAAAATTTTTAAAATTGAGATCTATCTAATGGTGATTTTCGTTGGATTTTTAGAGTCTGTTTGTTCTTTGGTTTTGGTGTTTATTTGCTATTTCTTCTCGATTCGCGTAGACGTTGAATTGTGCGAGGCTTCGGAGGAGGAATTGGCAACTCAGGAACAAATTTCAGAGCAAGACTAGGAACTTAACCAAGGCAAGTTGTGCTTTGATCATGTTGCACCCATGTTTGCAAAATTGCTATTTTGATTTACCTTATTGCATGTTATTTTACGAGTATAAATGATTTCAACCTAAATTTGGGATTAGCTAATGTACCCTTTGAATTACACCCTACCATGTTAATTGTATGCCATACTCCACTTGTCACCTTAGGTTGGTTCACTATAGTTGGTTAATAATGAAATCAACATGGATGGTTAGATCGGATTATATTACTTAGCCATGCCACGTCATCACATGTACATGAAATGTTGATTATTAATTTTGACTAATGGAATATGGAACAATGAAGTTAACTTGTGTGTCATGTGTGGTCACACAAAGAGATTGAGTTGTCGTGGCGAGGAGGTCACACAACGATGTTGACTTGTGAGAAGCACATGGTGCTTGGTAACCAACCGGGTGATAATCATTTTAGATTGAAGCAAGTGGAAGGGCAAGTGTGCCAGGGTGGGCTCAGTGGAGCTGAGGGTATGTGCAAGTCTTGCTTCGATCAATCCTAAGGACTTAACCTTGCGAGCCTTTGACCTGAGTTAATCATGCAACCACATGTCTGTTATGGGACAGCCTAGCTGACTAATTTGCAAATGCTTAGCTCGAGTGCTATCGTGGTGGTGTGAGTCCGGGTGTACGGAGGAAACTCACATGGCGCAAGTGGGGGGCCCTGTTGTGGTGGTGTAGCCCTTTAGTGTTGAAACCTCAGTGGGTAGCATTGGGTTAAGAGGATGCATTGTAAAGGCTTTGTTATAATCATTACTTTGTGTGGTGCATGGTTGTATCATGTGGGTAAAGTGCATAACCTCTGCGAGTGTATAAACTATTAGGATAGCGGTGCTCACGGTAGATGAGCAAAGCTAAGGGGATTCTGATCAAGGGTTAGTTTAATAAAATGGACAAGCGAAAAGGGATGGCGAGGATGCCATATGGATGAAGGAACTTGACTTAGGATGGAAACTTGATTTACTTGAGAATCTTTGAATCTATTACTGTTATTATTTGTTTTACTGTCTTTTTCAATCTACATATTGTATGTGTTTGCAAATGCTGCTTCACTGCAAGTAAACCCTTAGCCTTCCTTTGGAATAAGCCTTGCATATAGTTATGGTAGAGATGCATTCTGTGCACAACTTGTTGAGTACGTGTTGGTGTACTCACCCTTGCTTAACAACCAACAAAAGTGGAGCAATCATCATCGTTATTGGAGGAGTACTCTCGGGTGGACACGAGTCACTAGGCCAAGCCTTGTCAGTCACATGTGGTGTACTGATGGGACATCTACGTCTTTTGCTATCTTTCCGCTGCATTTGTGTAAGTCTACTTCAGTCTCGCCCATGTGGCAGAATAATGTAAGTGATCATAAGATCATACACTAGTTATATTAAATAAATGAAGTCTTATTATTCTTATCGTTGTGTATGATATGATGCTTACCGATGTTAAGCTGTGTGCACTAGCGTTGATCTTGGGAATAGTGCGGTAAAACACAATGGATTCGAATTGGTGAATTCGGGTCCTTACAGCGAGGAGTCCACGTGGCCCCCTGGCGAGCAACCTGGCGATCACGCTCTTCTCGCCGGGCGGGTGGCCCGCGTGGCGGCCTGACGAGTGGGCGGGCGTTCGGGCCCCCCTTGTCAGGCCAAGAAGGCAACCAATGGAATGAGAGGGAGGCTTCGCCTCGAAGGTTCCCTCCCCTGGCACCATGTGTCAGGGTCATTAATTATGAAGGACTTTGCTACCGACACGACGACGGCTCACCCCTCTGACGTCTCTTACCACACCCGTCGCAGGGGCATCATGTCCCGAGCGGACCGGGCGAGGCCACTCACTGACATTAAATGAGGTTCGAAGGACAAGGCCACGGAGGCGTGCTTAATAAATGAGTCGTGGGTTGACGTGGAGGCTGGAATAATGGATGTAATTAATGTGTTGTAGATAAGCATAGTGTCACCGTCCCCCCTGCCTAGGCCGTCTCGTCTATATAAGGCGCCTCGGTGCATGAAGAAGGGGCGGTTGGCTAGCAGCGAAGAGCATAGAGAAGCGGAACATAGGAGAAAACCCTTGTAAACACCTCCCATTTTCTCAACAAAGAACCCGGCGGGGACGTAGAGCTATTACCCACACCGGGCCGAACTGGTAAATCGTTGTGTCCATCGGTTTGTCGATTCCCAAATCCATCGTCGAGAGACATTAGGGTTTCCAGCCACGAAGATGCCCTCTACCGAACCATATTTTCCGTACAGGGAGTAGACACTCCGTTAGCGGAATCTTGTCAGGTGAAATACGCCGACAGGGGCGCGCCAGGTAGGGGGCTAGTGGTTGGCTCATCCGGCCATCTCTTCAGTGGATTTTGGCCTTCCGTCCGAAAGGACCTTGCATCTGGTGATGGCGGGTTCACACTCGCAGCGACAAGATGTGGCGGAGGTTAGTAGCACCCAGAACACGTCCCGGCGCTCTCGCCGGACGAGGGATCGCCTCACGCCGCCCCTTTAGGAGGCAGTGGCGCCCCCACGGCGGCGGCCGAGCTTCCGATTCAGCGTCGGCTGGCCATGGAGGCCGCCTCTCCGGCCCAGAACCTGCATGCGGTCCGTCTCCTCCTGGACCACCCTCTGGTGGATCTTGCAGGAGACACCCCGGCCACACCGTGGCTATGGGATATTGCTGGCCTCGTGGACGTGGCTCAGCTCCACGTAGGGATGCCCGACCAGTCTGGGACCGTCGGTACCCCTCGGCCAAGGGTGCCCGTTGAGCGCACTCAAGCTTCGGCCGCCCGGTGAAGCGCCTGCCAAAGCGGGCGGTGTAAAGGAAAGGGCGTGCAAGAAGAAGGTCCCGGCTCCGCGAGGAGCCGTGGGGACCTGAGGGCCCATCTGGAGCACCGGCGCCGGCGGCGCGGTGGTGATTTGCGTGATCACCTGCAGCGTCGTCGCGCTCTCGACGGACGGATGGCCCCTGGGGCTAAGAGTTCCTCCCATGACTCTCACCTTCAGAGAGAGGAGGAGATCCGCTCCTCCGACTCTTTGGGAAATCATGTCCGCCCTCCCGACGGCTTTTCGGGTCAAGGAGGACGGCAGATCCCCTATGGCGTCGGGTGCGAGCGTTTCGACGGCAGTGCGTCGGTGGTGGTGTGGCGAAAGGTTTCGCCGCCTCCATCGAGAAGCACGAAGGCACCACCAACCTAGAGGAGTTCTGCGCAGATCTACACCACTATGCGTGCGATGGCGGAATGCAGAAAGGCCCGGTGGCCGAAACTCCGGCGATCACCGTGTGATCGCCACTCTTAAGAAGGCCAATGGATGAAACCCCATCCTAGCCTTCTGCGAGACCGAGAGGTCCCCGGCGATGGCGCTTCTCTGAAAGGATAGCACGAAGGCCGGTGCTACACTGCGGTGGATGGGGACCTATCTGCCAAAGTAGAAACGAATTCTCCTAAAGTCGCCACTCGGGAAGAGGGGCGTCGCCTCTCTCGATATCCATGGAGGCATGTGCGGAGCCATATGTCCACGGGCGGCTTATCGGCAAGGCATTCCGCCAAGGGTTTTATTGGCCTACTACCCTCCAGGATGCTTGCGAGCTGGTGAAGAGGTGCGAAGCATGACAATTCTTCGCCAGGCAAATTCACCGACCACCCCAAGCTCTGCAAACCATCCCGCTCTCTTGGGCGATCGCGGTGCAGGGTGCATATCTGGGTCCGCTCCCACAGACACGGGCTTCACCCACCTATTTGTCACCATCAACAAGTTCACCAAGTGGGTGAAGCCTTGAGCGGCGTGCCATCCGGCTTCTGCTTTAATCCAAGTTCATCCACGGGGTCTTCACCCGCTTTGGAGTCACCAATCGCATCATCACCGACAACGGCACTCAATTCACTAGCGTGGCTTTTCTGGAGTTTTGCGAAGAGATGGGCACCAAGGTATGCTTTGCTTCGGTGGCTCATCCCAAGAGCAATGGCCAAGCTGAGCATTCCAACGCGCTAGTATTGAGGGGCCTGAAGACTAGAGCATTCGACCGGCACCATAAGCGGGGGGCGCGGTGGGAATGAAAAACTCCTAGGCATGTGTTGTGGTCGCTCCGAACCACACCTAGTCGGGCGACTAGTGAAACACCCTTCTTCACGATCTCTGGCGCTTAAGCCGTCCTCCGTCTGGTGTCGTTATTTCGCCCGCGTGTCTCGGCGTTCGCGAGGAAGGACAAGAAGACCACCATGGGGAAGACGTCAACCTTATACGGAGGAGGTGCTTGTGACGGCAGCGGTCTTTGCGCACTGCCCGATATGCAAGAAGCCTCAGCGGTACCCGCCACTGGTCTCCGAGAGAACACTGGCAGTTGGTGACCTGGTTTTGCGTGGAATCCAGGCACATGCCGGGCTCCACAAACTGTCTCCCCGATGGGAAGGTCCCTTTAAGGTGGTCTTAGTATCTCGACTCGGGGCGGTCCGGTTGGCTACCGAGGATGATCAAGAGCTGGCCAACTCCTTCAACGTAGAGTTGTTGCGAAAGTTTTACCCCTGAAAAGCTGTAAGTTCCCAATGGTTCGCTTGACCGGTTACATGGGTGAGCTTTCTCCTGGCTGGTCGACGGCTGTTGACGGTTAGCAAAGTTGTTTACCTTAAGAGCTTTTGGTTTATTCCCTTTGCTTGTCCCCTAACGGGAAAACTTGCGCAAAAACATCATGTGTCCTGATAGTTTGGCCGCTCCTTGCTGATCTGCGGTGACACCCGGCATTCGCGTCATGCCTGGACGGGCGACCAGGAGCGTGAGTCTGGTATGGTGACTCAAACGTGGCCCACACACCTCGGTTCAGCTCCCCAAAGCACCGACTGGTTGTCTCCGCGAGCACCGCAAGCCCAATACCCCTCCTGGGAACCTGCTCCCATATCACGCAGGGCCGTGGGCTAATTCCAAATCATAGGAACCTAAGTTTCCAAGTGAGGGACCATGACATACCCGTGCAGGACCTTACGTCCCTTAATATGTTTTCTGCATGTTTTGTACAATGCCTACTTGTGCTTTCAGTGGCCATGCGCAACCGCAGATGAAGTGTTAGAGCGCCTGTAACTCAGGCAGCCGAGGTAACCCCGTGGTAGCTGGGCGAGCAGGTGGGCGACCACGCCCTGCCTGCCAGGCGAGTAGCCCGCGTGGCCCCCAGGCAAATGGGCAAGCGATCATGCCCTACTCGCCTAGCAATAAGCCCACGTGAAGGTTTGGCGGGCAGTTGGGCGACCACGCCCTGCCCGCCTGGCGAGCAGGTGGGTGACCACACCCCGCTCACTAAAGTATTGGCCTCCGTGACCGGTCAGGGAGCTGGTCACCCAGTGGCCTATGGCAAAGATAAGTTGTTCGCTTTAACAGTACCAACTTATTTTCCGCACTTGCGCCCTGATGGGTTGAAGTATGCGTGGTTATCACTGGCTCTTATAACCTAATGGCTCCTCGTTGATAAACGGAAATGCCCAGCATTTGTATCGCAAGGACGCGTGACTAGGAGTGCGAGTGTGGCACGGTGACTCAAACGCGGCTTGTACACCCGGGTTAACTCTGCGCAGTCCCACTGGCTGTCTCCGCGAGCACCGCAAGCCCGCTACCGCTCCTGTAAGTTCACCTCCTTGTTGCGCAATACTACGGTCAGGTTCCAAGAGATCACATGAATGTAAGTTCCAAAAGGATGGGAGTCAGTGACACCCTTACGAAGAAACTTAAGACTTTGCTTGTCTACATTCTGCATAATTCCTGTTCGCAGTATTGCAATCACTCAAAGAATGCCTAAGTATCGACCTAACACGGTGCTTAGGTTAGCATTACGACAAAATTATGAAGGTTTGAGTGGCCCAAAGATTGAGTTGAAGCAAGCATACCCAAAATGCGAATAGATGAACACGTCCAGGTGAAACCAAAATATGCCAACTTCATTACAATTACTAATATTGTTCTGGCATATAAAAACAGGAACAAAGAAGAAAACAAAAGAAGGCGGCCCGGGCCATCAGTCACCGTTGATGACTTCGATGCCCCTATTATCATCTTCGGCCTCCAGCTCCGTCGCCGCCGCGCCAAGGTCCGGGGCCTCCGCCGCCATCATACTGATGACGCGCTCCATGACCTCTGCACTGCGGCGCTTTGCGCTCGGCCGTCCTTCAATGCCATCCGTAGCGGTCATTGGGTTGAAGGCGGCGTCGCGGCTGGCGTAACACGCCAGCACGAAGGTCGCGGTGGCCCTGGTAACCTGTTGCCCTTCCTGGACAGAGCGGGCGGCCATGGCAGCTAGCAGGCTGGAGAGCACATCGGCAACCCGGGTGCTGCAGTGGGTGTACTGCATTGCCGTCGGCTCGAGCAGCTCGCGGAGGTCCACCCCCAGTGGCACCAAGACCCGCGCCATGCACCGGTATGATGATCGGAGCATGGTCGTGATGTTGTCTTGGCCTTCGCCTCTGCTCCTCTGCTTCCCTCCGCTACCTCGCGCCTCGGCCCACGCCTGAACAAGTGAGATTGCTTCAGCGGCCCTTTCTTGGGCCAGATGCGCCTCAACACTCTCCAGCTTCCCACGCAGCGTCTCCACTTGCTTCGTCACATGGAATTCGCGTTGGGTGACTGCCGTGAGGAGTGGTATAGCTACGCAGCGCTTACGAGCTCGGCATGTGGCGTATCTTTGATGTGGCTGGCAACGAAGCGATCGAGGGGGAAGCGGGCAGCTGGTCCGGCGATGTCGAGTCCGTGACCTCGGGACCACCAGTGCCCTTAGGCGAGTACTCGCCGCTTGTCGGCGCCCAGAGATATGCTGCAGGCGGGCGCTTTGGCGATCCGCCCTGGGAGGTGATTGAAGTCAAGGAGGTAACCCCATCGCAAGCCCGCTTCGGGCGAAAGCACCAGCGATGGTTGGGCTCGGCCATTGGAACCGGGCATCATGAGACGACGCAGCCAGAGTTGAATTTGGCGTCGGCGCAGCCGTCTGGGAGGAGGGCAGCAGTGTGGCCCCAATTGAAGATGTCGCCACTTCGGGCGTGCTTGGCGAAGTAGCAGAAGCGGCGACAGTGGAGGTTGGGCTCCTGGTGCGGACTCTCTTAGGGTCCACGACTGGAGCATCCGGAGTGATTGACCATTTGCCTGCGCTCCGGTCAGCGGCCCGGGGCTGGTCCCTGATCACCAAGGGGTCGTGGACCGGTACATGGCTGGACCAGTGGAGTCCATCGCCGGGAAAGACTGGATGATCTGGAGACGTTCTGAGGACTCCAGATCACAGAGCGGCTGGGCCCCGGCCGGAAACTCCAGGCCACTCGGCACCAGCGAGATCAGCACGGATAGCCACCGGGAGAGGGCAGCACCGCTCAAGTTTCCCTCACCTGGCGCTAGAAGAAGACAGGAGCATTAGATAACAAAGACCACGGAGAAGAGTATGCATTTAAAGGGAAGAGTAAGAAGACTTCTTTGCGGGATCGTCTTGGCGTCATGTAAATCGCCCTTGTATATTGCCTTGCAAGGCAGACGCGATGACGCAGGGGGCTGATCCTCTGAGCCACAAAGTCTCGGACTACCAGCGCCCCAATCAAGCTGGCGCCCATAGCCGATCAGCGGGCCACCATTGCGGGAACTCTGCTGTCTCTCGTGAGGCGAAGCTCCAACTCTCATGAGCTACCGCCCGTCTGTGAGGTACTCAAGAAGGTCGACCCATTGCTGCCGCCGGCGTAGAGCTAGTCGCCCTTGATTCTTCTAGTTGGAGCATGGCAGGAAGGGAATGTAGCGGGGGGCCGACCCATCGTGAAGGCGGAAGTGGCAGCTTCCTGCGATCCCGTTGTCGGGAGTGATGCGGCAGGTGAAAAAGTAACGAAAGAGGGGGAGATTGGGCGTTACCCCCACGAACATCTCGTAGAGGTAAGCGAAGGTGGAGAGAAGGACGATGGAGTTGGGAGAAAGATGAAGATGGTGAATCTCGTAGAAATGAAGGACGGTGAGGAAGAACTCAGAGAATAGTGGCACCAAACCCGCCATGAGTCCCTAGGTGAAGACGATAATCTCCCCTGGCTCGCAGGATGGCACGACCGTCCCCTAGCGAGGGCGAAGGGAGCCCTCGGGTGCCATCCTGGTAATGAAATCCAACCGGCTCTAGCCGGCGGTGGAAGCAAGAAGAGGCTGCACCATTGTAGCAGAAGCGAAGTCTTTCAAGCAAAGGAGGCGAAAAAGCAAAGGGCAAAATGTGAAGAAGATCAAGAGGTGTGAGCCATTAAGTCGGGGTGTACATATATATAGAGACACCCCACGAAGACGGTTCGCAATTAGGCAAAAGCCGCAGCGTTTCAGGTCCCAAGAAAAATCAACGGAAGTGGGGAGGACCGAAGCGGTTGCATGCGCAGAGGTGGTGGGCCCATCCAGGAATGCACTGGCATTAAATAAGGTCTGAAAAGCAACAGGCGTGCATTCCAGGACAGCCCCGGGGGCTACTGTCGGTGTACTTTGCACCAGGGTACCCTTTTCACCGTAAAAGTAATAGGCCCAAGAAGTGGCTTAGCCTGGGTTTACGCGTCTGGCGGAGTGGCGAGGCGAAGCACACTTGCTGTCGGGCGAAGCACGCATACTGTCAGGTGAGTGCCCACGTGGCCCCTAGTGAGCGACTGGCGATCACACCCTACTGGGCTGGTGGCGACCAGCGTGGCATCTGGCGCAGCTTTGGGGCAGCCGCATACGCCCGGGCGGGCGCCCGTATTTGGCGGCGAAACTGGTGATCACGGCACGCTTCGTCGGGCGGCGATTAGTGTGGCATCTCGGGCGGTTGGCGAGAAGCACGCCCGCCGGGCGAGGAGTCCGTGTGGCCCCCTGGCGAGCAGCTTGGCGATTATGCCCTGCTCGTCGGGCGAGTGGCCCGCATGGCGGCCTGACGAGTGGACGGGCGTTCGGGCCCCCCTTGTCAGGCCACAAAGGCAACCAAAGGAATGAGAGGGAGGCTTCGCCTCTAAGTTTCCCTCCACTGGCACCTTGTGTCAGGGTCATTAATTATGAAGGACTCTGCTACCGACACGACGACGGCTCACCCCTCTGACGCCTCTTACCAAACCCGTCGCAGGGGCATCGTGTCCCGAGCGGACCGGGCGAGGCCACTCACCGACATTAAATGTGGTTCGAAGGACAAGGCCACGGAGGCGTGCTTAATAAATGAGTCGTGGGTCGACGTGGAGGCTGGAATGATGGATGTAATTAATGTGTTGTAGATAAACATAGCGTCACCGTCCCCCCTGCCCAGGTCGTCTTGTCTATATAAGGGTGCCTCGGTGCATGAAGAAGGGGGCCGGTCGGCTAGAGCAGAGAGCAGAGAGAAGCAGACATAGGAGAAAACCCCTGTAAACACCTCCCCATTTTCTCAACAAAGAACTAGCAGGACGTAGGGCTATTACCCACACCGGGGGCCTGAACCTGGGTAAATCGTTGTGTCGATCAGTTTGCTGATTCCCGAATTCCATCGTCGAGAGACATTAGGGTTTCCAGCCACAAAGATGCCCTCTACCGAACCATATTTTCCGTCCAGGGAGTAGACACTCTGTTAGCGGAATCTTGTCAGGTGAAATACGCCGACAGTAGTCGTCATAGCACTTGGCCGGTGACTTTATGCATCTACAACCTTCCTCCTTGGCTTTGCATGAAGTGAAAGTACATTATGATGCCACTACTGATCCAAGGGCCCAGGCAACCTGGCAATGATATTGATGTGTACCTCAAACCATTGGTTGAAGATTTTCTAATATTGTGGAACGATGGTGTACAGGTATGGGATGAGTATAAAAGAGAGAACTTTATCCTATGGGCATTGTTGTTCGTAACCATCAATGATTACCCTGCTCTTGGCAACCTATCGGGCCAGATGATAAAAGGCTTCAACAGATGCATCCAGTGCTTGGATGATACAACTAGCCGGTGGCTGAAGAACTACCGAAAAATGGCTTACATGCGGCATCGTAAGTTCCTCCGCAAGGATCACCCATACCGCAATAATAAGAGAGCTTTTGACGAGACAAAGGAGACTGCCTTAGCTCCGAAGAATCACACTGGGAAACAGACATTTGCGGCCATAAAGGATCTTACAATTATTCACGGAAAGGGAACCTGCAGTACATCTATCCCGAGTTCCCGGGATAAGGCTCCTTTGTGGGAAAAAAGATCAGTATTTTGGGTCCTACCTTATTGGCAGCATCTAGAAGTTCGACACGCAATTGACGTCATGCACATAGAGAAGAACATATGTGATAGCTTGCTTGGTATCTTACTGGACATACCTGGCAAATTGAAAGATACTCTCCAAGCACGGATAGACCTCGAAGATATGAAACTCGAGAAGGAGCTGCATCACGAAGAAATGGATACAGGCAAAAAGTACCTTCCCACATCTTGCTACACTCTGAGCAAGAAAGAGAAAAATAGCATTTGCGAATGCTTGCACGAAGTCAAAGTTCCGTCTGGTTACTCTCCTAACATAAAGAGACTAGTCTCAATGAAAGACTTAAAATTAATTAGTATGAAGTCTCATAATTGCCACGTGATGATGACACAGATGCTTCCAATTGCAATTAGGGGTGTTCTTCCAGAGAAAGTCCGAGGCCCAATTATCAAGTTGTGTTCATTCTTCAGTGCGATTTCACAGAAGGCCATCGATCTGTTAAAACTATATAAGCTGCAGGAAGACGTGGTCCACACTCTGTGTAGGCTTGAGATGTGTTTCCCTCCATCTTTTTTTTGATATTATTGTCCATCTCATTGTCCACATTGTGAAAGAGATACGGTTTCATGGTCCTGTATTTCTACATCAGATTTACCCTTTCGAGAGATTCATGGGGGTTATAAAGAAATATGTTCGTAAGCGACATCGACCGGAAGGCTGCATTGCCGATGGCTAGGGAACCGAGGAGGTCATTGAGTTCTATGTCGATTATATGGATCTCAAACCGATTGATGTGCCTGTATCTCGGCATGAGGGGAGGCTACAGGGGAAAGGCACACTATACGAAAAATTACTATGTACTAGCAATCTAACTTTATTTACACAAGCACATTTCGTAGTTTTGGGACAATCAGTTGTGGTGGCCCCGTATGTCAACATGCACAAGAACTTGCTATCTAGAACAAATCCAGGGAGGTTAGAGGTTTGGCTCGAGAGAGAGCACAGAGATAACTTTGGCGATTGGTTGCGTAGACACATGATGCATATGGAGACAGAATGCACTCAGTTGAAAGTGTTGACTCAGGGACTATCAACTTCAACTCGGACATTCCAAGGATACGACATAAATGGTTTTACATTTTATACAAGAGCGCAAGATAAAAAGAGCACCAACCAAAATGTAACAGATGTCCGTATAGATGCCTATGACAGCGAAGTGGAAATAGGCAAACCTACTACTGATTCATAGAAGAGATTTGGGAGCTTGACTATGGACCTTTGAAGGTCCCTCTCTTTCGGTGCCAATGGGTCAAACTTCTAGGGGGCGTGAATATCGACAAGTACGGTATCACTACCGTAGACCTCAAACTCATTGGATATAGAGAAGAACCATTCGTACTTGCTAATTCTGTTACACAAATCTTCTTTGTAACTGACCCGGCTAACAAAGAGCACCACATGGTTATTCAAGAAAAAAGAAGGATTGTCGGAGTTGAGAATGTTGTCGACGAGGAAGAGTACAACCAATTCGATGAGCTTCCCCTTTCGGAGAGGGCGTTGACCTAAGTATCATGGAAGAGAGGCGAAGCTACGTACATATGCATGATCATAACAAAGGTCGAATTGTAGCTTAGTTGTAGTAATGAAATGTATGCTTTCTTTTGTACAAACGACATGTTTATTTTCTTATATGTAACAATTATTGTAATATATGCAATCATGGAAATTGAGGTTATGCTTTCTTTTGATCAAATTAAAAGTTTTACTTAATTGGCCGGAGACTAGCTTATCACTGCCGGTTGCTAGTATCAACCGACAGTGATAAGCACTATCGCTACTAGGTGGATCTCCAACCGGCAGTAATATCTGTACTGAAAAGCGAATAATTCTATCAGGGACTCCATTCCAAAACAACTTACTAGAGCTTTATAATAAAGTGTGGTCAAAGATTTGAGTGCAAATCTTTAACTGCATTTGGATTTTTGTGAATTTGTCTGCATTTGAATTTGTGTGAATTTGTCTACATTTGAATTTGTGTGAATTTGATTGCTTTTGTGTTCATTTTTCAAGTATTATTTGATTTTTGAAATATTAAAACTATTCAAACAGTTAGCAATCTGGATTTTTATAATTTTAGAACTTGATACAAATTTGGGGAAATATTTAAATAAAATATTAGATGTCCTACAATATACCTCCAAAATTTTCAGAAAATTTGGATCAAATTAAAAGTATTAAGTCCAGAGACTAGCTTATCACTGTCGGTTTCTAGTATCAACCGGCAGTGATAAGCACTATCACTACCGGGTAGTTATCTACCTAGTAGTGATATTCTACTATCACTGCTGGTTGGCCATCCACCCGGTAGTGATATGATAGTATTACTGCCGGTTTGTAGTGTGAGCCGGTAGTGATAATATATCACTGTCGGTTGTTTTGGTGACTCGGTAGTGATAGTCCACTCCCTATAAATTCAAAGGTCGCGCCGTCTTCTCATTTACCCTAACCGAGCTCTCTGAGTTACAGCGCCATCGCCGAAGGCCATCCCCGCCGCTCGCCTTGGGCCTCTGTCGCCTCGCCTCAGAGCTCATCGCCGTCGCCTCGACCTCGCCTCGGACCGCCTCCTCACCTCGGCTCCCCGCCACCTCGGGCCATCGTTGCCTCCCCATCCCCGCTGCCTCGGTTCCCCGCCGCCTCGGCTCCCCATCTCCGACCGATGCCGCCTCCCCATCTCCGACCGACGCCGCCTCTGTCCGCCGCCATTGCCGCTGAAGGTAGAGGGTTGGCCGCACAGGATTTGTTGAATTAACAATCGAAAGGAGCTTTGTTCATTTTACCCAAAATTATTGCTTTGGAAAGGGATGTGTATGAATGAAATTATTGCTATAGAAAGCTCATGGTTGTATTGAGTGTGTAGAAATTTTAATGTAGTAATGCTTGCAGTTGCTTTAACGGTAACAATTTTAATGTAGTAATGTTATGTAGAAATAGCTTCATCTAAGGTCTACATCTTTTTGTTCAGTTCACTGTATGTGACTAAGTAGTTTTTCTTTTCGTGACTACATATGATAGAAAGCTTGTAGTTGCAATGAGTAAGGCCAATTATGAATACTCACAGTGATCATGCTTGCATTTAACGGTAGCAATTTTTAGGCATTGTGTTAATATTGCTTCTAAGTCAGCTATAGAAGCTATATCAACTGAAATTGCCTTGGTCTTGACATATTCCTCAACTGAATTTGCTAATTACCTATATATGGTTTGGAAGTAGCATCTAGATTGTCATATTGACTCACTTGCTGCAGATCCATGATAAGGAAAATGCATGCTTGTCCTGTAGTTGAGAACTGAAAATACAAGCATCTTTTTCTCTTGATTTCCCCAAACCTTGTTCGAGGCAAAAATACTAGCATCTAAATAGAATTATGTAGAGAAGGTTCTCTTCTTTATTGTTGCTATAATATGATCAATATATCCTTACAATGGTTTTCACTTTACATGTTATTATTGTTGCTGTAATATGATGAATGCAAAGACTATATTATGTATTTATGTTCTCTCAGATTGTTAAGATTTAAGTACTTGTCAAGATAACTGAAAATTTACAAAGGTCACAAAGATGTATACATGTCTTTTAAATATTTGTATGTGTCCTTGAAATATGTATGTGTATAAAGATGACTTAGAGCTTGGTAATCTGATGTTTTGTAAAGAAAGTGTATGTGTATTATTTGTAGATCGTCCATTAGTTTCTCGATTTGTTGGCAAAGGTTTCAATGTAGCTAGCTTAGAACACGAGGTGCTAATCATCTTTGGTGCTTGATAGAAGTGTATCTGGAGGCTTATGTTTTAAATTCATTTGTGGAGTTAAGTTCAATAATCATTACTTGTGTGTATTGGGTTCTGCCGATTAAATTTGTTTGCATTGAAAGATGTATGTGTATAAAGATCAAAAAATATGTGTGTATAAAGATGTATGTGTATAAATATATATATATATCTGTGTGTGTGTGTCCCTGTATGTAATATATTTAAAAAAGGTCATATCCCAACTAAAGTTGAGAAAAAAGAATATATCATATTAATAACTTCGACAACACTATCATGTGTCTATGCCATCATTTGAATTCATAAGTTTGACATCACGAGTAGAAGAATAGTCTAGCTGGCAATGCGGCTATACTTGGGCTCATGTGCTTTTACATAGGGCTGGATATCGAGCCAACTCGACTTGACTCAACTCGACTCGACTCGTTAAACTCGTTAAGATAATGAGCCAACTCGACTTGACTCGTTTTCTTAACGAGCTGAAAACTCAACTCGGCTCGACTCGTTAAAAACTCGAGTTGGCTCGTTAAGCTCGCTCGTTTAACTCGTTACCTTAATGAGTTCAAAACCCAACTCGACTCGACTCGTTAAGGAATGAGTTCGAGTAAAGTCGAGTCGAGTTTCTGAGTACTCGTTAAACTCGCGAGTTTTGAGTTTTTTTTCCACCCCTACTTTTACGTCTATGTTCACTTGTTACATCCATCTTCATTTCCTCGTTACGTCTTTCTTCAATACCATTGTATGTGTGTTAATCTGAAATTTCTAAAAAACTTGGTAGGAATGGCCTCTAATCAGGGACAAGTGCCAGAGGGAGTTGGGCCCTCGAATATAGACGAAGTAGGAACGGGTAGCCCAACGTACTACCTGAACCTACAGGATATTGATATGGAGCAATCTGGTGCCACTGCCATGGACCAAGCTAACGCCACTGCCATGGACCAAGCCGACGCCACTAACATAGGCGAGGTAAAGTATCAGTACATTGTGATTCCCAAATATTGTAAGATTAGACGACTAATAAGAAGATCAAATTGCAGGCTCAGATGTCTGATGAACAAAGGTGGCGCGCAGGCTGTGGTTTGAGCAAGATGCCTAAGGGTGTTTACAATATAGCAGAACTCTCGGCGGTGGGAACTCGCTATACTGCATGTCGGCGTTGGGCCGTCTGACAGACGACTGCGGAGTACTTGCTAGTGATAATGTGCCCATCAGCTATAGATCATGGACCGGCTGCCGAGGTGACTAGTGGGTGGTTTCTGATGACCTGAAGGACTTGCTATGGGACAAGCTAAAAGAAATATTCTAGTTCCCCCAAGGGTTCGAGTTGGTTGTAAGGAAACGTGCACTATACATCATGTTCACAACGTGGAAGAATTGGAAGACGATACTGAATAAGAACTATGTGAAGAAGAATGAAATGCCAAATTTTAACATGTTTTTTGGGAGGACTTTGTGGCGTACAAGAATTCTGAAGAAGCCTAGATATTGAGTCAGAAGAACAAGGCAAACGCAAATAAGAATATGTACCCTCACACACTAGGCACTGGTGGCCACGTGAAGAAAATACCTGCATGGGATGGGTGCGAAGAAGAGCTAACCCGCCGGGGTGTTATTCCTGTGATGGCCGAGTTCAGCGAATGATCGAAGCACTGGTTGCTTGGGAGGGGGGCTTCTGTCTCAGAAGATGGCGACTTAAGCAGGGAGCGATAGAGCCCAGAAGTGTCATGAAAATAGCAGATGCTCACGTGCGATCTTTCCAAGGCTTTTCGAGCCACAAAGGGAGAATGACGAGTGGCCGTTGCCCTAGGTAATAAGGAGCACCACAGTACTTTGAGGAGTTGGTTTGGTGCTGTGGAAAGAAGGCTTTCCAGCTGACGCATCGTTGTACAAGCGGCCGAAGAGAATAAGAGAAGATCAACTGGACCGTCCAATACAAGATGCTGTGAAGAGAGCTTTAGCAGAATAGAGAGTGGAGCTGGATAAGGTTGTGGAGCAAGTAGTACAGAAAGCTCTCAGCTCACGACCGCTACCAATGACAGCCCTCGAAACTTCAGCCACAGTGTTCGTAAGAGCAGATGCTCGTCCATAGGGATCCCCCAAGAGCATGGACTCCATTTTCCAGTGGATGACATCACAGAACTGATACTGTGCAAGCTATATTTGTCCGCACATGGCATTACCATCAAGGTGGCTGATGGCAGGGCTTGGCCATGCGACTCCTCGTAGGTTTTGCTTTGCCGAATCTGGCACCACGGATTCGCCAGGTTAAAGTGGACAGTGTAGTCCTAACAATATGTAACATCCCAAAATTTGGGTTTTCAAAATTTATACTAAATTAGCTTTCCAAAATTTTACATCAATCTTATTTGATTAAAGAAGATTAATTTAGAATTTTCTAAATCTAAAACAATTTAATGTGCCTACATGTGCATCAAGTAATTTAAAATTTAGTTTTTACAGTGTTCTTTGTATCTCAGGGAATTTCCCAAATTTGAGATTCACTAAAAATTAATTAAAATTATTAATTTAAACATTTGGATGTTAATTGGATTTTATTGGATTTTTAATTTGAATTATTAATTGTTCGAGCAATTCTATATCCAAATTCCAATTCAAACCTTTCCTTTGAAATTCCATTTAAATTCAAAATTTGGATTTTTCTTGGTGTTCTAATTAACCAGCATCCATATCCTTCCAAAACAAAAGTTCAATCCTTTACCGTTCGCAAAGTCAAAATTTCAATTCCGGTCCTTATTCGAAATTTCATCCGAGTTTCAAAATACTCCAAAAATATCAAAATTTATAGAATTAGGTTCCAAATATTCCAAAATGATTTTGGGAATTTTTCCAAGATTTTTTAGAATCTCTCTGGTATTTTATCTCTCGCGCTTTCATCAAATCTATTTTATTCATCCCGAAATTATCTAAATTCCAAAATTCATCCAAAATTAACGAAACCTATTTTATTGGGTTCCATTTTATTCTTTAGGATTTTTAGGATCTTTTCCGGTATTTTTAGATCTTGTTACCTATTTTATCTCGCAAGACTTTAAAATCTGACTTGTTTATAAATCTTTAACCTCCGGCCAATTTGTTCATGTCCAGCCCCTTTTGTAAGCCAATCTTCAAATATTCATATCTTTTGCAATTCTCAACGAAATCAAGTGAGGTCAGTTGCAAAATGACCATGTCATCAAAGACATCAATTCTCCTGCAATTACCCCCTCTGAAATCAAGTGAAATGGACGCTGCAATCAATTCTTTGCCGTTTCTTGTTTTAGCCATAACTCTTCCGTTTCTCCCTCCCTCAACGTGTGCGAGTACTCAAAAGTTTTGTCTCAACGTCCTCCATCCCGTGCTCACCTTGCCTTGTCGGTCCAGTGCCGTTTCCCTTCCCAAAACTCGAGAAAACCCAACGCCGACGTTCTCCAAAGACACCGGTGAGCTATCTTTTGCTTCGGTGAGTTTCCGGGTAAACCAACCGCGTCACTTTGTGCCTTTTGCTTCCGTGATCACAACTATTCAATTGGATTTGATTTTCGTTGCAGTTTGACCCCGAATTTTGAGTTTGTTCATCGTCGGTCGTCGCTCCGTTCGTCGTCGATTCCTCCCAAACCGGTAATCCCCAATCAAATTTCTTCTAGATATAGCCCAATATGATCTTGCTCTACGCTGTGCTCTCGTTAGTTTTAGGAAATTTTGCGTTTTAATGTGATTTCGGGCACCATGCCATTCGGACGATTTTTGGTCGCGTCGGCCGTCGTCGTCGCCGTCGCTCCGGTCATCCTCGCCGCCGGCCGTCGTGTCCACGGGCTCCCCTCACCTCGCCGCCCCATCCCTATCACTAGCCGGCCCTCAATTGGCCACGTCGCCCCAATTCTGTGCACGCACGCCACATGCTCTTATAAATGTCGATTTGATCCGTTTTTGCTCCAAATCCGGTTTCTCTTGACCTAGCCGCCACCCCAATCTTGTGTAGACCTCCCATGGCCTCTCCCATGCATATGCCACCCCACGGATCTCACCCAAACCCTAGAAATCCATCCCTCATCCTCCGAAACGCCGCCGAACATCGGTCTGTTTTGGCGTCACGTTCCTTATTGGCTTGTCACAATTTTTGGTGGTCCACCTATGTCATCTCGTGATCTATGGTACCCTCTGTCTCCCTTTCAAATTTCGTGCAATTTGGTTCATGGAATCAAAAGTTACGGCTGCCCAATGATCAAATATTGCCGGAGGCTGTTCTCCCCCGTTTTTGCGAGTTTGGCCGTGAAATTTTTATGGTAGACTCCTAGTGATGTCCCCTACGTGGTCCTCACCCTGACTCAAGGTTTTGACCTCATGATTCTGTGCAGAAAATTCTTTTCTCCGATCAGACTGCATTGCGAACAGCAGAAAACTTCGTCGCGCATTCCCCATTGATCCAAAAGGTAAAACTCAGATCTGTTCACGTCATATTGTGCTAAATATTCCCAGATAGCTCCCTGTAAAATTTGGTTAGGTTTCATCTATTATTTTAATAGTTATGACCGTTTGATCTATTAGCTCTGGGAGCTGTTCATCGGCAGTTTGTGATCAATCCGGTGGGTCGCCGCCAAATCCGGCAATATCGTTGAGTTCGTGTCGTCGCGTTCTACGCGATGGACATTTCCCCTTTGCTGTTGCGTCTACCGAAATTTTTTTTATTCGTCGGCCGCCGCCTTTTGTCGCCGCCGCGCGTCGTCTTGTGCCGCCAACCATTTTGGTTTGTTGTGGCCATGCCATTGTGTCCAGTAGATCATTATTCCCTATTTTTCCCATCGGTGAAGTTCATTTGATTTCTGGTTGCCGTCAAAGCCATATTCTAGTTCTACCCATCGTCTTTTGTCGTTGCGTCACGATATATGTACTTCGCAAATCGCAGATCAAATTTGAGCCATGTCATGACCTCATTGCCCTATCTTTCAACCGATGGTTGCCACCTTTTAATCTCATATGTGTTCTGTTAACGCTTCACCTTCATTGTTAACGTTTCGCCGTTAACGTTCCACCGTTAACGCTTCGCCGTTAACGTTCCATCGTTAACGTTTCGCTGTTAACGTTTCGTCGTTAACGACCCACCGTTAACGCTTTGCTCTCATCACATGTGTACATGCAAGTAAAGGCCCTAGTGCGATGTCATTATCTTTTCTATCGCCTTGATATGATCTAGCCCTATCACCTTGAGTTTAGCCCCGTCTTCTTATCATCACCGTCTTGTCATCATCGAGCCTTTTCATCGATGTATGACCGAACCCCATATCGAATCGCAGTGGATGTTGATCCCACTTGTCCTTGTCTTATATTTGAAAATCTAATCTACCATTGATCTCGAATGTCAATATCTGTCAAATCGAGTTAATTAATCTCGAAGGATATTCCCTGGACTATACTCCGTTCTTTCCTAATTATCAGTCGTAACCTTCTCGATAAATCTTCTGAAAGCCTGTTCTTTTTCATCCGATCTTTGATCAAATCTATTCAAGTTCCTAAATTCAATCCCTTCCGTTCAGTACTAGTCTAATAATAAGTTGGAGTTTATTCGAATTGCTTTTGAGTTTTGTTGTTTTGTGCTTCTTTGTCGTTAGACGTGTCGTCCAGAAGTTACCCGAAGTAGCTGAAGGACGAGGAAGTCAAAGCATTCGATTGAAGAGCCAAAGGTTGAGGAAGCCGAAGATCAATTATAAAGAGTAAAGTGCAGTTTATAGCAAGTGCCAGGCAAGTTGTGCTTTGATCATATTGCTCCCAGTTTTTACAAATTTACTTTGATTCAAATTATTGCATGCTAGTTCAAAATTAAAATGATTTAAATTAATTTGGGATTAGTTATTCAATCCAATTGCTAATATCACCTTGCCATGATTATTTGTATGCCATAATTCATTTGTCACCCTAAGATGGTTGAATATTAGTTGGTTGTTATTACTTGCCAACGTGAGTTGGTTAGCCCGTGTATAATTGCTTAGCCATGCCACGCAACTCATGTCTTTCGAAAATAAAAGGTTAATACTGATTAATGGATTATGAAATGTGTTTGTGAAATGGTGTGATGTGTTGCCACACGATGATGTTGATATGTGGAACCAGTGTGGTTCTGCATAGATGTTGAGTTGTTGTTGGCATTGTGTTGCGCAATAATCAACTGGGGTGATAAAATGTTTTAGACTAAGGCAAGTGGCAAGAGTGGCATTGGATATGTCGCTTTGGTATTTGGCGGTGTTGTTGGTGAATTATGTGATGGTATTGTTGGTGAATTATTCGGGGTAGTCTTGCCTTGGTTACTGATGAATACTTATACCAGGGGTACCCCACAGCAAAGTATACATCTATTTCAAGATCGTCTTTCTCTCATCGACGGACATGGCAGAAGATCGGCAATGATGCAGAGGCCGAGAGGTATTACCAAAGTCTCCGTCCCTCACAGATGGGATTATCAATAAATATTGGCTGGAACACCAGATGATCCGTTTTTAGCCCAGCTCTAGGCCTCGAGGGGCCACGAAGGACCCTCAGCCTCGTTCAGGCCCACCAGGGGCGGTCCGACTTGGCCCAGTCGACGCCCCGTGGGCTCCGACCGCCCTGCCTGACGCGCTCCGCGAGTTCCAACCTCGCCATGGTCGGATGCCTCAAGCAGTTCGACCTGGCCTCGGGTCGGATCCCTAACAAGCTTCGACTCAACGACCTCCGCCATGTCACCAGTCGGCCTCAAGCCGGACACCTGCCCCGTGGACACGCCAGCCATGTTGGGGCAGGAGGCTCCTTCCCAAGGTGGCCAGGGGGCCGCTAAGTCAAGCGCCGGTCCCTCTACCCCGTCAGGCACAGTGGAGAGACGCGCCCCCCGAGGTGGCGATGAGAGCACAACCTGAAGACGCCAAGCATCGACAGCGCCTGAGGGCAGTGCACCTTCCCAACGGAATACCGTTTGCCGCGTCTACCAACCCGGGCGTGGGATGAGCAGGGACCCGTCAATCGAAAGTCACCAGGACAGAAGACCGGGACTTCCGGGCATAGCATACCCCTACCTTTTTTCTCCAAACTCCCGTGTAACCTGCCCCCTTCGCCTATATAAAGGGAGGTAGGGCCCCAAGGAAGGGCACACCCCGCATTCACTAGCATTCGCACTGGCATTCGCATTCGAGCCATCTGACCCGAACGAACCCCTCCACTCGGACGAGCGCTATGGGCCTGTCCTTAGCTCTCGCTTGTAATCCGGTGTAGTCCACCGCACCCCGAGCAATACAAAACCACCACACGAACTGGAAGTAGGGACATTCGGTCTGAACCAGTATACATCTTGGACTCCTTTAGTCTAACCATTCAAGGAGAGGGAACGCGTGGCCCCTATACTTACAAATTTACTTGCCGGTTATACGAAACACCGACAGTCACCCTAAGGACTTCACCTTGCAAGCCTTTGACCTGAGTCACTCGTACAACAACAAGTCTGAATGGGAAGACCTAGTTTAGTAGGATTCTGATATCTCACTTTTGATACCTCGGGGTGCATTTGTTACTGGTAATCAGCGTATGGGGAGCGTACTGTTTGCTGCTTGGTACCCTATCCAACGGTGTTCGTCGGTCCTATACTTCGGCTCAGCGTGAGGGAAGTGATAGTGAAGGCAACCCGGAGAGGTTCCTAGGTTGAGCTAGAAGTTTATGAAAGGCTTTGTTATGATCGCTCATTCGCATACTCTTGTATGGCGATTCACGGCTGACGTGGTGAGTTGATTGTATCTTGTGGGTAAAGTGTACAACCTTTGTAGAGTGTAAAAACTGTTCGAATAGCCGTATTCACGGTATTGAACATTTCTCGGGGATTACAGTCAAGGGTTAGATTTTAATGAAAATGAGGTTGGGATTGTGGACAATGTGATATGGAAATTGGTTAAGGAAGAGAAATGTTTTACTTGAGAATAATTACGAAATTTATTATGGGTATTACTTGTTTTACTGCTTTTCAATCTATTTATGATATTCATTTGGAAATGCTGTTTTATGCAAAATAGCCAATTCAGCCATTCAATTGGAATATCTTTGTGCATATAGTTATTTAGACTTGCATTACATGCACGACTTGTTGAGTACGGTTGTGTACTCACCCTTGCTATAACAAAACATCACCAGTTGAGGAGAAGTCTCGTCTTGAAGAAGGAGAAGTTCGCAAAAGGCGAATATCTAGGAGTTGAACCTTGTCAAATGCGTGGTATTTTGATGGGATTCACCGACGTTCTTCGTTCGTTGTTGTTCGTTTTACTCTGAGTTGAAGCCATCTAGGCTTCACAATTGTAAGTTGACTTTAAGGTTGTTCAACATGTTATGTTAATAGATGAATACTTTATTTATTATTCCATTGTCTATGATTATGATATTCATCTTTGTTAATTGTGGGCACTAGCTACTGATCCTGGGACTAGTGCTGAAAACACAAAGGGTTTCCGGATTGCGAATTCGGGTCCCGACAGAGGTGGTATCAGAGCATACTGACTGTAGGTCTTGACCCTAGATAGTTTGGTTGTTCTTTAGGAACTTCAAAATTATTTTCTAAAGAGAAAATTTAACTTGAAGAATAACAAGTTCTTGACTTATCTTATTCTTCCATTCCTTTCCCCTTTTGCTGAAATTTCTATCTTTCTCCGCTGATTTAAGTTGAAAATCTTACCTCAATTGTCTTGAATAGATAATGATGTTTCACACTTTAGGAGAAAGCACTGAGTGCTGTTGCTAAACCTGAAGATCGTGAAGATAGGAATCGTCGAGCTCAAGAAAAGAGTGCCGATGAAGTATTCCAGAAGGTAGAAGAACCAGTGCTGATGAAGTGTTCAAGAAATTCGAAGAATCGGTGATTGAGTAGCCGTTGAGACTCATGTGTGAGAGTCGCGTCTGTTTAAGTTAGGAGTGTTACCCTTTCTAGACGTTAGACTTGTGTGCTTAGGTTAATTTGGTTTTCTATTTGCTGAGTTTGCAGTATGTGTCGTATGGCCCTTAGGCTTTTGTGAGCGACCATATCAAGTTGTAAATAATGATTGTATAATTTGAGGTTTTGGGTTAAACCTAATCCTCGTAATAGTTCTTGGTTACTTATCTATGCTTTTCCCTCTTGCCTATTAACCTTGGACAGTCAACAGATGGAGAAGTTTTCTAGTGACAGCCTTGCCAGTGATTCCGAAGTAGTCTAAGTTAGCTCAGTTGCTACCGCCAGTGTCAGTGGCAGGATAGTTGATGATCAACCGCAATTTACAGTACTAGTAGTGTCGTACCAGTATCTGAATCAGTTCCTTGTTTCTCAAACTCTGTTTATGCATATGGTGATGCAAAAGATGAGCAATAATGAAATCAATAGCATTGTTCCACCGGTTGAAAATTCAACAGTGCGTTCTCAGTGCAAGTTTGCAAAGTTCATAGAACTAGGCAAATCAGAGGATCGTGCATGTACCCGTTGTGGAGTAATAGGACATACCTCGGACGAGCATCATATCAATTGTTCCAGTTGTGAAGGGAACCATCCTCTTGGAGAATGTCTGAATAATAAAATTTCATGTTTTCTTTGTGAAGGCCAAGATCATTGCCCAAGCCAGTGTGCTATGTATTCAGTGTTGACTTCTGCAATGCAACGTCAACGAGATAATTTCCGAGCCACTGTGGTTCAAGAGTTAGCAAGGAAAGGCATGTTGTCATCTACCCATGCCTTGTCACAGGAGCAGTTAAAGGAGAAATACCAAGAATCTAGCAGTCCACCTCAGAAAAGAAGCAAGTCAATGACACTAGGAAGTTGTTTCCTTTGTGGTAAACAAGGTCACTATGTCAGACGATGTCCCCACAAGCATCAAGCATCCATTTTACCTTCAGTCATCCCAGAAGTCAGTTCGGTTCAAAGCATAACACCAAGATCGCATGGTGCAACATCAAAGAATCGATTATGCTATGCCTGCCGTAAAAGAGGTCACTTTGCCAAGCAATGCCCGTTCAAATATGAAGTACCTTGTGGAATTGAAATTGTCCTTGAAGCTACCTCGCTTGAGCTCAGATTACAAGTATGCAGAAGCAACAACAGGAGCTGATTATTCCAAGAAGCAGTTGAAGAAAAGACAGTTGACTGATGAAGCTATCAATAAGTTCCAGAAGCCGTGATGCCATACTCTAGTCTATAAGAGCAATGTCAAGGAATTCTCCTAGCAATTCCTATTTGTAGAATAAATGTACCCAGAATTCTAATCAAAAGTATTGAGGGTAATAAAGGATTTGATATGTCTTTGAGCATTCACTTTACTAGATAATATTCATGTGTATGTTGGCCATAGAGCCTGAGTTCTCAGTAATGTGATGTAGAGACAAAAATTTGTTGATTTAGCATATTGAAGACCAGTACCTTTACTTCAGTGGTAATTGAAGCATTAATTCGCTATGGAAAGAATATCTAACTGATATAGAATTTCCAGTCGCTACTCGAGAACCAGACCGACAAAGATAATACCAGACCAACAGATCAACAAAGATGTTATTTTTACCCATGCTTTTGAAAAGTCAATTAAGATAAAATTAATTCAGAAAGGTGCCATCACTTGAGAAGACTAAAGTTGATGCTAATGCACAGAGGTTTTTCTTGAGATGGAAAAAGTCAAAGAGACGGGGTGAGCTTCTGAACCTTCCAAAATGTCGGACTATGAGCGCATCTCCAGAAAGCAATACTTGAAGGCGGCTAGTGCCGATGTGTTGAGATCGGAAGCTCAAGGAGATGTTGCTGAACAACTTCGTGCTCACGAGCAAGGTCTAAGGTGGAAGTTCTTTATGGCGCAACCGCTGGTTGAACTAGCTCATTTAGACCACCTAACAACACAACTGCAGCGCATCCATCAGTGGTACATGCAGCAATGCAAAAATGGTATGGAGGCGCTCCTAGTCAAATACAAAGAATCGGATTTTCACAATGGGGATAACATCTTCTGGGTATTATTTGTCGAATTGTATATGTTGTACCAGCAAGATGCCCTGGACGTGAATATACTCAGATTGTGGACTTTATAAGTCTCAATGTATATTATTGTATATTCTTGTACCGTTTAACTGCATGTCTAACTTCTTTTTTATATATGTAGAATAGAGATACAGACATGTAGAAGAAATGGCAATGACAAGTTAGGATTTCTCGATCTGGGGCTTGCCAATGAGAAAATTATCCTACAGGATCCACAGTTTGTTGAAGACTATTTATTTAATACTTTCTTGAAGCTACAATACAAGACCTCCATACTTTTACCCTATAACTTTAAGTACGTATTACCCTACTTCTAATATTGTTTTACTATTTTTGCGTGACACGATGTGGGACTAATAGGCTATGTTAACATATATGTCCAGGTTTCACTGGGTCCTCCTCGTCATCGAGTTAGATGCTAGCAGGATTTTTGTTTTGGACTCGAGGAGAAAACCACTTAATCTGTATCAAAATTTTTGGGACATGCTGAATAGGTAAACTCGATCGTTGCGTTATTACTCTAGTAATATTTTATTCTATTGCATTTAAGCTTAATTACTATTTACAATCATTCATAGGGCATTCGCACGATATTGCAAGAAAAGTGTTCGGCATTGTCCCTACAAGAAAGATTTCCAAATAATAACCAACTTTCCATGCATGAGACAGGAGCCGGGAAATAATTTATGTGCATACTACGTATGTACAAATATGCATTCAATTGTCACAGAGAGTGTCGGCTATAACGAAGCCATGGTATATAATTACATATTGATGCATACTTTTCTTTCATTTAAC
Source organism: Guadua angustifolia (assembly GCA_036346375.1). Lineage (NCBI taxonomy): Eukaryota > Viridiplantae > Streptophyta > Magnoliopsida > Poales > Poaceae > Guadua > Guadua angustifolia. The sequence goes on from CM070502.1 coordinate 37,953,886, forward strand.
ATATATCATCATTAATTAAATTTCTCTTTTCTTCAATAACAGTGCTCCAGGTTGAGAACCAATAAGTTACTGCTAACAGAAATTTTAGTAATTCAAGATCAGATCGCTGGATTCGTTCACGATGAGATCATCAATCCAAACGGCGAGTTCCACGAGTAACTTTAATTCTACTAGAGTCGTTGAAAAACCAAAATGGATGAGATGTACTCACACTATATTTGTAAATAGACTATTGTAAAAACTAAATATTGTGATGCTTTAATATATTTGAATTATGATTTAACGACGCTTTATATACTATATATTTCAAGGCAACATATTCTGTACACAGGGCTTTCCTTATATATACCATGCACACCAACTAATAAAAGTCACAAAAACTCTAAAAAATTTGTAGATGTGCTTCATAGATTACTCTACCTATGTATAAAATTGCAGGTTCAAATTCAATACATATCAAGAGTTACAAAAAGAGAATTACGACAAGTTTAAGTTATAGAATTTTCTTTTTGTAACTCTTGATATGTAAATTTGAACCTGAAATTTTATACATAGATAGAGTAATCTATGAGGCACCTCTACAAATTTTTTCAAAATTTTTCATGACTTTTTTTAGTTGGTATGCACGGTGTGTACACGGGAAGCCCTGTGTACATAGGATATGTTGCCATATTTGAATTATGATTTAATGATGCTTTACATTAACACATTGTACAAAAATTTTGTATAAAAATATATAATACAAAAAAAATATGCAATAAAAATATTTGGTGCATGGCTTGTCACTGCCGATTCGTCTAGGAACCGGCAGTGATATACATATATTACTCTCGGTTCTTGGTATGAGCCGGTAGAGATATATATATATATATCACTCCCGGATTTTGGTGTGACCTGGTAGAGATAGTCCAATATCACTGTCGGTTATAAAACAAACCAGCAGTGATATCTATTATCACTACCGGTTCCTGAGCCGGCAGTGATAATCACGAGTATCACTACCGACCAATCACTACTGGCTCCCACAACCGGCAGTAATGGCATGGATGAGCCGGCAGTGATGACCTAGTCTGTAGTAGTGAGTGACAATGAACATCATTACAGTTCTATATTGCAACCATCAGTGACATCATCACAGACTGTACTCTTCAAAAACTGTTAGTGATATACATCAATATTACAGACGGTTTTATTTAAAAACCATCTGTGATAGTATCACAGATGATTTTATAGTAAAACTAGCTGTAACATCATATATTATCCAAGACGGTTTTATTATAAAACTGTCTATGACCTATCAATGAAGGTTTTATAATAAAACCATCTGGGATTCTTTGTTTATCGCTAATGGTTTATGGATAGTACCATATGTGATATCTCTCAGTGATATATAATACAGAGAGTCGAGAACATGGTTCGTTTTAGGGTTTCGGGATCTATCTTTCATTTGGTTGCGGCTGTGAGGCGATTTGGTAAAAGATGAAAATTGATTTTGAAGGTTGATTAAAGATCCATTTGATTTTGGTGATCTAAGATTAGTAATGGGTCTAATTGCATTATATTCAAGATCCATCTTGGTGTGGAGAGAATTTGATGATTTTTTAGATCTAGTTTGTAAATCTATGTGTTCATTTCTATATAAGGGTAGTAATGGGTTCTAATTGCATTATGTTCATGATCTAGCTTGGTAAGGAGAGAATTTGAAGATTCTATATAGATCTAGCTTCTAGATCCATGTTTTCTTAGTGATTTAAGGTTAGCAATGTCTTGGGTTCTAATTAATTGCTTTATATTCGAGATATTACTTGGAAGAGAATTTGAAATTTTTTTAGATCTAGCTTGTAGATCCATGATTGATCTTGTTGATCTAACGTTTAATAATGGGTAATTACATTATATTGAAGATCTAGCTTGGTAAGGAGAGAATTTGAAGATTGTTTACATCTAGCTTGTAGTTCCATGTATGTGTAGGTTCTTACTGATATAGTAGATGTAATCAAGAGAGCAAGAACAATAGACACACAATATAGGGGTGGAATTCTCTCTCGCTTTATTGATTCCATTGTTTACAATGAGGGGGCACCCGATATATATAGCGGTGAGAGAAGAGAGTTCGGATTCGACCACACCATAAAGAGATAGAGTCCTAACCATATTTGGTTTAGGTTTCCTTATCTCATAACACTCCCCCTTGGTCGAATACCGCGTAATGCATATGTCTCGTTAAAAACTCCACTCAAAAACCCAATGGGAAAAAGGAGATGGAGAAAAGAGTACATCGCACTCGCATACTATGTTGCACTAGTTGCCTCATTAAAAACCTTTATGTGAGAAAACTTCAGGAAAACTCACAAAGGGAAAAAGAGTACAACTTATTACCTTCAGGGTTTTATTAGAATCTTCAGGATCGCAATAAGGGTTATGGTTCAAGGGTTTTCTCCCCCTGAACTCTGCATCTCTCTAAGTCTTCTCATTCCAATGCCTTTAACATATCTTTGAAATGTGGATTTAGGCAAGGACTTAGTGAATAAATCTGCAAGATGTTCACATGAATTTGTTTGTAAGATTTTTATCTCACCACTCTTCTGGAGTTCGTGAGGATAAAATAATTTAGGAGCAATATGCTTCGTGATGTTGCTCTTTACATAACCCAATTGCATTTGTGCAACACAAGCAGAATTATCTTTATGGATAATTGTGGGGGTATCGACGGCGTTAAGGCCACATGACTTCTGGATATGACCAATCACACGTCGCAGCCAAACACATTCACGTGGGGCTTCATACAGGGCTATAATCTCTGAGTGGTTGGTAGAAGTAGTTACCAGCGTCTGTTTACAAGACCGCCAGGAAACAACTGTACCACCGCAGAGAAACACAAAACCAGTCTGAGATTTGGCACTGTGGGGATCAGACAGATAGCCAGCATCCGTATATCCCACCATGGTCAAGTCTTGGTTCTTCTAGAAAAACAACCCAAGATCTTGAGTACCTTGGAGATATCTGAGTCAGTTTTTACACCAATTTCAATGTCTCTTGGTTAATGAACTATATCTTGCTAGCAAATTTTCTGCGAATGCAATATCGTGCCTTGTGCGATTCAAGCAAGGTACATGAGTGCCCCAATAGCACTTAAATATGGGACTTCAGGTCCTAAGACTTCCTCATTTTCCATCCTCGGTCTGAATGGGTCTTTATCCACTTCAAGGGATCTTATGACCATGGGGGTTTTCAAGGGATGTGATTTATCCATATTAAACCTTTCCAATACCTTCCGGGTATAGGATGACTGGTGAATAAGAATTCCTTCTGGGAGCTGCAGGCCTAAGCAAAATTTGGTTTTACCCAAATCTTTCATCTCAAACTCCGTCGTGAGGTAAGCACTTGCTTCCTTTATCTCCTCTGTGGTTCCAATGATATTCAGATCATCGACATACACTGAGATGATACAGAATCCATTCTAGGATTTCTTTATGAACACACAGAAGCAATCATCATTATTGGAATATCCCTTCTTCAGGAGGAACTCACTAAGCCGGTTATACCACATTCTTCCGGACTGTTTTAATCCATATAGCGATCTCTGCAGTTTGACGCTATACATGTTGCGATTATTAGGATCCGGGACTTTTACTCCTTCAGGGACTTTCATATAAATGTCCGAATCCAGTGACCCATATAAATATGCGGTCACCACATCCATCAACTGCATTTTTAAATTTAAGCCAGCTGCCATTTATATTAATTATCAGAACGTTATTCCACTCATCACAGGAGAATATGTTTCATCGTAATCGATGCCGGGTCTCTGCGTGAACCCTTGTGCTACAAGCCTCGCTTTTTATATCTCACCACCTGGGTATTTTCATTTCTCTTCTAGATGAAAAACCCATTTGATCCTGCAGGGAATCACTTTAGGAAATATTCAGTCAACAGAACCAGAAATTTTCCTCTTATTAAGCGAGCGCTGTCTCAATTGCTTCTTTTGTTTAACCCTATCTGAGCGCTTCTGGCACTCTGCCATGGACTTTGGATCTGGATCCAGTTTTAAGCAATTTTAGAGGCAAATGTATGTCGATAATTGTAGTCTTTTCTTTATTTATTTCTCCTGCATCACTTCAGGGATATATCTATATAAATTTCTTCCAGCTCCTCGTGATTTCCCACAACGACGGAGTCTGGGTGTTCGACTTCCCAACAGGAATTGTGCGCGCAAATATCTGTTGGGTTATCATCTTCAGATGGATCACTTGAGGATGTTACCATCTCGGGATGGCTCACTTCAGGATTTTCTCAACATCGAGGTTGAGCTTCTTCTCTTATCACAGGTAGTGTTCTCATTTGTTCGGTTCTCTACTTCTGCGGACGTCTCCGCGAAATTGAGTCCCGTGCACCTGGAGGCCTCCCCCTCTTCTTATTATGAGGGTCAAGAGTAGGTTCAATATCCTTCTAGGGTATCTCCACTCTTTCAGGCGCATATACTTCAGATATATGAGATCTTTCACTCCCTTATGATCAGCGAAGGTATTTGGCAGATTATTAGCTTATTTATTGTAGATTTATTATCCTTGAACTTCAAGTTTAGCTTCTTTAGTGCGTGGGTCTAAGGACTAGGCATTCTAAAATGTGGTACTTATCTCCCCCTAATGCCGAAAAATGTCCTTAGTATAATCAGCGTCGAGCCATATATAGATCCCTGTCATAGGCTCTAGGTATTTTAATACATGATGGAGATTCATAACCTACATGGATCCTCAAGCTATTTGGTGAGGTCCTTTGGTTGTCTGTTGTGGTGGAGAGATTGGCATGTATACAAAGACACCAGATTTTCGCAGATGGGAAATACTTTATTCTTTTCCACGCACTATTCTCTGCAGCAGAATTTCGTAATATGCGTTGGTGCGAGTTGAATTATTACCGCAAAGATGCAGATCGCTGCGTGGCCCCAACAACCGTGGGAAGCCAATTATTCGCAAGAGCGGCCAAGCAATAAGCTTTACTCTCTTAATTAATGACTCTGCAAGGCCATTTTGGGTGCGGACATGGGGTACAAAATGCTCTACATTAATGCCTAGAGCCATACAATAATCATTGAATGCTTTTGAGGTAAACTTCTTGACATTGCCCATTCGAATGGACTTCATCCTTTCTTCTGGAAAAGAGGCTCTTAATCTAATGATTTGGGCGATTAATTTAGCAAATGCATGGTTCCTAGTAGATAAGAGACATACATGGGACCATCTAGTAGAAGCATATATTAGCACCATGAAATATCTGAATGGGCCCGACAGGGGTTGAATAGGTCCACAGATATCACCTTGAATTCTCTCCAGGAAATTCAGTGATTCTTCCCTAATTTTAAGATGAAAGGGACGAACTATGAGCTTTCCTTTAGCACATGCAGGGCACAAAAGGCTTCAGGTTTAGGAAAGGCTGTAGTTTTTATATTATGGCCAGCAGAATTATTTATTATACTTCTCATAATATTCAACTCAAGATAACCCAGTCGATCTGCTAGATCTTAATATTCCTGGGTTTTTATCGCAACACAAACTTCAGGTTTTATATATGCATAATATAACTCGGAGGAGAATGAATGAAGCCTTTTAACCACATGTTAATTACACCCATTAAACTTAGTCATGAGTAGGTATTCTGTACCATTCTCATTCTTTGTCTCCGTAAGGAAACGATTCAGACCAATATTTTTAAAACTTAAAAGAGTACGACTGGACTCAGGGTATAATATGGCATTCTTCTAGAGTCAACTATGAGAGTATCGCTTCTGGCAAAAGTCATAATAATTCCAATTCACTTAGTGTGGCATAAGCGTCTTCTAGCATGATTTTCTCCTCTGTTATCGGATTATACTTTGTTCTATATTAGAAATATGATTTATCAATCAAACAATTATTGCATCAGGAACAAATAATATAGAACAAACATAGCATAATTAAATTAATATCCTAGGAAAATCAAACTTTATTAAATTTGATTGATAATCGCTCAACAGGAGTGTAGACCATTGTTCATTCAGGAACACAAAGACTAAACTGATAAATGAGGCTCTTAGGGAGACTCTAAAGGATAATACGCCATCGACTCAAAAGGAAAAACTGGGAGACTACTCCATGTCTCCATATAAATCATTTATATCGTCCTCCTAGGACCTTTCTTTATTCTTCTAGAATACTTTTAGCTCATCCCTAACTAAATCATCCTCCTCCATGGGATATTCGGTCTTCAGTCCGTATGGAGATGGTGCCTCGTGGAGAGCGAGAGCACCGACTTCAGTCGGGAAATTGTGGCTCCAAGGAATCGGTACATCAAGTTAATCTTGGCATTCATTGCCTAAGTAGTTCTTCGCCATTCAGTAAGCAAGCTCAAGAAATTCTTTCTTTGCGATGTCGAGACATATCCTATATGCAAACAAACAAGATTTTACTTCAGGTAAAATATTGTTTTGTATGCTTATCATTGAATCAGTAAAGTCTAGTCTATATCTATTCAGTAGATAATTATCACAGATTTTTCAGGATTTTCCTAGCATTTTTTTTTCTGCTAATTATTAAGCAATTTCCAGAATTACTAATTAACAGATGGATAAATTTCAACGTGAAATAATCCTTACACGATGCTAATTACATCTTATGTGGCTCTTGTTGGTTGGGTATGAAATCATGTAACGAATGCCTCCGTCAATATGACTCTTGGCCAGGTCAACCCGCCCAGAGGGCTCACATGAGGGAGGGAGCACTTCCCGATTTCGGGCGCCAATTAAGAAACCTAGCCTCATGTGTGTTTTCCATAGACACCAATTGTCATGTATCTGTTCCTTCAAAACTGAGATCAAAGACCCAACCATTTATGCCCTTAAGTCCAAAGCAATTTTGATAGCTCGATTATTTCCATAATTTTCTAGCATTTCTGTTAATTACTAAGCAATTTTCAGAATTACTTAATAACAGAAAATAAATATTCTACACATATTAAATCATGGCATAAAGCTAGAAAATAAACTTAGAGCATGGAAACTTCCAATGTGCTAAATATTAAAGAAATAATTCAACAACAAAACAAAAAGGATCAGATGCTCATAAACCAAGAGCATGAAACGTATTGTGCTCATGCAGGTGTTAACGTATCATGCAAGAGCTGATAACGTGATGTGGTGGCCCATGCAGGTCGACGCAAATGTGCGGGCTGAGATCAGCCTGATGCGCGGAACGGCCCATTTGGCCCACTGCCTATTATTGATCGGCTGCTAGGGTTCTCAGCTACCGCCGCATGCATCGCTTGCCCCCCAAAAAAATATCGCGATCTCTTGCTTCCGGCGATGTGCTGCTGGAGCTGCTACTAGCAAGGATCTACGAGCGCCATCGGTCAAGACGCGGGCCTCCAGCTGGCGCAGATGCAGGCGCTTCGGGCGCAAGGCCAGGCGGCGCTCGAATGCGTGTCCCGGCGAGGAGACCGAGGGAGCGACGCCTAGCGCATCAATTGGCGTAGCAGGCGAGCAAGCTCTTCCGGCGTGAGGAGACCGAGATGGCACGGCTAAGTCGAGGCACTGTGCCAGTGCCATGGAGGGAGGTCGGATCGATACCGAAACGCCGAGACGGCAGTGCCATAGGTGGCGCTTCAGGCGTGAGAGCCGGCGGCTTGCCGTGAAGCCGAGGTAGGGAGCAATAATCTGGCAGCGCAAGGAAGCCGAAATGACACGCGGAAAAACGAGGCGGTGCGGGGAATCCAGCTGCAGGCGGATGCGAGCTCGACCACCAGGGCTGGCGACGGTACCAGCGGATGCGAGCGGCGCCAAGCTCGGCCGAGCGGGGGCGACGGCGCTTCGAGCGCAAGAGTCGGCGGCGCTTCGGGCACTCAGGCATGATCTGCCACCGACGCGGGAGGCGAACAGGCGCGGGAGTGCTTCCGGCATGGAGATCGAGAATCAGGCGGCGATGCGACTTCAGGCGCGGGAGCGGGCCATCAATGCTTCGGGCACGGGAGCCGGCGCCGTCGGGCTCTACGGCGGTTGACGCGGCGACATTGCTGATGAATGCGGCGGGCGGCACGGTCGACGCCACCAGCTATGCGGACGAGGAGCGCTTCGGGCGCACGCGGCGATTTTTTTTCGTTTGTGTATGAACAGTAATCACAAGCATGATGGTATAGATCTGATTTGATTGATCGCGGATGAGGATGGAAAGAAAAAACAATCTACTAGATAGATTGAAAAATCCTCCAAATTTTCGATCTACTAAATTCAATTGCGATTCAATAGTTCATACCAATTTGATACCTTGATTTGCCCTGCAGGGGAATATCTATAGACTATCGCATAGGATAGAGTCGCGTAGGACTTTTCGGCAATCCGAGTGGATGCCGGCGTGATGGCGAGTTGATTGCAGATCGGATCGGGCGATCAATCGCCGGTAGTAGTTGTTCGTTCGTCGTCGATGATCCTCCTCCTTGCGGTAGAGACTCATGCTGATAACGTGTTGTAAAATTTCGAAGAACGCCAACGAACAATCACCAATAGTAGATGCAATCAAGAGAGCAAGAACAATAGACACACAATATAGGGGTGGAATTCTCTCTCGCTTTATTGATTCCATTGTTTACAATGAGGGGGCACCCGATATATATAGCGGTGAGAGAAGAGAGTTCGGATTCGACCACACCATAAAGAGATAGAGTCCTAACCATATTTGGTTTAGGTTTCCTTATCTCATAACACAAAGGTTACATAATTGGTTAATCTAACTGCATTATTATATATAAGGTTTAGGTAGCTAGTTTGGTGAAAAGAGAATTAATTTAAAGATTGTGTTTAGATATTTATGAATGTGTGCATATAAATAGACACCTAGTGTACATTAATATTTAACACTAAATGCAATATGCGTAGCGTGGATGGATCGAAGCTGGATGTACACTAAGAACAGTGCGAGTGCTGAGTACATTAATGGCTTCTTCGATTTTAGAAGAGCTGCAGAGGAGTATATGTTAAATAAGAGGGTGTAGTTTATATTTTGTCCATGCATTGACTGTGAGCATCTAAAGATGCTTCGAAACTCTGTGTAGATCGAAGCACACTTGATTTTGAGGGGTTTCAAAAGTGGGTATACATGTTGGACCAATCACAGTGAAGAGCGTGATATACAAGAAGCAGATAGCACTAACAACGTTGACGAAGTCAATGATATGTTGGATGATCATAATGATTGTGCTTCCAATGAGGATAGGTTACAGGATGATAATTTGAATCAGATGATGCACGACGTAGAAGGGAACTGTGATGATAGTGAATATGGTAAATTCTGGGCCTTGATGGAGGACTCGGAGAAACCTTTGTTCCTAAGTTGCAAGTTGAGATACACAAGGTTATCATCCGTGCTTGAACTGCTAAAATTGAAGGCATGCAACGGTTGGTTCGACAAAAGTTTCACAGCACTGTTATGTCTATTGGTGGATATGCTTCCAGAGGGAAATGAGTTGCCGATAACCACCTACAAAGCTAAGAAGATTCTTTGTCTTTTGGGAATGGAAGTAGAAAGAATACACGCATATCTGAATGATTGTATCTATACCGCAAAGAGTATGCAAACTTGCATGTATGAACTGTGTGCAACGCATGCCGGTACAACCATAAGAGTCATTCAGATAATGACAACGAGGGCATCGAGGTGAAGAAAGGATCTCCTACTAAGGTGGCACGGTATCTACCAGTAATTTCTCATTTGAAACATTTGTTTGCATACTCAAATGAGGCAAAACTACTGCATTGGCACTCAAAGGAGAGTAAGAATGATGGAATACTAAGGCATCCTGCTGTTTCATCCAGTGAAGAAACATCAATAGGATGTTTTAAGAATTCGGTACAGATCAGAGGAATATAAGGTTTGGATTGAGTACAAATGAAATGAATCCTTTCGGTAACATAAGCAGCTAGCATAGAACTTGGCCCCTGAATCTCTATATCTACAACCTTCCTCCTTGGTTGTCTATAAAGTGGAAGTAAATTTTGTTGTCTGTACATATCCAAGGACCGAAACAACCTAGAAATGATATTGATGTGTACCTAACATCATTGGTGGAAGATCTAAAAATACTATAGGTTCCCAAAGTACATGTATAGGATACGTATAAACGAGAGAACTTTACTTTGCACTGTCTTTTGTTCTGCACCCTAAATAATTACCCTGCCCTTGGTAACCTATTAGGCTAGAGTACCAAAGGAACCAAAGCTTGAACTCACTACTTGGATGATACCGAGAGTGTGTAGCCGAATCACTCACACAAAACTGTGTAGATGCATTATTGTAGGTTTTTTCGGAGGAATCAACCATACAGCAAGATGAAGAAATAATTCGATGAAATGAACGAAGACAGTTTAGCTCCAAAGCCTTTAAATGGGACAAATGTTTATGATATAATTAAGAACTTGGATGTTGCATTGTGGAAGAAGAGATCAATATTTTGGGACCTACCTTATTGGGAGCACCCAGGAGTTCAGCACTGCATCGACATTATGCATGTAGAGAAGGATGTATGTCATAGCTTGATTGGTCTCTTACTAAATATTAAGGGTAAAACAAAAGATGGTATCAATGCACAGCTTGACTTGGTTGATATGGGCATAAGACCTGAGTTAGCACCGAAAGAGATCGATAAAGGATGAACATATTGCGAACCTGCTTGTTACACTTTATTCAAGGCCAAGAGAAATGAACTGTAACAGTGCTTGCATGGTATGAAAGTTCTTTCTAGTTACTCTTACAACATTAAGAGACTTATTTCGATACAAGAATTGAAATTAACTAGCATGAGTCCCATGATTGTCATGTGCTGATGACACAAATGCTCCCTATGGCACTTAGAAGTATTTTGCCAGTCATGATCCGGGAGACAATCATGAGACTGTGTTATTTCTTTAACACAGTTGCTCAGAAGTTCATCGATCCCGAAGCACTAGATGCTTTGTAGGCTGAGGTGGTGATGACTCTATGTAATTTTGAGATGTATTTCCCTTTATCGTTTTTTGATATCATGGTCCCTCTCATTGTTCACCTTGTGATAGAGATAAAAATGTGCAACCCATCACTGCGACCTCGTCAGGTGATACGCTCACATGGTTGGCAAAAGGACCAACATTTACAGTTGTAACATGAAAAAGATATGACTTAAACGGTACATATTTTACATGAGACATCAGGATATGAAGAGCACAAATTAGAACAACAATGTCCGCATAGATGCGTTCAATATTGCTTGGTCCACGAAAAGCTCCTACTATGGGTTCGTAGAGGAGATTTGGGAGTTCGACTATGTACTATTCAAAATTCCCTTATTTTGGTGCCGTTGGATCCACCTCTAGTACATGAAGGTTGACAAGTACAGTGTCACTACTGTCGGCCAAGCACGTGTCAGATACCAAGATGAAACATTCATACTCGCTATCCAAGCTATTCAAGTATTCTATGTAATGGACCTATCCAACAAGAAGAGACATGTAGTTTTTTAGGGAAAAAGGAGAATTGTCAGAGTAGAGAATGTAGTAGATAAAGAAGAATAAAATCAATTTGACAAGTTGCCTCCTATCGAAGACAACATCAGGGTCCAAGAAGAACAACACAAGGAAGCTAGCCACACATGTGTCGATGAAGGAACGAGTTGGCCTAGAGGGGGAGTGAATAGGCAACTCTTCAAATTTTAATTCTTGATTACAGTTAACTATTCTATGTCAGAAAATGAGTTAATGTCATAATGTAACAAAGATAACAGTAAACTGAAATAACAGCGAAAGCAACACAATGTAAAGTAAAGAACAGAATGAGACGAGTATTTTATCCTGTGGTTCGGAGCACTTCTCCTACTCCACGTTAAAGCACTTCTCTCGAAGTATTGCTTCTCCCACAGCTAGTCGCAGTAGCTTGGGATCACACTCGGGTAGCTTTTTCACCACTCTAGTGAGGTAAGCTACAAACCCTTCACAAACAAAAGTGGCCTTCCACAATCTTCTTTGGACAGGTCACACTTTTCACCTCCTCCAAGCTGTCTAGGATCACCGAGATCCAAGAGTAATAAACTTGCGCAAGTTCTGTCTCTTGGTTCACTCGCAAACTATAGCACAAGACACTTGCTTGGAGCTAAAGCACTTAGAAAGAATGAGGTTTTGAGTTTCAGAGTGAAGCACATACTCCTTGTTGTGAAAGAGAGAGCTTTGAATGCTAAAATGTCAAGGAGTTTATAAAGTTCTATGGTAGATAGCTCAGGCAATGCTTATATACCCGATTTTGATGAATATAGCCGTTGTACCTACCACAGTGACCGTTGAACGTGTCAAAATGTCAATTTTGAGCTTAAAACACGTTTACAGCGGACTGAAAGATTTACCTTAGCGATATGATCATGTGTATCACGGACCAAATTCAAATATATAAGACGGACCAAAAAGTTTAGTCCGTCATACATGGGGAGTTCAGCAAGTTTGGTCCGTCAGAATAGAACGGGGTTTCACATGTATGGCGGACCAAATAATTTGGTCTGTCATAGATGGGATATGATAGAGATCTGTAGCTATGGACTAAATTTTGATGCAAAAAGAGTTTAATCAAAAGATTTGAATTTGTCATTGACTAAACTTTGAATTAGTAATATTTGGTCCATCTAGAATGAGAATTTTTTCTGAAAAAGAATATGATTTTTGATCATGAATATAAGGAATGAATATCAAAGATTTCTCTGTTAGAAGATATAGTTATTTTTGTATTTATGCCGGACCAAAAAGTTTGGTCCGTCATATATAGACAACTGAGATATTTTGAATCTGACCAAGGTATGTGTGTGACGGACCAAAAAATTTGGTTCGTCATAGATGGGCAAACCAGAGATATTTGGTCAGCTGAACGCACATGTATGCCGGACCAAATAATTTGGTATGTCATAGATGGGCAAAACAGAGATAACAGAGTTTTTTTGAGGAATTTTGCTACGGACTTAAGAATATGAAAATATGAGATTTGGTCCGTTGAAATGCATAGGATTTGATCAGAATTTTGACTAAGGAATATTTTGAGTTGAAAAGAGCTGATTCTGCTTATGATGTAAGGACTTAGACTGTTTTATATAGTAATTCTGGTTCAAAGAGCAGAATGATTAAATGATTTAACTCCAAGCAGTCGAGTGTAGACATAAGCCTAATGAACCAAGTTACCAACTTGTGCTAAGTCCCTCTTGATAGTACAGCCAAAAGAAAAATAATCCTAGCTGTTTGACTTGAATCAACTCCCAAGTCATAAATTAAAACAAGGTACCTTAATCTTGGTAGGTCAGCTTGCTCCATTTCTAATTCCAGCATACATTCTTTATGGTTGGAAGAATTATTAACTCGGTCATCAACACCAAAACCAATTAACAACGTAAGATAAAAATTGAGGGGGCCTAGATGCTATCAGTCGACCATGGTGAAGGGCTAATTTTTATACAAAAGAATAAGCAAGTGGAGTTATGATTTTAAGTGTACTGTCCAGCATAATAGATTTGTTTGTAATGAGACGCTCAAAATTCGAAACAACTTTGTGTATATATGCATCTGGTTTATTTAATAAAGTTCTCTTTCTTTTACTGATGTTGCTTTATCTACAATTCCATATACATTATATATTATCCACAATCGATTATACATTATACATGTAGGTCCTGTGAAGATATTGCAGGCTTAGAAGGCCAAACTACGGAGGATTGTACCTTAGCAATGAAAGGTCTGTGGCATGCAACATTACAGACAGTTCTATGAAAAACTGTCTGTAATAATAAACTATCACAGACGGTTCTATGAAAAACTATCTGTGATAAAAAACTAGCACAGATGGTTCTATAAAGAATCTTCTGTAATGTTTATTATCACAGATGGTTCTGAAATAGAACCGTCTGTGATATGGGATCCCTATAAAAGGTCACTCTCGCAGATTGTTCATTTTCCACTCTAGCGCTCAAAACCCTAGCTTTATCTCCTGAGTCCCAATGCTTTGTCTCCCATTCCAGTGCCTCCCTCGACCTCGCCGCCGCTTCTAGCTGGTGTCTCCCCCCTCGGCGCCTCACCCACACAGTCTCTTCACACATGGCACCCCTACTCACCAACGCCGCCCCCTCAGAGTGTTGTTCCTTTGTGAGTTAGCCCTCAATCTTAGTTACTGGTTACCATTAGCTTCATCTCAAGTCATTGTTTTTGGTAGTATTCAGGACTATTCAAGCACTGGTTTGCTAGGGGAGAATCATACATGAGATTTCTTTATCTTGAAAACTCATTTATGAATTTACAAATGAGCAAAAAGCTGTGCTGTTTGGTAATTATATGTTCAATTGAGGATTTTTTGTTAGTATTAATTTAGGTAAAGAAAGGTTTATGCCATGACACATAATAATTTTGTTTGGTACACCCATGCTCAATGGGCATTAATTGTCGCAACGTAGTTTTCCCCATACAAACAATTTGTTTATTCCAAAATTGTCATTTCCTTTTGCATTAAACAGTATCTCAGAACTTATTTGGTACTCCCAGCATACCTCAACTTGCATGCCAAGCTCAACCAACTAGCCTAGGCCAGCTCTTATGAAAACTAAGGTAAATAAATACCGTCAAATTTACAGTAAATCATCTCATCAAGAGAGCACATTTTGTAGTAGCACTGTCAAGTAAACCATAATAACTAATATGTATATCCTACTAAGATTCTCTCAGGAGGGAAAAAAACAAAGATAATAAAGACCTGCTAAAATCTGCATAATTGATAGCTGAACACGAATAAATATGTCAAAATTGTGCAATGCTCAGATGCTAATAAGAAGTGAAAGATTAGTAACATTTTTTATCAGAATGCATACCTCCTCAACACTTGTGCTATGATAAGTTGACTGTTGTATTGCTCTCATCTTTAATTTACAATAGAAAGTCCTTCCAATTCTTTATCAATGGCCTTGTATAGGTTGCTCATTAGAAAGTCCGGTTCATCAGGGCCACTGAATCCATCATAAATTCCAATAAACAACCAACCCATCAAATAAAAGCAATCATCAATTGATAGCCTTCCTTGCTTGATTCCTTGTCGTTCCTGTTGAGCCATGAAAACTAGCCTACATTGCAAGTATGCCTCTTCTAGTGGAATATATCCCTCTCACTTATCTTTTGAGGCCTAAATAGATTATACTAGATCAATGCCCGTGCATTGCTACGAAAAATAAAATTGTTAACGAAACATAAAGGTCAAGCAATAAAAGAAAATGGTGCTACAAGATCAAACATCTATTTCTCCCGATTACAAAAGTTTTTATGGTTTCTTCTCCGGTATGAATTAAAACCAAATATATTGTACGTAGCAATATATATTACCAATCTCAAAAATCAATCAATCATTTTTATCTCTTTTTGCAATTTATATTACTAGCTCGCGTTTCTCTTCTTCTCACCATGCCCGCAGCGCACGCTCCTCGGTGCCGTCGACCTCGTCTTCCTCGTCGCCTTGCTCATCCTCGTCATCCACCGCCAGAGGGGTGACACGGAGCTTCCCAGCACGCAGGCGCCGCCGGAAAACCACCACCATTCGGACCTTTGGCGCCACGCTGTGATCGCTCGGGGTGTCCACCGTCTTCGTCGTGGCGTCCGCCGCCCTCCTCGCGCTCGCATTCTTCCTCCTGCCGAGCACATCATGGCGCACTGTGGAGTCCGCCTTCCTCGCTGCCCATTTCGTCACGCACGCCATGGCCACGTAGTTAGTTGCCTCAGAGAAAGGGGCCACCGCCGCCACCCAGCCTTTTGCTCCTCTACATCTTCTGGATCTCCACCGCCCTCGGTGCCGTGCTCTTCTCCGCTTCAGCGGTGGTCCGCTGCGCCGACGGTTCGTTGCTCTTCCCAGATGACCCTCTCGCCTTTGTCGGCCTACTCGTCTCCATGCCTCTGGTGTACCTAGCCATCACTGGCTTCACCAGCCATGACACCGGAGCCCATGAAGGTGAACCAGAAAGCACCAGCACCGAGGCGCCTGCCACGCCGTGTGCCGCTGCATCGTTCCTCTCTCTCGCAACGTTTACCTGGATCAACCTGTTTATCTCCAAGGGGTATGCCAATGACTCTCTCACCACCGACGATGTCCCACCGGTGTCACCGGGCAACCACGTCGAAGCATTGTACACTTTGTTCATGTCCAACTGGCCAGCGCTGGGGTCACGGCACCCAGTGGGCGTCGTGCTCTGGCTGTCCTTCTGGCCGTAGTTACTACTGACCACGACGCTTGTCCTCTTGTGCCTCACAGCCATGTACGTCGGTCCATCACTTATTGATCAATTCGTCGAGTTCATTCGCCATAGCGGCATGACATAGGAGATCTTGAATGAATTCCCTTGATTGATTCTGTGAAAACTGTACAGCATATATAGAGTACAAAAGGAATGATTGGCTGGCTATTAATTACCAGCAATAATCAAGGATTTTGCTATAATAATCAGCCATATTTAGAGAGATATGGCTGGCTGTAAATCAGGAAAGAATAATTAGCTATAATGACCGGCCATTATTGGAGATATGGTGGGGGACTATGAAGAACGGACCGCTGCCACCAACTGCAAATTTATATTAGTAGAGATAATATATGGCAAAGCAAGTCTAGTTAAAAAGAAGATGGTGTCCCCTCATTCGTCAAGGATGTGATGAGCCATCGGAAGGAAAACGTCCTCGAGGTCCAAGAGGAGCAAATAAAATGCCCACGGACTGATATACCATCACGGCGGTTAATACAAAGGATGGGGCCCCTACCGAACCAAAGAAGGCAGCGAATGCATTTAGGACATTGTGCGGGATAGTCGCATAGGAACGGGTACCCATCACCTATCCATCCTGGAAGTCATTGACTGACGAGGACCACAACGACTTGATGACAGAAATTCTCTCTTCATTTGAGATCCCAGAAGACTGCACATGCTCAGTGCGACGGTATGCACTGCTAGTGGCGGGAAAAGCGTGGAAGAACTTCAAGAGCATGCTTGTCCAGCAATATACCAATAAGGATAGGACTCCTTTCTCTAAGTACCGGTTTATTGCTGAGGGCGTATGGCAAAGTTTTGTTGAGGCAAAAATGATGGACGAATTCATGCATCAAAGTGAATCCCATAAGTCCCTATAGGTAAGGAACACCCGCCCCCACAGACTTGGCACTACTAGGTACGCGGGGAAGAGGGCTCAATGGAAGAGGGAGGGCGAGGAGGCCTCCGGACCATTTGCATCTATCGCCGACAAGCGCGCCAGAGACTGGCTAAGAGCGAGGTCAACTGCCACGTCTATTGTCACCATCTCCTTTACAAACCCCGCAGATGAGGAAGTCTGTCAACGCCTGGTAAAATGTCCAACCACCTATTTTGTACGTAATTAGTCCATAACTTTATAAGTGAAATAACTTGTCGAGATCTCGTAGGTAGCGTTGAGTACATAATCTTCTGGTAGCACTTTTTTGCCAGACAAGGAGAAAAATATACTCTCCACGGCGTTGGAAAACAAGGAACACCCTGGTCACACGCGAGGTGTAGGGGTTTTTTGTTCCCTAGAAAATGGGATTCCCAGTCGACTCTGGCAAATACTGGAGTAGGAAGAGAACTAAAGCAGAGCGAGAGGAATGACTGGTACAAAATATTGAGGAAAGACTAAGAGAAGAATTCAACAATAAGATAAGAAGCCTCGAGGAAAGGCTCAATAATCAGGATTGCAAACAGTCTGTGCAAGTTCCAGATGTATGTCCTCAAATCAGCCCCACTACCAAAAAGAGCAGTTGTGCGTCTGCCACTCCCACAGATGAACATGGCAAAATTTCTTTCTATGACAGCAAGGTACTTATATATATGTCTTGAATGCTCCATACAAATAACCGTTGGATGCATTAGCTAATTGTGTACCATTATGTAGGTGGCCATGCGGTGCACTCTCCAAGTGAGACTTGCCCATGGTGCCATTCCTCTTCCGGCTGCTTGGGGGCTCATGTATACATCCATCGAAGGGGCCCTGGTGCATGGTACCCTGGTGGCACTGAGATTCTAGAAGGTTAATGTGGATAGTGTACATGATAGTTTCAAGACCGCCCCGCTACCAATGCCCCCAAACAGCGTGATTGTGACACTAGGGGAGGCCATTAGCACTTTCACCTAGTGACTTAGCAGCGACATATCCCTGGACACCCGTCCTCCATCACCAGAGCTACCCCAACTGCCTGAGTCATCTGCTGCACATCAACAGGTCACCAAATCGGCTCCCGTGCCTCTTGCATCAAAAGATGTTTAGTGGGATATGGTGCCCACTCGTCTCCCATGAAGACTCCCTATATCAGAAAGCAAGTCAAGGGCAAAGCAAAGAAAATCACAAAGGAATTGGACTATTTGATTGCCCTGCTAGCCCGAGTATACCAGCTGGAGAGCCTTTTGTAATGGGAGAGCGCCTGAAGAATCTTTCTATGGCTTGCGTTAGATTGCAGAATTGGTGCATGGAACAAGCTAAAAAGCCAGTGAAAGACTTTATAACAAGTATCTTGGTTAGCTTCAAGCCTGAGCATTTGTTTAACGAGTCATCATGGGGCTTCTTCACAGCCGACTTTAAGGACTTGTTTGACTTCTTCAACCTCGATGCCCTTGACACCACACTCTTGAGATGCTACACATTGTAAGTGTGTGCAATCACAGTCTACATTCTTGTAATACCAATAAATGTCATATATATAACTCAATGCTTCCATATATAGATACATGATCCGTAAAGTGAGGCAGAACAAACAGCCAGTGGATTTCCTGGACCCACACATAGTCTCCAAGCAAAAAATGGATAGAGATTTACAATTTGTTGATAAATACATCGGAGAGGCCTTGGCGGCTCAAAAAGATAAAGACTTCAAACTTTTACCCCACAACCCAGGGTAAGTGCTGCACTATTTGCTATACTTTGATTTGTACTGTTTGCAACTCTGTTTTGTTAATTGACCATACCGACATACCTATGTAGGTTTCACTAGGTTCTAATTGTATTCATCCATCCATGAACTGGGTTATTTACCTTGATTTCTTATAGAGTGGTAGCCATGACTTAAATCTTATCGCAAAATTACTCAACAGGTAATTAATCACGTTTTCTCCATAGATAACATGATCATATAGGTTGCTCATAGAATGGTCGAGGCTAACCTTTTCCAATCACTAAGTGCTTTCAGAGTGTACAAATATCTTGGAGGGCTTTCTGGCAAGGACAGGGTGAAGCTGAAGCCCGATTTAAAGTTTTCAGCATCCGCTATATATATAAACTATGTAATAATGACTCTGGAACTAAGCAACACTATATTTGCAGTGGCATCAGCAGGGAAAGGGAAATAACCGTTGTGGATTTTACGTTTGCGACAACATGGAACTCCTCATCACTAAGAAAATGCCCAATCAGGTAACAACTGTATTGGAAGAGGCCAATCTGGAGGAAATTCAAGGACAACTTTGTGCCTTCTTGCTCATTCAAGTCTTAAATCCAAAAGGTGAGTTCCATGCTCCCTTATAACTTTAGGAGTTGTATTTTTCTGAATTACCTTTTGGGTTAATTGTCAAACTTGTGTTGTGGATTTGAGAATTGTAGTTATGTATTCAATTAATTGGTTAATAGTATTGAGTTTCATTTAGTTAATAAGATGTGTCGTGCAATATTAATCTATACGTAATCTGCTTTGCGCTGTGTTGTAATCTGAGTTGATTGCTGAAATGGATGTAATGCTTCTAATGTGAGTTTACCTAATTGAAGGATCGATAAAGTCGCCTAGAGGGGGGGTGAATAGGCGTTTATAAAATTAAAACCTAATTTGCAGCGGAGAGATCGGACTATCCGACAACTGCTATCGGACTATCCGATAATTATCGGACTATCCGATACCAAGAGTCGGATTATCCGATCAGTGCGTGAGCTAGCAGATTTATCACAGGTAAAGGTAGATCTAGGAGATAGGTGCAAGGCAAGATACTAGTGAGCAAGATACTACAATTACTTCAAAGAAAACCTAATCAAAGCAACAAGAAAATACCACACCAAAGAATCGATGCATGGTTGGTTTTTCCCAAGTTCGGATCTTTGAGGAGATCCTACGTCTCCATTGAGGAGGCACAAAGCCCGGGTCTCACTTGACTTCTTTCCTCCCGGTGTTGCACAAAGCACTCACCGGTTTCACTTCTTGATCCCTTTCCTTGCGGAGGTGGAATCAACCCTTCACAAACTTCCGGCGGCTTCCCACACGAAGATTGGGAGCTCACCGGTGACTCCTAGCCATCTAGGAGACCTCAATCTCCAAGAGTAATGAATGGAATATAGATCCGCTCTTGAAAATCGCCCTAGTGCTCAAATGAACTTTCACGGTTTTGAAATCGGGGCACTAGAAAGATTCTTGCTTTAACTCTCAACAAATTTCTCAAAGATGAACTCAAGAGAGCAAGAGGAAAGCTAAGATGAAATAAATGTTCAAGACACCTGGTTGGTCACCAAAAATGAGGGAGTGGGTGGAGTATTTATAGCCAAGACACAAAATATAGCCGTTCTGCCCTGTGTTAGGCCCCACATCGGACTATCCGATACCTGTCATCGGACTATCCGATATGTATAAATTTCCAGACCAACTCCACTCAAAAATTCAAATTCTTTTGAGAGAATACACATATCGGACTATCCGATGACACACATCGGACATTCCGATAATACCCGAGAGTTTTCAAAGCAACTCAGTGACTTCCCAAAAGTTCTAAGTGTATATCGGACTGTCCGATATGAGACATCGAACATTCCGATAATTCCAGAGAGTTCCAAAGCGGAAGAAGATTTCCAAAAACTTTCTAAGTCCATATCGGACTATTCGATATCTGACATCGGACAATCCGATAATTCCTGAGAGTTCCAAGTTCAAGAACTTAGAAAAATTTTCAAACCACATCGGACAATCCGATATCAACTATCGGACAGTCCGACTTTTCCAGAGAGGACCAAAACTAGCAACCACACTCACACCGGAAAGTCTGATACCATCGGAATGTCCGATATCAACATCGGACTATCCGATGATATCAGCATAAGTGGAAAACAATGTGAGTGTCGAGCTTGAAAACTTCCAAAACTCATTTTGTAAAACTTGTTCATCTGAGCATAGAGGTCATTTCTAAAGCACCTACATCCCATCCCTCTTGATAGTACGGCGATTCTATCAACTCAATCAAATGAAAAATCTATGCTAGGTCGACGCCGTTCTTCTTTTCCTTTTTGAGGGTCGTCATTATCCGTAGATGCGTTCCTTTTGGGACTAACACCTGCTTATGTACTTATTTAAGCCATTAGTCCCTTAAACGTTTGTCATTAATCCTCCAAAACACAATTAGGGGCCTAGATGCACTTTCAATCTCCCCCTTTTTGGTGATTGATGACAACACGATTAAGATTCTAACAATAAGGATTGAATAAATGATGTTTGAATGAACAATATATGTTGAGCTCCCCCTAAATGTGTACATTAGAGATTTGAGAGAGAATCAAATGCCCGCATTTAGAGGTGAAATTCAAGAGGAGCTCCCCCTATATCTTCGCATTCGGTTAAGTGGCAACAATAATAAAATGAATACAACGAAGAGAATCAAAGCCATCGTTGAGCATGACATAATATAACAAAGCTAAGGTATACCATGTATCATAGCAAATGTTAAGGACAAGAATTTAAGAACAGCATAACAACTACCACCAACAAGAGTTCTGAAAAGCACAATCAAAAGAACCAATCCACCAACCAATAGCAATAAAGTGTTCACAAATCATAACTGAGGAGGAATAGACATCTTTTCTCTCCCCCTTTGGCATCAAGGCACCAAAAAGGGAAAGAAGCACAAGAAGCGAGCACAGTCAAACTTCATCCTCGCTCCCGGACTTATCGGCAGATGCAGCGTATTCTTCAGATGAGGAGGGATCTGCACCAGCCGGAGAGGCAAAGGGGTCCTCAGCCGAATCATCGCTGCCACTGGAGCAAGGAAGGCTGAGATGTCTCTGAATGGACTTGAGCCTCTTCGCATTCTTCTTAGCCATCTTGACTAGATATTTCAGGACTCTGTCGGTAGAGGAAGATGACTGTGAAGGAACAGTGGGAGCAGCTGAGCCAGACCGAGTAGAAACAGGAGGAGCTGGGGCCGGAGGAGCATGAGGAGCAACTGTCTTAACCGGCCTGATCTGAAGCCCTAGATGCTTTACATCACACTCAAACTTCAATTTAGTAACGCCCTCAATAACCCTCATGATGTAGGGAGCGAAACCACAGCTGCGCTTGGGGTCGAGGGAGTTGGCATGAATTTCATTCCACATGTAAAGTGCCACCATGAAAGGTCTCCCACCAGGTAGCATCCTACTCAGAATATCACGGGTGTAGGATAGAATGTGAGAAGCATCACCTTCTTTAGGAGCAATAGTCTTCCTAAGGAGTCTCATATGGCGGCAATCATTGGCTTCAAATACTTGGTATTTCGGGCTCAAAGGCAGTATCCTCAATGTATAGAGAATTCAGATTTTCAGCAACCAAAGAGCGATTATTATGAAGATCATCCTTGTCCATGCAGTCTTCAGCTCTAAATCCCAGAAGAGTACTAAAGCAACCGACAGACATTCTGTACCGCTCACCTTCAGTCATCCATGTCATAGTGTCATTTGCAACATACAGAGTAGCATAAAATTGAGCAATGACCTCTGTATTCGAATCCTGCTTCATGCCCATAATCCTTTTAATGCCTAGCCTCTCACAGGCGTCGATGACATCATTGAAGACAGGGTCGTCACATGATTCCATATACTCCCGTCGACCCACTGCATACTGACTGTCGGATTCTTGCGAGGAAGGATTACTGTCTCATAAAAGTCTTGCTGGAAGAAATCCCAGAAGCGCTTGTCTGAGGAGAATTGCTTCTTAGTATATGGATCAGATGCTCTAGCTTTGGTGACTAATCCCGATTTTCCCTTGTAGCTCACAACAGCCCTCCTGAGATCAGGACGGCGAGAAGGCTTGGTCATCAACGGAAAAGGGAGATAATCGTCGTCTTCCTGAGCTGGACCCTTTCCCTTCTCAACTGCAGATGGGGCACTGGTGGAAGACCCTTTGCCCTTGCCAGATAGAGGAGGACGGACAGGAGCAGGAGGAGCATCGTCTTGACGACTAGGCTCAGAAATCGTAATGCCTTTTTGCTTGGGTCTCGAGACAACTTGCTTCTTTGATTTGCCACCAGTAGGAAATGGAGCAGCAGCAGTCTCCACAACAGGCACATCAACCTCAGGCAAGGAAGATGAAGTATCCGGGGGATTTCCTCGACTAGCCACTGCCTTAGTCCTTGTGTTCGTCAGAGTCTTCCTCTTGAATTGCCCTTGGTCATCGGTGTGGAGTGCCCTCTTCAATCGCTCACCCTTGTCATCGCCGGCAGCCATTGCAAAGGACTAGACGAAAAGACATACATGAGACACGGGCAGAGGAAAAGGAAAGAAACTTCCTATATTGTGATCCTCGAAACATCGGATAGTCCGATATTTTGGGTGGACCGTCCGATGATAAAATCGATAGTCCGATGCCACCAATCGGATAATCCGATATTTGCGGGAAAAACAACAAAAAAAGTTTCTTGACGATGATCCACGCATTTTGCAACAAACTCGTGGAATATGATTCTAGGGTGAAAGGGAATGTTTCTACCAAAGGAAATTGACAAATAAACAACGGAGATGAGAAATCCTAGGGATGAGAGGAATAGGGTTACCTAGAGTTCAAATCTGAAGAGAGATGAGAATTAGGGGATGATCCTTCGGCAAGAGAGATCAAATCCACGGAGGAACACCCTTGAGAAGCAAATGAGAACCCGGGAGCCCCAAAATCGCCAGAGGAGATGAAGAGCCCGAGAGGTTTGGTGAATAGTGAGCGCGGGGAGAGAGAAAAACCCTTCGGTTATAATTAAACCTCCCCACATCGGATAGTCCGATAAGGACATCGGACAATCCGATATGTGCGAACACCCAGATATCGGACAGTCCGATATTGAACATCGGATAGTCTGATATGTGCAAATTTATAGAAATCGGATAGTCCGATAAAAAAGTCGGATAGTCCAATCTGTGTAAATTTTCAACACAAAGAGAGTTGGTTTGAAGATTGAGTAGATATGACTTGTGAACACTTATGCCGTCTCCCCACTTATGATCAGCGAACACAGAAACACATTGAGCTATGATCACAAGTGGTTTGACTCAAACCAAGAATCAAAATCAAACAATTTTAAAGAAACAAATGCTTTTGAAATTTATTTTGGTTGAAATCAAGCAAATATAACATATGGTGTATGCAATCCTTTCAAGCCAAGTTCCGAGAATCTAAAATTTTTAGCCCACTTCTCAAATCGCAGAATCTCTTTTCATCAAGAGGCTTGGTGAATATATCGGCTAATTGGTCATTTGTGCTCACATGTTGGATATCGATATCGCCTTTAGTGGAATGGTCTCTTAGAAAATGATGGCGAATATCAATATGCTTTGTGCGGGAGTGTTGGACGGGGTTATTGGCAATTTTTATGGCACTCTCATTATCACACAAAAGTGGCACATGGTTATAGGTTAGGCCATAATCATTTAGAGTTTGTCTCATCCAAAGTAATTGGGCACAACAACTCCCGGCGACAATGTATTCGACTTCGGCTGTGGATAGGGCTACGGAATTTTGTTTCTTGGAGGACCAAGAAACAAGGGATCTACCTAGGAATTGACATGTCCCCGAAGTACTCTTCCTATCCACCTTGCATCCGGCATAATCCGCATCGGAATAGCCAACTAATTCAAAGGATGAACCTTTTGGATACCAAAGGCCGAAATGAGGAGTGTGCACTAAATATCTTAAGATCCTTTTTACGGCCACTATGTGGCACTCTTTAGGAGCGGCTTGAAATCTTGCACACATGCATACACTAAGCATGATATCGGGCCTAGATGCACAAAGATAAAGTAGGGAGCCGATCATCGAGCGATATACCTTTTGGATGACCGGTTTACCTTCTTTGTCGAGGTCTAGATGCCCGTTGGCTTGCATCGGCGTCTTGATTGGCTTGGCATTCTCCATACCAAATTTCTTGAGCATGTCCTTGATGTACTTCGTTTGGCATATAAAAGTTCCTTCCTTGAGTTGTTTGACTTGAAATCCGAGGAAGAACTTCAACTCGCCCATCATGGCCATCTCGAATCTCTTAGTCATTATCCTGCTAAATTCCTTGCACAAATGTTCATTAGTAGACCCGAATATAATGTCATCAACATATATTTGACAAACGAATAGATCATTATCAATATGTTTAGTGAAGAGAGTGGGGTCGGCCTTTCCGACTACAAACCCTTGATCTAGAAGAAAGTCTCGAAAACATTCAAACCATGCTCTCGGATCTTGCTTAAGTCCATAGAGAGCCTTGTGTAGGAAGTAGACGTGGTCGGGATGATTTGGATCTTCGAAGCCGGGTGGTTGCTCAACATAGACCATCTCGGAGAGAGGTCCATTTAGGAAGGCGCTTTTAACGTCCATTTGATACAGCTTAAAATCATGGTGAGTAGCAAAGGCAAGTAATATTCTAATGGATTCAAGCCTAGCTACTGGAGCATACGTTTCATCGAAATCCAAACCTTCGATTTGAGTGTACCCTTGAGCGACCAACCGGGCTTTGTTCCTAGTCACGACTCCATTCTCGTCTTGCTTGTTCCGAAACACCCATTTGGTTCCAATCACGTTTTGCTTGGGTCTTTCGACAAGCTTCCACACTTGGTTGCGCTCAAAGTTATTTAACTCCTCTTGCATTGCCATCACCCAATCCGGATCTTGGAGTGCTTCTTCTACCTTGAGTGGTTCAAGAGAAGAAACAAAAGAGTAAAATTCACAAAAATTTGCAACTCGAGATCTAGTGGATACTCCCCTGTTAATATCTCCAAGAAAGTTATCGACGGGGTGATCTCGTTGTACACTTTGATGAACCCTTGGATGAGGGACCGTTGCATTTGACTTTTGAATTGGGTCCTCATCGTCTTGGGCGGCATTTGAGCCATCTTGAGCTTACATTGAAGAAGATGGAGCATCATCCAAAGTTGCATCTCGAGTTGGAGTGCTCGGAACTTCTTCTTGCTCAAGAGGCCTCACTTCTCCAATTGCCAGTCTCTTAATTGCCTCACATGGCGGTTCTTCCCCATCAATCACAGTACGATCAACTTGTTCTACTTGAGAACCGTTAGTTTCATCAAATGTCACATCACGCGAGACTTAACTACACCGGTGGTGTTGTTGAAAACTCGGTATGCATAAGCATTTGACCCATAACCAAGTAAGAAACCTTCATCTACTTTAAGAGCAAATTTGGAAGACTTAGCTTTCTTGTTGAGGATGTAGCATTTGCTCCCAAAGACTCGGAAGTAGGATACATTTGGCTTCTTGCCGGTGAGGAGCTCGTACGCCGTCTTCTTCAACAATTTGTGGAGGTATATACGGTTGGAGCTATGGCACGCGGTGTTGATCGCCTCCGCCCAAAATATGTCAGAGATCTTGTACTCGTCAAGCATTGTGCGCGCCATCTCGATGAGGGTACGATTCTTCCTTTCGGCTACCCCATTTTGTTGTGGAGAGTAGCGAGCCGAAAACTCATGCTTGATGCCTTCTTCATCGAGATACTCCTCTACACCGGTGTTCTTGAATTCGGTGCCATTGTCACTCCGAATTTTCTTTATCTTCACTTCAAATTCATTTTGAGCCCTTCTCATGAATTTCTTCAAACTTCCTTGGGCTTCACTCTTATTATGCAAGAAAAACACCCAAGTGAAGCGAGAAAAGTCATCTACAATAACTAAGCCATACTTATTTCCTCCAATACTTATGTAGGTGACGGGGCCGAATAAGTCCATGTGTAGCATCTCCAATGGTCTTGAAGTAGTCATCACATTCTTTGCGGGATGAGAAGCTCCAACTTGCTTCCCGGCTTGACATGCGCTACACACCCTATCTTTCTCAAAGGCAATGTTTGTTAGTCCAAGAATGTGATTGCCCTTAATGAGTTTGTGAAGGTTCCTCATACCAACATGAGCAAGCCGGCGATGCCAAAGCCAACCCATGCTTGATTTAACCATTAAGCACGTTTCAAAGTTAATTCTATCCGTAGTGAAGTCTATGAGATAGAGATTTCCCTTTAAACGACCTTTAACAGCTATTGAACCATCATCCCTCTTAATGACATCCACACCCTTATCACTAAACACACAATTGTAACCCGCTTCACATAATTGAGCAACGGACAACAAATTGTACCTTAGTGATTCAACAAGTAAAACATTGTTTATATGGAAATCATTTGTAATTAAAATCTTACCTAAACCTACCACTTTGCCTTTTCCGTTATCGCCAAAAATGATGCTCTCACTATTTGATCCATTGGCTTCCAAATGTGCGAACATTGCCCTTTCTCCGGTCATGTGATGTGTACATCCGCTATCCAAGATCCAACTTGATCCACCGGAGATGTAGACCTACAAAATGAAATTTAGTTTTTGCTCTTTGGTACCCAAACTTGTTTAGGTCCACGCATGTTAGCAATAAGTGATTTAGGTACCCAAATAGATTGCATATAAGAATCATTTTTGGGGTTACCCCCAATGTGATAAGCAACTACTCTACCGAGGCTAGTCCTCTTAAGCACATATGAAGCAAAGAAAGTGGATTGAGCCTTATGCTTAGAGTTTGCTTCCCTTAACTAAGTGAATGGGCTTGTTCAAAGGAGCAACCACAATGTGGCTTCCTTTGCCCTTGGGAGGACATATCCAAGCCCATGCTTCATAGGGTTACCTTGGCGCTTACCGAGGAACTCCTCTAGTCCCTTGCTAGCCTTATAGGACTTTTGAAGTCCATCTTCGAGCATTCCCTTGAGCTTCTCATTTTCATGAGCTAGTACTTGCAAAGTCTCAAGATTAGTGGCACAAGCATCAATATTAACATTGTAACATCTAGCACATCCATTGCTTGTGGAGGGTAGTGAAGGATTGGAGTCAATGGTTGAGGTGATGGGAGGGCTATTCTTGAGATCAACAAGCTTCAACTCAAGAGCCTTGCAAGCGTCCTTTGCCTTAGCAAGTTCCTCTTCTAGTGAAGCGTTGGTGATCTCGAGACTAGTCACCTCGGATTTGGTAAATTTTGAATTCTTAACCAATTCCTCATTTTTCTCTTTTTCAAAAGATAAGCTCTTCTCTAGCTCACAATTTTTCTCCTTTTCGAGGATGAGCAAATCCTTTTGAGCCTCGAGAATGGCTTCCTTTTGTTCTACCACTTCCTCCAATTTTTCAATATCCTTTAAGAGCAAATTTAATTTATGAATAACAAAGTTTTTCATAGACTTAAGCACGGTGTTAACGTCATCATCATCACTATCGCTATCATGCTCATCTAGACATTCATTAGCAATAGAGAGAGTGGAGGCAAGTGATAATACCTTGTGCCCCTTTGCCATGAGGCACATTGGAGCAACTTCATCGTCATCGCTCAAGTTGTCGAAGAGGCCCTTCGACATTGTTGGAGTAGAGGGTACGGCGATGGCGACGGAGGCAATTCCTCCTTCTTCATCGAAGTTTGACTCGGAGTCGGAGTCGGAGTTGGAGTCGGTATCGGAGTTCCACTCCTTTCCAATGTAGGCACGACCCTTGCCCTTGTACTTCTTGTTCTTCTCCTTGTCCTTGCCCCGATACTTGTCCTTCTTGTGCGACTTCTCATCTTTGTTCTCTTTATGCGGACACTCGGCAATGAAATGGTCGGTTTCGCCGCATTCATAGCACCTTCTTGTGGAGTGTCTCCCTTTTGATTTTCTTCTAAAGTTTCTTCATTGACCTCCTTGTTTGAAATTTTTCTTCTTGAAGAATTTGTTGAATCTTCGCACAAATAGAGCCATGTCCTCATTTATCAATGGACCACGCGACTCTTCATCTTCACTCGTGCTCTCTTCTGCTTGGCGCACTACCTTGACAGCCTTCAAAGCAATGCCCTTCTTCTTCCCGGACTTGAGCTCTTCTACAACTTCCGCCTCCTTAATCATCATCTCGTCCATCATTAATCGACCAATTACATCATGAGGCATCAAGGTATCGAAGTTTGGCCGGTCACGGATGAGTTGAACCAAATTACGGTTGGTGGGGGTGATCACACGAAGAATGATCTTGACAACTGCCTTGTCAGTGAGATCGGTGCACCCAAGACCTTTTGCTTGATTCACAAGAACCATCAAGCGGTGAAACATCTTAGTGTACGATTCTCTATCTTCCAAGGTGAATCGACTTAGCTCACCAATAATGAGCTCGATCTTTGATTCCCAGACACTTGATATTCCTTCATGAGTGACCAAGAGTCTATCCCAAATTGCCTTAGCCTCTTCAAGTCCATCAACTTAATTAAACTCAGAATCGCTCAAAGCATTGAATAAGGCATTGACAGCCAAATCATTGAAATGTTGAGCTTTGTCTTCTTTGGGAGTGAGATTTTCCGGATCAACGGGCTGGAAACCTATTTGCACAATCTTCCAGATAGAAGGGTGAAGCGATCTCAAGTGCATCTTCATCTTATGTTTCCATGCGGCATAGTGAGTGCCATCGAAATGAGGCGCTCAACCGGAGGGTACGGAAACATACGATGAGGAGCTTGAGACACCGAGGGAATTATAATCAAAGGGAATAGCAACCCCAGTACCGGAGCCCGCAACCTTGGTTTGGTTAAGGCCTTCGATAATCTTCTCTATTTGCGACATATTGATTCTCCAAGCGGTTAAGCCAAACTAAGGAGATTTGGCTCTGATACCAATTGAAGGATCGATAAAGTCACCTAGAGGGGGGGGGTGAATAGGCGTTTATAAAATTAAAACCTAATTTGCAGCGGAGAGATCGGACTATCCGACAACTGCTATCGGACTATCTGATAATTATCAGACTATCCGATACCAAGAGTCGGATTATTCGATCAGAGCGTGAGCTAGCAGATTTATCACAGGTAAAGGTAGATCTAGGAGATAGGCAACCAACAAGTACAAGGCAAGATACTAGTGAGCAAGATACTACAGTTACTTCAAAGAAAACCTAATCAAAGCAACAAGAAAATACCACACCAAAGAATCGATACACGGTTGGTTTTTCCCGAAGTTCGGATCTTTGAGGAGATCCTACGTCTCCGTTGAGGAGGCACAAAGCCTGGGTCTCACTTGACCTCTTTCCTCCCGGTGTTGCACAAAGCACTCGCCGGTTTCACTTCTTGATCCCTTTCCTTGCGGAGGTGGAATCAACCCTTCACAAACTTTTGGCGGCTTCCCACACGAAGATTGGGAGCTCACCAGTGACTCCTAGCCGTCTAGGAGACCTCAATCTCCAAGAGTAATGAATGGAATATAGATCCGCTCTTGAAAATCGCCCTAGTGCTCAAATGAACTTTCACGGTTTTGAAATCGGGGCACTAGAAAGATTCTTGCTTTAACTCTCAACAAATTTCTCAAAGATGAACTCAAGAGAGAGCAAGAGGAAAGCTAAGATGAAATAAATGTTCAGCACACTGGTTGGTCACCATAAATGAGGGAGTGGGTGGAGTATTTATAGCCAAGACACAAAATATAGCCGTTCTGCCCTGTGTCAGGCCCCACATCGGACTATCCGATACCTGTCATCGAACTATCCGATATGTATAAATTTCCAGACCGACTCCACTCAAAAATTCAAATTCTTTTGAGAGAATACACATATCGGACTATCCGATGACACACATCGGACATTCCGATAATACCCGAGAGTTTTCAAAGCAACTCAGTGACTTCCCAAAAGTTCTAAGTGTATATCGGACTGTCCGATATGAGACATCGGACATTCCAATAATTCCAGAGAGTTCCAAAGTGGAAGAAGATTTCCAAAAACTTTCTAAGTCCATATCGGACTATCCGATATCTGACATCGGACAATCCGATAATTCCCAAGAGTTCCAAGTTCAAGAACTTAGAAAAATTTTCAGACCACATCGGACAATCCGATATCAACTATCGGACAGTCTGACTTTTTCAGAGAGGACCAAAACTAGCAACCACACTCACACCGGAAAGTCCGATACCATCGGAATGTCCGATATCAACATCGGACTATCCGATGATATCAGCATAAGTGGAAAACAATGTGAGTGTCGAGCTTGAAAACTTCCAAAACTCATTTTGTAAAACTTGTTCATCTCAGCATAGAGGTCATTTCTAAAGCACCTACATCCCATCCCTCTTGATAGTACAGCGATTCTATCGACTCAATCAAATGAAAAATCTATGCTAGGTCGACGCCGTTCTTCTTTTCCTTTTTGAGGGTCGTCATTGTCCGTAGATGCGTTCCTTTTGGGACTAACACCTGCTCATGTACTTATTTAAGCCATTAGTCCCTTAAACGTTTGTCATTAATCATCCAAAACATAATTAGGGACCTAGATGCACTTTCACTAATCTATAATTTGCTTTTCTAGAGGGCATGGACAGAATTTCTTGAGTCTAGCTAATAAATACAAAAAGAGTTGTTTGTGGAAAGGCTTATCACAAATAGTTTTTATTTTTAAAACCGTCTATGATGTAACAATGTTACAGACAGTCCCAAACTAAAACCGTATGTGATATCATAACTTCACAGACGGGTTATAATTAAAAACCGTCTGTGATATTTCTATCTCACAAACGGTTTTGGTTAGAAACCGTATGTGATATGTTCTATCAAAGATGTGCCATAACATCACTTATACATGGTTACAGACAGTTCAGAAAGCCGTCTGTCATGATGGTTATAAACCGTCTGTGATGTCCTTTTTTTCTGTAGTAGTGAACCCAACAAAGCATGCAGCAGCATGGATAGGCACACATGCACTAGCATCATTCTGTTGGAAAATAAAAGAAATTAAAAAAAACTGTGACTCAGGACTTACTTGTGTTCTCAAGAGCAGTGGAAGAACCAACTGAGCAACAAAGCTCTTGTGACTTACATTGATTCTTTTTCGTCACTTATGTTTGCTATTACACAGGCTCACTTATATAGAAGATTGTACCATACACAAAGTCAAACTCGGCTTCAACTTGCCTTGCATGCCACAGACTCTACTCTGTTACAAGGTTAACTCTATCAATCACCCTCTTAATCTTGTAACATAACTCTAATTTGTTGAGGTAGTCGGTCTCAATTATGATTTGCCCAATATTTGCTCGATATAGGATGAAGAACGCATCTCCTCAACTTCATGTACTCAACTTATTTAAATTAAGATGATGAACACATCTCCTCAATGTCTTGGTCTCATCTTTGACAGACATGACTTTGGAGTACGAACGCATCTCCTCAATGTCTGAGAGTCAACTTTTATGGACTCAACTTAGGACGACGAACACACCTCTTCAACGTCCCAAACTCAACTCTTTTACTTGACATGGCGTCATCACTTAGAGCTTCAGTAAGGAGTGCTTTTTTCACCTCTTTAGGTTGCGGCACTCTAAAGTGAAATGCCTATAATCATTACAATTATAGCATCTCACTTTTGCCTTGTCGAATTTCCAATTCTTGTGGCCTTGTTGACCATCACCTTTTGAGCCACTGAAGGGGCCATTGTCGTTGCGCCTCAACGATCGGGCCTCCCACTCTGCACACGTCAGGAGTAGGTGCTCTTCTTCACTCCTGCAGGATCCCCTATTTCGTTCTTCATGAGCCTTCAAGCGACCAATCACCTCTTTAGTCGTCATCACCTTGAGGTCGCCGAACAGCTCAGTGGTGGAGGCAATTTGTAGGAGCCCGCCAGGGACTACACGAAGGAATTTTCTTACCACATAGCTTTCCTCCATCTTGTCGCCAAGCCCTTTGAATTTGTTGATAATTGTTGTCAACCGGATGGCAAAATCATCGACTGACTCTGTCTCCATCATGCGCAGCCCCTCAAACTTAGCTTTAAGGGTTTGTACCTTTGTCTCCATTACACGATCGGTGCTAAGATGCATAATCTTCAATGCCTCCCATGCATCTTTGGTCTTTTCCTTTTTTGCCAATAGGAAGTGCATTTCCATAGGATGCCACCATAGATCTCTAGAATGGTATAAGCATTCTCTCTTGATCCTATATAGTTATAATTGTGTTGTGCATTTCTACCTTTAATGATCTTGTGCAAATTTGTAACTTGACTAATTATTGAAAAAATGATTGAGGTGAGAATACTGGTATGCTATTTGAACTTGTCAGCGGTGGATGTGGGGCTGATGGCTAAGTATGATCTAGTGGTTCTGAGTAATTTCGCAAGAACAGTAGGGTGACCAGGTCCCTAGAATGGGAATTTGGAAATGACCAATTGACCATAAATGAATTCATCCAGTATTTTCATTGTAGGCATGGATTGTATGCAGCACAGCCTTCCTAGTAAAAGATTTGGTGTGAAAATAGTTTGTCGATCACTACATCTACCCTCTTTCTCGTGGCACTGGCATCTATATCTTATCCTTCATCCAGTTACACATCAGCGCATAAGGACATTTCCACCTTAGTTTGTTAGTCTTGGTGCATGGATTGAACATAAGAATGTACTTTGACCATAGGGTTCTATACTTCTATCTGGCCTCTGATGTATTTTGGTTTCTATATTATAGAAATGTGCTAGTAGATGTCTTATCTTCCTCTTAAAAGAAAAACAAAACCTTGACTAGAATATTTGGGTTTCACAATGCTTGTATGTATAAGTTCACTCTTTTTAATGAGCTTTACTTTCGAGTAGTAGGGGGACTGTTTGGATTGGTAGCTATATCCAACTTTTGTGATGGTTTTATGCATGTTCAGATGTCTAGCATAGTGCACATTGTACAATTTGGATAGCATGAAGATATTTCATCCATGATTTGTCATAAAAAATAGTGGTTAATTAATCAGTTAATTGTTATCCATACAGTGCATGCTATTAGTTGGCAAAATAGAGCTAAAGGTGTGATGGGCACATGCACACCACAAGCGGTTCTAACTTGATAACCGATCGTGATGTGCTCGAGATAATCTATTGGTGAGCCAAAGTGAAATTTGGGTGCCGAGCAGGTTCCAATTTCAAAATAATTTTGCTAGGTCCAACCTAATAAGGGAAAGCCATTGCACACATCCCCTATATGTTTATACACCATTGTGCTCACCACTCATCTCCTCCACTTGCTCCTCTCCCTCTCTAGCTCTCCCTCTCCTACTCTCCCTCTCATTTTGGTTTGAGAGGAGTTGAAGAGGTTTGCATTTTGCTCTCATCTCATCTTTATGGTTTTTCCATTTCTTTTGCTTATTTTGTTTGTGTTGAAATGATTTCGGTCTAGTCTTCCTCCTTAATGACTTATCCTATTCCTCATGGACCAACCTAAAAGAAAAGAGATTTTTGAAGAAAATCAAATTCATTATGCTTCTAAAGAAAATCAAATTCGTTATGCTTGTCATATTGTACACTTGTTGCTTCATTGGTTGAGAAAACCACAACAGGATCAAATGGAGGAGAAGGAATTAGAGGGTCAAATACGAGGTATGGTGTTCCATGACACAAGCTGGTAATGAATGTTGCTTTAAATGTTGATTTGTTTCTGTTCACAGGTGTTTTGATGAACGAAGTAAAGTTGGAACAAACTAAGTGTGATCTAGATGAGCGTGTTAAATGGTTTTGCCTCTTCTCTTTTTACTTTGTGCCATAAATATTATAGCATCAAGCATCTGATCAGTCTTTTTATTCTATTATTGCAGCAATAATTGTAGAACTTCTATAATTGATTTTCATAGA
Organism: Guadua angustifolia; assembly: GCA_036346375.1. Taxonomy (NCBI): domain Eukaryota; kingdom Viridiplantae; phylum Streptophyta; class Magnoliopsida; order Poales; family Poaceae; genus Guadua; species Guadua angustifolia. The sequence goes on from CM070502.1 coordinate 37,988,766, forward strand.
AGCTGCAAACGTTGTTAATATGACATGTGCCTTGCATGCTGCTAGGAGCTTTGTAAAGGTGAGATTCCTAGAGAAGAGGTAGAGAGTATTCATTATGAAGAAAGAGGAAAGTAGTATGTTTTTGTTAATATTCCTAAGTCAAAGGATGGGAATAAAAAGGTCTCTTTGAGGAGGCACATGGAGATCCCAAATGTTAAGCCTTACAATGGCATCGATATTGTTGAGGACCCAAATATCCCTCTGCTACTGTGGAATATATTCCTAAGGTGGTCCACTTTTGTAGAGTTCAATGAAGAAATCATTTAGGAAGTGAAGCTACTTGGGAGCATGAAAAGGATCTAAGGTCAGAATTCTCTAACCTATTCTCTAGTTAGTAGTGAATCTTGGGGTCGAGATTGTATTAAGGGGGAGGTTTGTCACATCCCAAGTTTTGGCTTTAAAAGAAAATTTATTATTATTTGTGCATTTTATGATTTTTTTTATTTATTTGGATTTTTTGGATTTTATTTTAAATTATGTATATTGGCTTTTATGAAAGCTAATTAGTTATAGATAAAATCTATACAAAGTTTGGTTAAAAATATTTTATTTGAGTTTCAAATGCCTCAAAGTATTTTTGAGAATTTTTCTGATATTTTTATTGCCTTAACTAAATCAATCTATTTTCGGGATTTTAATTTAAATGAAATGTCTGGAATTTGATGTGAACAGTAATGGGCTGAGCCCATCTACTGTGTGCGTAGGTCAGCCCACGTTGACCCGTGTTTTAGAAGGTGAACCGTCCCCCTAGGATCTTCATCCGATGGCCCAAATCTAAGCAAAACCCTAATCAATCTCGTGTGTTTGTTTCGTTTACAGTTCGGATTGAAACTTCACTACTCACATCAGTGTCGCACGTCTTGCCACATGGATGGACGGGATTCCTGTTCGTTGCCGTCATCGTCTCCATTGAGGACTCGGAGTCCTGACCGCCTATGCCAAGGATATCCGAGTAGAGCATGCCTTCTGAGGTCTATATTGGTCGCATGAACCTTGTCTTAGACTCGCTGTTTCCTGCTGCATATTTCACCCTAAGTGCTGCCGCTCGATGCAATCTGCAAAGGACACGGAAGCTCACCAGAGTTAGCTTGAAGGCCGCTATGGTTTTCATTGGATTGCATCACCGACGAGCCTTCTTCCGCTGCTTCATCATCGGAGTTGAACTCAATACATTGCGCCACACCCGATCTGCCATATCTCGTCACCGTAGCGTCGTCGTCTTCCTCATCTTTGATGGAAGTCCATGGCCATGTCACCATCGTCATCAGGAAAACTCTCAATTGTTGAATCACTAGCTTGTGTTCGAGATCAGGCCATGTGATTTCATCAATAGTAAACAACACGGGTAAGCATAGCCGTCTGATCTGTTACAAACTGCCTAGATCGAGCCACGTCGCGTTTAATCAACCTTCCGATTTAGAGGAACCTCACGGATGAGCGCCGCGCGTCGGACATCGGCTCGTAGCACTACAGCCAGTTGTAGTGCAACACATAGAGGGAGTACAACATGAGGCACTATGAGCCGTGCTCACGGTGGACTGTGTATCTCAGTGGACCACGTCCGTACACTAGTGCCATGTGGCAACTCTGGATTGGTCGGGGGTACCACCGAATCATGATGACATTATAATTGACTTTTTCTATTGAAAAATAATTCTTTCAAAAATGGTTTAAAATAATTCTTATTCAAAAAATTATGGAAAATTTTGAATTTTCTTAGTATGAGGGGAAGGGAATGGGGGTGAAAAATAAGATGAAGGAAATGCCGCCAAGCGTTGTGACTAAAGACACTTTGAGGGGGAAGGGAAACTAGGGAAGAAAGAATGTGCTACCACATATCACAATGAGAGGGTGTCTCACCAAGGATTTGGTGAGGGTTGCCCTTGAATTAGCAATTCTGAAAATGAATTAATTATCCCGATTCGTTTTACACCCTAGGGGCAGTCATGCATTGCTATTCCAGCTAACAATGTAATATTTGGTAATATCCTATGTATTGGCAGGTAAACCATCCAATGCCTTACTTAGCCTGAGGTTCAGGTAACACCTTCCCAACACATATTAGTTTTTGTTCTCGCTTCACACCCAAAACATGGTTAATCAACCTATTTATCTACATATATACTAGCGCAGTAAGCATGTAAACTAAATATGAGTTGTGCCCAATATTTTAGCAAATTAATCTCCACAAAAAACAAAAGATGTACCTTGCTAGTAGTGCTGAATTATGAAATATTATCATCAGATAAAAAACGTAACAAGACAAAAGTTCAATTAACTTTTGTTCACAATTATATTTTTCGAACAAGAAGATGGAAATGGGGATCAATAAGTACGGTTCTTTGGCGTTGAACCACCCCCGAAGAGCTATTATGGGGATCAATACGATTCTTTGGCGTTGAGCCACCCCCGAAGAGCTATTAAATTGCACTAGTATAGGACACTATACTAGACAGAGGATCTTACAGAAACAAGATCGATAGCACTGAAGGATAATGGGTGGGCTACAATAATGTAAATTCAAAATTTTCTATTGTGTAACCAAGGAACCACTATAAATTATAGATCACGAAATTATCACTAGACGAGTAGACCTGTAATGGAAGTAGTATCGATGTAGCGCGTCAGTGCGGTTGTAGTCGTACTAGCCTCGTGCCTGCTTCAATAGCTCCTCGTGACCATCACAGATTGCGAATCGTCTTCGTCGCTATCATAGGTTTTAGATCATCTTAGCGTTGAAGCTTTACAGCAACGCCTCCAAGGTATCTACACATACGGAGCAAGAACGCCACGGGCCGGAGTTCTAGCAGCGGCTGCACAGTTTTGGGCGAAGAATGTGTAGTGGCTAGGGTTTTGGGAATTCCGAATTCCTATGGCGTCTCTTAACGCTAAAGCCACCACCCTCTCCCTTTATATAGATGTCCCACAATGTGTCTCTACATTAAAGGCCCATTAGGAACTCAAAGCCCATCAGAATTCTGATCGTCATCCAAATTATGTTCCAACCCTTTAAGCGTGTGACCCTATAGGTTCATGTATACTTGAACATAGCCCGAGTACTCTTACTCGACCATTAATCGTTAGTAGTCCCTAGTAAGACGTGCTGACTCCCGAGTATATGTAAAAATTACATCGGACGAATCTTAACAATACTTAGTTATATACATTTCCCATTGCCTTATGATATCGGTCAAACCTTAGGCGAGTATGTGCCAACCTTGTTTAGTTAGCTTGATGACTCTTTCTCGATTATTTATCTCGAAATCCCCAACTAAGTTTAACTCTTTGACCACGAGTAGCATGGATATGCATTTTCAGAATCCGATCACTCGAGAGACCCAGAGATATCTCTCCAATTGTATGGAAGGGCAAATTCCATCTTAATCGACCATGCCTCATAGCATGCTTCATAACAAACCCGAAAGCCACCTTTATAACTCCCAGTTATAAAGTAGTGTTTGGCAAACCCTAAGTTAGTTATTATACATTTCGAGTACATGCATCGATCTCAAGTCTAATGATATAGAATACATTGTATACGAGACCATCCGATGACAAGTAAGATTACAACGCTCTCACAATGTCTCAAGGTGGGTCGATCCAACTCTATGTTATCTAACATATGTCCATATTATTGGATTGATATCTCTATATCTATGACCCATGAAACATGGTCATCAACTAATACATATGCTAGTCTATTCGGATTTGTTCTCATATATTTACCGACTAGGGATCATGACTTTCAAAATAATCATCACCAGGTCATATATAGAGTTTCACAAACTAGTTGTATACTTGCTAATAAATAATAATGACATTATTTAAGGAACAAGCTAATAAATCATAAACATAAGGAATATAATCATCTTTATGGTTGTCTCAAGGATATATCTCCAACACTTCACTTAGTCAACATACAAAACATCAATATTTCCTTCAACCAGACAGAAAGTATTACACGTAAACACCACTCAAAAGGACACAATACATTGAAGAACAAAAGAACATTAACTCTTTGATAGTAACAAATGTGAATAAATGTTCTCTAGAATTGAGCTTGAATGCGGTCTACGATCATCTTGTCCACTTGGAAGGCCTTGGCTAGGATATCATCTGAGATGGTTTGGTTTGACCCGAATACAGAGTTGGCAACAGTTATTACTCTAGGGTTCTGGCTGCTCAAAGCTGCGAGGGCTACAACATTGGTCGTTCCATAGTTGAATTGGAAATGGATCAAACCCTGAGGGAATACAAATACATCCCCTTTGTTAAGAACCTTTGTGAACAACTTGTTCACAGGGTTGGACGTCACAAAACCAACATAGAGAGAGCCCTCCAACACCGTCAGGATCTCAGTGGCACGTGGGTGAGTGTGAGGCGGGTTGAGGCCATATGGAGCATAATCTATGCGAGCAAGGGAGATGCCCATGGTGTTCAGCCCGACGATCTGCGCGACATTGACTGCCGTCACAGCGGAGCCCTGCTTGTTGGTTGTGTTGCCAGCCATATGAATGCCAGAGAAGAAGAAGTCTTCGGCGATGACATCCTTTGCGTCCTTACATGGAAACCCATTGACACGCACTGCGTATGTAAACTGTGGTAAGTAACCGCTTTGTTTACTAATAGAAATTTTGGTGCATTCTCTTTATATTCCTGTTACTAAGGAGTATAAGTTAAATTTAAAGTTTATTTTCAAGGTGTATTGTAGACTTGTTTACCAATAAAACTATTCACAAACTAACAAACTAAGTACACAGTAGCATTATGTAGGAGTAAAATTAATCAAGCTTACACACCTTTAGACATCTTATCGACGACACAGAAATCCTGCAGAAGGCTCGGATCGGAGGCGGTGACAGTAGAGTATGACAAAGCCAAGAGGGTCGCAAGGATTTAAGGCATGGTGGCGACCATTTGTGCCCTCTTTCGCATCAAATCAAAGGAATGATGTGAAATTTGAGTAGTATGGTTTTTGATGGTTGACTTCGTGATTGTTGTGGTATCTAGGGATGGAGGAGGTTGGTACTTATAGGGAGGGAAAGCGTGTTAATTAGTTGTGTACGTTGCCTGCAGGTGAGTTTACGTGTGGTTAGGTAACGAACAAGTCTCGTAGGAAGGCCTGCATATATGCTAGAACAAATCGCATGTCACGGACATGGGCCTGAGAAGCTGGATATTGGACCGGGCGGCCCACTTGGTGGAGAAGGGAAGCACTACAAAAGCAAGGAGTAGCTGCGCCAGGAGGAATCGAACAAGACAGACCAACACTACTCTTCCCAGTTCCTCTGCTATTGTGTCTTCTTCCCAGTTCCTCTTCTCTGATTCTTCCCCAAATCAGCCAAAACTCTTGTAATTTGTATCCAGTAGTAGCTCGATCATAACATTTGGCATCAGAGCCTTCGATCCAAGCCATGGCCGACGCTTTTGAGAGAGCAATTGAAAAAAGTGACCGGATCATCGAGCTGTGCGAGAAGTTGCTCGAGGAGTTGAGCCGAGGGCGATCCATGAGGGCTGCAACCGCCGAGAAGCTCTGCGCTGGCCGCTTCGACCGCAACGGCTCGACCGCCATCGCCAAGTATCAGGCCGACAACGCCGTCCCGGGCTGCGAGAGCAATTTCGCCTCAGGCACGACGTGCCTGCACTCACTGCAGGAGCTGCAGGACACCACGCTCATGTACGATTGCAAGGGCGACGAGATCGGCAACCAGAAGACGGCCATGGTTGATCCATCCGCGTTCAACCCTAGCACGGCCATCCTGAATGACAAGCAGTCGCCGCCGCAAGTCCTCGACCACCTACAACCCGCCAAACCGATGTCAAGGCAATCCTAGCGCCGAATCGCCGGCGTTTTGTCCATCGTGTTCAGTTCGTCATCGCAAGCGATTCGCTCCTCCCCATTTCCGACATACTTAATCATGAAGTGGTCTTGCCTATCCGCAATTCCCAAGCATGTCGACCTTGAGGCTGACACGTCCTCGAAATCACCGCCTCGAGGCCGCGCGGCCGCCGCCATCGTCGTTCGTCGTGACCGGGTCGAACGACCACGGCGGCGGCTTCGAGCCGTGATACCGCCGCCGCCACATCCCCCGCCGCCGCAGGGAGCATGCGAGCAAGCTAGTCCCACACGAGGCGCACGACCCTGCTGATGACGGCCACGCGGAGCAGGTGCGCCCAGCGGAGGTCGAGCCGTAGCACGGTGTTCAGCCTGCCCTTGGACGGCCAAAGGTCCATCGCCGAGCTCTCTCGCTCCCAGAACGCCGCCTCCGAGGAGTTCGTCACTGGCCACAACACCCCGGCAAGCAACATCAGCACTGCCACCAACCACGGAGTTCGGGCTGCTCTGCTTATTCAAGTCGAAGTGCAGCAGTTTTGCACACGGGAGGTGTTTGAGGAAATGCCTCTGAGGACTCTGAACACTGTGAAAGTTGGATTTGGTGGAAACGTTGGGCACGTCCCTCACGTCCTCTACACTTTCAGCGCCGTGCAGGTCCTGTGCCTCTTCGATCGGCTTGATGTGCTTGATGTCGACAAGGTTGCTGATTATGTTGCTGGACTTCAAAAGGAGGATGGATCATTTTCTGGTGATATCTGGGGTGAAGTCGACACTAGTCGTCAGAACTTGAATGGTGGATTGGGAGTTATGCTAGGAGGGGAGTCTCATGCTGGGCAGATATTTTGCTGGGTTGGTGCTCTCGCAATCACCAGCTCTTTGCATCATGTTGATAGAGATCTCCTTGGATGGTGGCTTTGTGAGCGCCCATGTAGAGAGGGAGGGCTCAATGGGCGGCCTGAGAAACTTGCTGATGTGTGCTACTCGTGGTGGGTGCTAACATCAGACTCATCTCAAGGACAAGATTTTGTTGTCCTAGGCATGTGCAATGGAATGTTTGTCATGGAAGGTGGATTCTGTGGGCTAGCAACATCACAGTTTGGTCAGTGGAGTGGTACAGAATCGTGGAAGCCTCCATGCCGAAGTAGGTATAGGCAAGATGTCAAGCTCGTTGAATTTCCTGCCACAGTTTTTACAACGGAAGCCGAAAGCAAAAAGGAGGATAGCTCTTCAACAAAAGCTTTCACTGCAATTGATGAGGAAAACGCTCCTGCAGATGAGGAAAGTGTTGAAAATTTGAGTGCATCCTTTTCATCAAGAGTAACCGTGCGTTCAAGACTGATTTTTGATCTTCCGCATGTCCGTGATGGTCTGTATGGAAGGCACCTGCATGTGTATGACTGGCCTTCGTCAATTCTTATGACAAAGGAAAATGATGGCAGCTTGCCCCTTGGAAAACATGAACTTGCTCTTGTGCCGCTGCATCAAGTAAATACTGTTTAGTCTCCTGCTATACAATTTGTCGGCGTTTCGTATAACCGGCAAGTAAATTTGTAGACATGGGAGATCACGCGCCCCCTCTCCTCGAATGGTTAGACTAAAGAAGCCTCGGATGTATATCGGTTCGGCTGAACGCCCTACTTCCAGCCAGGTTGATCTTGTTGCTCGAGTAAGGCAGACATACGCAAGGCTAAGGACAGTTCTTAGCGTTCGTCCGAACGGGAGGTTTTGAACCTCGAACGATCGCTCGGCCTGGGGAGCAAGCGAGACGAGATATGAAAAATGAGGGCGTTCGCCCGTTGCCGGGGACCCTGCCTCCCTTTATATAGTCGGATGGGGCAGGTTACACGAGAATTTGAAAAAGAGGTAGGGGTATGCTACGTTAGGGCGCCCCGGTCTTGGCCATGATGATGGCGTGCTCCTCGTCCGGCCCCGGTCTCTATTATGATGGCCGGCAGTGTTCTCGCACATCCCATACGGGTTGGTAGACACAACGGCGGCGCCCTTTTCGGAGGGCACGACTGCCCTCTGGCGCTGAAGCTGTCGATGCCGACGCCTCAAAAGACGGGTGCTTTTTGAAGCCGCCCTCCGCTGCCTTGGGAAGGATCCATCTCGCCTAATATGGCCAGTTATGTCCGCGGCGCGGTGACCCGCCGGTGCGCATCGCTAACGTGGTAGAGACCGCGGGGCTAAGGCTTGCAGGGACTCTGGTCGGGACAGGAGCCTGCGGAGGCACTGGCCTCGGGTCGGTCAGGGCTGGTGGGAGCACCTCATCCGAGGCTCGGCCGGAGTAAAAAGGCGGGCGATCCTTTGAGATCTAGGGAGGCCTCCGACGAGGACGCGGTCCGGCGCGGCCCATTTGGCATCACCTTTAATGTCAGCGACACCTCCCTTCAGTGAGGGATGAGGGTCATGGCAGTTTTATCTTCTGGGTTTCCGTGCTGTTGTCAGCCTGGACTCCGAGCCTGGGTAATCCTAGAGAAATACGATCTTGAGATGGATGTATAATTTGCTGTGGGGTACCCCTGGTATGGGTATTCATCAAGAGCTCTCGGCTATCTCAAACATAAGCGCCTCGAGGGACCCTCCGCTTCGTCTGTATGGTCTTCTTGATAGCGCGACAAGATAATGAAGCAATGTGCCTTCTGGAGATGGCTATCCCGCCGTCGAAGAATCCGCCAACCCTGCTGATTGGTTTCGATCGGGTGCGCGAGCGCACCCGTGGGTGTAGTCTTGAGCCCCGAGCGTGCCGAGAGCCGGTCGGGGTTATATTGGTCGGCGACGGATCCGGTGAAGAGAGTCGCGAGGGCTTGGCCAATCCCAAGCCTCCGAGTGGATCAAGTCGCTCGATGCCGAGGTCCGACCGCTCGGTCGCTTTCGCCAAAGGCAGGCGAAGCGCACCGGGTGTAGTTTCGAGCCCCGAAAGCGTGCCTGAGAGCTGGTCGGGGGTTACTCAGTTAAACGAATCCGACCGACTTCGGTCGAAGGGCCTTGATGCAAGATCATGTCGGTTAGGCGTGGGCGCCTTACGCAGGTCGCTTGTTTCTCGTTGAAGCTAGACGTGGCCGTGGCCGGCAGGGAGGCCCGAATGCCTTTGTGAGAGGTTTCGGTTCCCAGTGCTCGTTTAACGTCAGAGCTAGACGCGCCGCGGGCGCAGGAGGTCCGGATGCCTTCGCGAGAGGTTTCGGTTCCCGAGTGCTTTTTTATCATCGTAGCTAGACGTGTTAGCGCTATTTTTACGCCGTAGCTGGGCGAGGGGCATCCATCTCGAGTCCTCATCAGGCGAGGTGATCTGCGAGAGGAGAGGCCGCTGTCTGTCCCATGTGTACGCCCTGTCCACAGGTGTGGGACCTGGAGGGGGTGAGCAGACACGTGTTTGCCTACGCCGGCGAACACCGTGCTCGTGAAGCCGCAAACGGGTTATCCGAGGGCCCCGAGATCAGCGATCTCCGAGCGGACGATCTTACGGGTGTCCGACTACCGGGGCGACCCATAAAAACCTTTTACTCTATCGTCATCGACCCCCGAGCGTTAAGTCAGAATTCGGGCGCAATCGGCCGCTGCCTTTCGGGGCTCCGTGGGAGAGTTTGAAGTATGGTCTCGGACACGAAGTTAAGGCGATTGATCGTCTGGTCGACCCAACTAAAGACCCACCGAGGGTTCGCTTGAATTCGCCGCCGCTTGTTCGTTTGAATCGGCTAGAGATCCACTTGGTGGATCTTTTGCCTTTGGAGCCCATAACTGTGTCTTATTCGTGAGGCATTCAAGCTTTTCGCCACCCCGAGGCCACTACGGCTTGGTGGGCTTTTCGAACTCGCTTGGTCGGTTTGAACCGCCCGAGGCGAGATTTAGGGGTCGCAGGCGCTTTCGCGGGAGCGATACCGACGCCCCTCGCAAGCATTTATTGTCTTGTGCGGAGTTTAAATGCTAAACAAAATGATCGGGGCGACACGCCCACCGGATTGGCGCAGCGACGGCCGATGTGTGTCGGGTTAGCACGCGCTTGAGAGGTACCGCAGACTTGGTGCGATGAATGCCGAGGCGCCTCTCGCCTCGCCGCCCCTCGCTTATGCGATTTCCACTCTGAAAATGTCATGGACTGCACTTACGGAGAGAGTGTTCTCGACCGCTATGGGTCGCCCCGTATGGGTACTTCCTTCTTCGCAGGCACCGCCGCAACCACAAATTACCTGGGGGTGTAGGCCGCAGTCTTTCGGGTCGAGAGGGTTACACTGGGAGGACCACATAGCCATCGTCACCTTTTATTTCTAAAGGGCGCGGAAGGTGTTATGGCGGTCGGGCTCTTGACTCAACCTTCGCCGGGCGGCTTCAATTTATCGGGCCCCGATCCACTCGGGGCCGCCATGACCCATCCAGCGCCGCTTACAGACCGACCGCCAACACACAAACTGAAATAAACGGAAATCGAAGGGTCACATCAAGGCTCGCCGCAACAAATATTCTTTCACCTTAACCGCCACGCCGCATTTTAATGCGAGGCGAGAATGTGGACAGAGCACGCCCCGTCGTGGGATGTGCGATTAATGCCTATGCGACGGTCGCCGGATTTATTCCACCGGTAGCGCATCCGCCTCGACATATAAATATGGTGAGGAGGGGTAGTTACTATAAGATTCGCGCCTCCACCTTCCCTGCTCGCTTTTGCCCTTTGTTGAGAGAAGAGGAGAAAGATTAGCAGGAGGGGGCGTTGATGGCGAGTGGCGACGACGACCGTAGGGCCGGCAAGTGGGAGGCGTGGCGGACCTCTCGGGATCGGGTCCCAAGAGATCCGTGTCGCCGATCCGCCATCGGCGCGTGTGAGAAGAGGAGGGATCAGATGCCCTCGCCGATCTTCCGTGATCCGGAATCCTCGTCTAGAGTGAGTCTTCTTTGTTTGCCTTGGCAATGACTTCTCCCTCTTGTGGCGTAATGTTAAAGCTGTTTCTTTGTTTTTGACCAAGATTATCGCATCGGCTCTTGCAACCGTTCACAGTGCTCGCGGCCACCTCGATGGAGGGTGGATGCCACCGCTTCTACGACGAGGGCGCGGCAGCGAAAGATGACGTCGCTACCGACATTTGGATGCTTCTTAGCGTCGCCAGACAAACTGCCGCCGCCGGGGCGGAAGTGCTTGCTCGCCAAGCGCGACCTGCATCGCCGAAAGCAGAAGCCGGCGCAAGCGCGCGAGGAGGTAGCGGGGGGACGGGCTTCGCATGACAACCAGGGTGTGATCAGTACGTTGTGCTTCGGGCCTGGAGGGTTTGCCGAAGTCGCAGGAATAAGGATGAAGTTTTAGGGATAAAATCGCCTTAACTTTTCGATATTCCATGCGTTGGGTACAATGTTGCCGTCGGCATCTTTGAGTCGAAAGGTACCGGGTCGGAGGACTTCCACGACGGTGAAGGGCCCTTCCCATGGAGGGGATAGCTTATGCCTGCCGACGTTGGACTGGACCTGGCGCAAGACCAGGTCGCCGACGTTGAAGGACCGTCCACGGACCTGTCGATCATGGTAACGCCGCAGCGTCTGCTGATACTTGGCCGATCGCAAAACGGCCACATCGCGCGCCTCGTCAAGCTGGTCGATGGCGTCTTGTTGCGCGTCGAGCCCGCGCCTTTGTCGAAGCTTGTAGTCGGTGCGCCGTAATCTAGGTCGAGAGGGCAAAACGGCTTCGCCGAACACCGAAAAAATGGCGTGAACCCGGCCGACGGGTCATGCGTGGTCCGCAGAGTTTCAAAGGGCGGAGGCTCGGCTGCCCATCGCCCCGCCGATTCTTCAATGATCGAAGATCCGTGGTTTTAGCCCTTGGAGGATTATGCTGTTAGCGCGCTCGACTTGGCCGTTAGTCCGGGGATGGGCCACACCGCCAATCGATCACGGATGTTGAAGTCGTCGCAGAACTCGAGGAACTCTTTCCCTGTGAACTGCGTCCCATTATCGGTGATGATGGAGTTCGGGACTCCAAACCGATAGACGATGTCGCGGAAGAAGTTGGCCGCCTGGACCGAAGTGATGGTGGTGATCGGCTTAGCTTCTATCCACTTGGTGAACTTGTCCACTGTGACGAGTAGGTGCGTCAAGCCCCCGGGCGCCTTCTTAAAGGGACCGACCAGATCAAATCCCCAAACGGCGAATGGCCACGTAATGGGGATCGTCTGCAGGGCTTGCGCGGGGAGATGCATTTGTCGAGCGAAGAATTGGCACCCAGCGGTCTGAACAAACTGCTTTCGGCGTCGGCCATCGCATTGGCCAAGTAAAACCTTGGCGAAGGCTTTGCCCACGAGGGATCGTGGAGCGGCATGGTGTCCGCAAATTCGGCGTGGATGTCCAAAGAAGAATTGCTTCCTTGGTTTGCCAGATGCACTTCGAGGACCCGGAGGGGCTTTCTTGTAGAGGTCTTCCTCGACCAGAGAAAGGATTTCGATCCATCGAGCGAGGCGCCGCCGGTGGGATCGGCGGGAAGCGATCCGTCGGTCGGTCGGTCGATGAAGGGCTTCTCCAATGAGTCGGCATGATGACAAAGACGCCGTGGCTTGATTCGAATGCTCGACTGACTTCGGCAATCGTAGGGGGTGCATGCCGAGGGCTCGAATGCTCGAGAGGAGAGTCCTACGAACGGTGGCTTGTAGAGGTCGAGACGAAGATCCTCCGGATCGCCTCGGCCTGGACGCCAGATTGGCAGTAATCGGCCTCCCATTGTAGCGGCAGTAGCTATGGTGGAGTTCGAAACCCTTGAACCTCTCCTCCAATTTGCGTACCTCTCGACAGTACGCCGCCATACGGTTGTCACGAGGCTCGGATGCCTTCATGACTTGGTCGACAACAAGCTTGGAGTCACCGTGTACGTAGAGCCGGCGTGCACCGAGGTTGGCAGCGATCCGTAGACCGTTGACGAGTGCTTCGTATTCGGCGACGTTGTTGGTGGCATCGAAGTGCAATCGAATCGCATACTGGAGCTTATTTCCGAGCGGAGAGATGAGGACGATTCCAGCGCCTGCTCCGTTCTTGGTGTAGGACCCATCGAAGTACATCGTCCAGTACTCGGGGTCTTCGGGCGTGGGTGGCGCTTGGGCTTCGGTCCATTCGGCGACTAAGTCGGCCAAGGCCTGCGACTTGATGGCCGTCCGAGGGACGTACGATATGTCGTGGCCGTTGAGCTCGAGAGCCCATTTGGCTATTCTTCCGGAAGCGTCGAGGCTGCGAATGATCTCACCGAGCGGCATGGAAGTTACCATGGAGACCGGATGCCTGTCGAAGTAGTGGACTAGCTTCCTCTTGGCGATGAGCACCGCGTAGAGCAGCCTTCAGACCGAGGATACGGGCCTTGACTCGAGAGTACTTGCCGATGAAGTACATCGCCATCGCACCTTGAGTACGCGATTTCTTCGACTCGCTTCCGACGACGAAGCGCGCGCTAACAACCCGGTCGTGGCGGCGATGTAGAGGAGGAGCGACTTTTCCGCATTGGGGCGACTCAACATGGGGCGTGGTTAAGAACGCCTCAATCGATTGAGGGCTTCTCTGCGCTTCCGGCGTCCAGACGAAGTGGTCGGATTTCTTAGCAATTTTGTAGAGCGCATTCCGCGCTCACCGAGGTGGGGAGACGAAACCGCTCAAGGCCGCAAGGCATCCCGTCAGCTTCTAGACTCCCTTCAGGTTGCTGATCGGGCCCATCTTCATGATCGCGGTGATCTTCTCCCGATTAGCTTCGATGCCGCGCTCGGAGACGATGAAGCCGAGCAGTTTTCCCTTGGGGACCCCGAAAACACATTTCTGGTTGAGCTCGATGCGTAACACCGGGGTTCGCAAAAGTCTCCTCTAAGTCGGCGACAAGGTTGTCAACCTTCTTAGTATTGACGATAATGTCGCCAACGACGCCTCGATGTTACACTGACCGTCGCCAAAACACGCTTGCATACATCGCCGTATGTAGCACCGTGATTTTTCAGATCGAACGGCATCGCTACATAATGTAACGAGGCGAACGGAGTGATGAATGAGGTCGCGAGTTGATCGGACTCTTCATCGCTATCTCGTGGTAGCCCGAGTAGGCGTCAGGAAAGACAGGATTCGTGACTCGTGGTGGAATCGATAACTTGGTCGGCGCGGAGCAATGGGAAAGGGTCCTTGGGGCATGCCTTGTTGAGGCTCGATAATCAACGACATTCTCCATTGCCCCGACTTCTTTTTACGAGCATGGGGTTGGCCACCACACGGGGTGGCGGACCTCTTTATGAACCCCCGCAGCCTAAAAGCTTGGCGATTTGTTCGCCGATGATCTTGCGCTTTCTTTCATCGGCGGCGCAGCGCTGGACGACCGCCTTGAGCCGCCGAATATTCAAGGAGTGCTCGGTGACCTCCTGCGGGATTCCTCGCATGTCAGAGGGTTTCCATGCAAAGATGTCCCGATTGGCGCGGAGGAAGTCGACGAGCGCGCCTTCCTATTTGGCAGGGAGCGTGACTCTGATGCGCACGGTCTTGGTCGGATCTTCGGGATCGATCGCGACCTCCTTCGTATCCTCGGTGGACTTGAAGGATCCAGGCCCCGACTTACTGGAGTCGGGGGCGGACTCCGAGGTCTCCTTCCGGAGATTTTCGAGCTCGGTGGACATGATGATCGCCGACGTTAACTCACAACCGCGCTCGCGGAAGCAGGTGAGTTGAAGGATGCGCCACGGTGATGACTCGCGCCCCAAAGATCTTCAAATTTTGAGGTAAGTATAGTTGGGGATCGCCATGAACTTGGCATAACACGGCCTCCCCATTATAGCGGATAGGAGCTGTGAAACCCCACAACCTCAAGGTGAGGGTCTCGGTGCGGAAGTTGGCCTGGTTCCCAAAGGTTACGGGCAGATCGACTGCCCGAGCGGATGGGCTTGTAGACCAGGGACAATGCCGTGGAAAGGCGCCTTGTTTCACGGAGGCTTGAGCGAGGGATTCTTAGGGCATCGAAGGTCTCAACATCTGAGGATGTTGAGATCGCCGCCATCCATGAGCACCTTGAGAGGCGTCATTCCCCACAATGGGGCCACGACCGGAGGGTATCTCCTCGCAAGGACATGATCGGGATCATGTCGGTCCCGAAGGTGATCGGCGACCACCACCGAAGATATTTGGTACGGCCGAGCTGTGTGGACTTCGCATGAAGGCAAGTCACGACGCTTGTCGGCGTAGCTCGTCATTCGCCAAAGATCATGAGGCGACCATCGGGTTCCGGAACTCTTCGCCGCCTCCTTGGGCTCTGCATCGGTGCCGAAGTCGCGCTTCTTCCCTTTGCCTCGTACGGAGGTTCCGGAGATGAAACACTTCAGGGTTTCACAGTCCCTGTACTTGTGTTTGACGGGGTACCCATGATGCGGACATGGGTTGTCCATCAATTTTTCGAAGTGGTCGGGTCCTCGACGCCTCTCGCCGGCGGGGTTGTCGGGCCGCCAGAACCACAGGCCCTCGCGCCTCGCTTCCTTCGCTTCTTCTTATCGTAGCGTCGAGGTAACATCGCCTCTGGGCGGCCTCTCGCTTGGCCTTCCCCTTATCGAAGATAGCCCCAACGGCCTCCTCGCCGGAGGCGTGGTTGGTGGCAATGTCGAGAAGCTCCTTGGTGGTCTCGGCTTGGCGCAGCCCAGCTTGTGCACCAGAGCTTTCGACGAGGTGCCGTAGATGAACGCCCCGACAACATCGGGCGTCGCCGATGTCGGGAGCTCGTTGCATTGTTGGGAGAATCACCGATATAATCCCGAGAGACTCCTCTTGCCGCCAGACTTTTAGATCTCAGGAGTTCCTGTATGCGTTTGTAGGTGCTCCGGAAGTTACCGACAAAACGCTCTTTAGGTCGGCCTGACTCGATGGTGTTCGCGGTAAATACTCGAGCCATGCTCGGGCAGAATCCGCGAGGTAAATGGGGAGGTACTAGATGACGAAGAGATCGTCCGTGGCGCCTCCCGCCCTGCACGCGAGCCGGAAGTCTTCTAACCAGACATCGGGTTCGTGGGCCCCTGCAGTACTTGGTTATGTTGGTGGGGCCCAGACCGGCGGGGAAGTCCGCGGCGGATTTTCTCAAGAAACGCTTCGCGCCCCGCACCGCGGGGCTCGGCCGCGGTGGCGGCGACGCCACTATCCGCGCCCGAGAGTGGATCGCCACGCCGTCCGCCTTCTTCCGTGCCCCAACGGTGTCGCGAACGTCGCGACTTTCACCCGTATTCGCATCAGGTGCGGAGGCCTAGGCCGCTGGGCGAAGACTTGTTGGCGCCGCCCCGCAATCCGGGCGGCAGCTAGTTGGGATGACTGGAAGAGGCTCCCGAGCGGAAGGAGACGGAAGGCTGCACATGCTGGATCGCAGCACGTTCTACCAGCCCCCGGAGGTTCTGGTAGGTGGCCTTGGCCCCTGGGTCCTCTGGCTCGGGGATGCCGCGAAGCAGCATTGCCGCTGCGGTGACATTCTGGCTGGCGCGAGGGAAGTACGGAAGGTCGTGCGATCCCTCGGCCAGCTGCTGTTGAACTCCACATAAGGCGCTGGCAAAAGGCAGAAGACCCGGGCTTGCCTTGCTCCAGGTCGGCCTGGAGCTTGACAAGCTCGGCCTCTTGAGCCTCCAGCTGCTCGCGTTGCCACTGGAGCTCCGTGCGGCGGGTTTGGAGGGCCTCGACGTGCTCGCGTTGGATCTCCGCCTCCCGCGCCTCAGCGCACCGGGCGGCGGTTCCTGGGCTGACGGAGGTGGTGGCCGGGGCGTCCGGCCCCACCATGTTGCACTCGCGAGGGTACAATATGTTGGAAGTGTGCTCCGTGTCGGAGCCGGAGTCGAAGCCGGAGGAGCTCTCCAGCAGGTCGTAGACGGAGGTCGGCAAGTGGCCGACCGTAGCCACGAGGTGCGAGCCTGCAGGGGGTGATGCCGTCATGCGCGCAGGCTCGCACGGACCGCTACCAAAGGTAGCGTGGCGGTAGACGGACTCCCTCCTTGGGGCCCCCGCAGGGTCCCCAAGCCGGAGGTCACCGAGAGTGTGGGCGACGGAGTCCAGGCTCGAGGCGGGTGCTCGTGCCTGGAAAGCGGCGGGGATGAGTACGAATTCTCCCGCCAAGATGGTGATGAAGTCGAGGGAGCCAAAGCGGATCCAGCCACTTGACGTAGACGCGTTGTCGCCGGTGAAGAAGGCCATCGAGGAGGGACATGGGAATCTGGAGATCACAACGGTGACGCGCCGAAGACCTTCTACCGGGCGCGCTAACCGCCGGCGCGCCAGATAACCGCAAGTAAATTTGTAGATATGGGAGATCACGCGCCTCTCCTCGAATGGTTAGACTAAAGAAGCCTCTGATGTATATCGTTCGGCGAACGCCCCTACTTCCGGCCTTTGTGGTTGATCTCGTTGCTCGTAGTAAGGCAGATTACGCCAAGGCTAAGGGCGACAGCCCTTAGCGTTCGCTCGAACGGGAGGTTTTCGGGAACCTCGAACCATCGTCGTCGGGAGCAAGCGGACGATATGAAAAATGAGGGCGTTCGCCACATTGTCGGGGACCCCGCCTCCTTTATATAGCTCGGAGGGGCAGTTACACGAGAATTTGAAAAAGAGGTAGGGTATGCTACGCCGTATGCCCCTGGTCTTGGCCATGATGATGGCGGGCTCTCGTCCGGCGCCCTGGTTCTTGGTCATGATGGTCGGCAGTTTCTGCACATCCCATACGGGCCGGTAGACACAACGGGTGGCGCCCTTTTGAGGGCACGACCGCCTTCCGAGCGCCTGCCGATGTCGACGCCTCGAAAAACGGGTGCTTTAGCCGAAGCCGCCCTCCTGTTGCCTTGGGAAGGATCCATTCGCCTAATATGGCCGCGATGTCCGCGGCGGCGGTGACCCGCTGCGCATCATCGCTAATCGCGGGCGAAGACCGCGGGCTAAGGCTTTGGGACTCTGGTCGACAGAGCTGCAGGAGGCGCCTCGGTCGGCCGGGTTGGCAGAGCGCCTCATCGAGGCTCGGCCGAGTAAAAGACAGGCGATCCTTTGAGATCTAGGGAGGCCTCCGACGAGGACGCGGTCCGGCGCGGCCCATTTGGCATCACCTTTAATGTCGACACCTCCTTCAGCGAGGGATGAGGGCCATGGCAGTTTTATCTTCTGGGTTTCCGTGCTGTTGTCAACCTGGACTCCGAGCCTGGGTAATATCGGAGAAATACGATCTTGAGATGGATGTATAATTTGCTGTGGGGTACCCTGGTATGGGTATTCGTCACAATTCCAAAGTTGCAATGGGCTTTTCCTGACAAAGAATCGGTGCCTCTCTTTGAGCACCCAAAGAAGACCAAAGCAATTTCTTAAACCAACCCATTGTGTAATCAGATGCAAAGCCAAACATATTCTCCACAGCTCGAAGTGCACCTCAGTCACTGTATTATATCCTCCATGTGGATCTCAACAACTCTGTCAGGCCGACATTGAGCAATGTCCTAGAAGCATGGTTGTGCAAATTTCTTACTCTACAATTTCTCATCCCAAATGAAGCATCATGAAGTTGTTCCTGTTTATGTGCAAAGCGGCGCAATTTCTATTCCATCGCGTAACATAACCTCCATCATTAGCAAAACGAAGAACTTCAATCTCTTGGCAATGGTTCATTTGCACCTCACCAAGGAAGGTTGGTTTGCATGGTGTTGTATCATATAAAGTACCAGAGAGTGCCCCGACCTACAGCAATGTCGTCTATGTGACTGATGATGATAAAGAAGAGCAGTATCACGTGCCCCAGGTCAAGGGGTATCGACTTAGAGGTGGGCCACAGATGATTCAGCTGAGCTTGGAAGGCAAGAGGATATATGTGACCAACTCTCTCTTCAGCCGATGGAAGGAGCAGTTCTATGGCCATGATTTGAGCAAAGTGCTTCCCGCTCTCAATGGGAAGTTGACTGGTATGGTCTTCCATGTTCCTACCATGGATGTCCCTGTTGTTGATTTGACTGTTCGGCTTGAGAAGTCAGCTACCTATGACGAGATCAAGGCTGCCATCAATTCTGGGCATGACGATGCCACCATCACCATCGAGGCTCCTCACCTGCGTCATTTCATTGTCCAAGGCGGTGTCCCAGCAGTCCATGGTTTGCTATCAACGGCTTGGGGACAAGCCGAAATTCAAGGAGGGAGGAATGTCACGGATATGGGCCTGAGAAGCTAGATATTGGACCGGGCGGCCCACTTGGTGGAGAAGGGAAGCACTACAAAAGCAAGGAGTAGCTGCGCCAGGAGGAATCGAACAAGACAGACCAACACTACTCTTCCCAGTTCCTCCGCTATTGTGTCTTCTTCCCAGTTCCTCTTCTCTGATTCTTACCCAAATCAGCCAAAACTCTTGTAATTTGTATCCAGTAGTAGCTCGATCATAACAATGCACTACCGTGATTAAATTGCAAAGGCTTATTTTTGTGATTGAAGAATTATAGGCCATCTCTCCGCATAGAGCTAATTTTCCCAGGTGGATTACTGGAGTTGAAAGTAATTTTATCTGTTGGAGGTTTGCCAAGCCTGATCGGCGCACTAACTTTTTAGCAACCACGCCTTTAGATTTGAAAAACTTAGGTAATTAGGTATCCGCGGTTTCATTCTCGCTTCACCAAAAGTATGGAGTAACCTAATTTATTCCGCTGTAAGTAATTCATATCTAAGAAGTCGATAATACTTCTTAAAAAGAAAAGAAATTGACAATACTAACTTGAGTGAACGTTATTGTTGAAGTGCGGTAACTATGTTCTGGATCTTGGGTGTGACACTTTCGATCCCTTTCGTCCAGTGGAAACGGATAAGACCATTCTGACTAAATGAAAATGTCGTCGAAAACGACGGACAATTAATCGCCTAAAGGGACGCAGATGATCGATGTCCTAAAGGTGTTGCTTATTGCATCATTCCAAAACACAAATGTGTTCCCCTAATCTAACTAGCACAAATTATCCCAACTTGTGCTTAATTTGTAATTTATTTAAGTTCATGGGCGCTGTTAATTCCATCCGAGAGAGTACATACGTGTATCGACTAATTCAGCAGAGAAAAGCTTCATGTTTACCCGGATGTAATGAGTGGATTCATAGTAGCCGTCATTTGGCGCCAGTATAAGCTAGATTAGTGAAGACCATTTCCTTCGTATCCGGATATATCAGAATGAACACAAACTTTCTTCATCCTTCCTTTATACATAGTTCTACGATCCAACCACTACTACAGAAAGGCTTATATTATACACCTCTCACTACAAGAAAACTACATTTTTTCGTCGGTCCAAGATATTTTCGTTAGCTTCATATAGGCTGACAACAATAATAATGTATTTTCGTCGGCCTCAATCAAGCCGATGACAATATAGTTCTTTTCGTCGGCCCGATCCACTAACCAATGAAAATAAATTTATTTTCATCAGTCTTTTTTTATGGTCGACAAAAACAAATCCGCCAAGGTGGCGCTGAATTTCAAATTATTTTCGCTTCCTTCTCGACGAAAACATCTTGGCCAATTCGCCTTATGCCACATGGTCAGAGAGCTATTTTCGCTGCCAAAGTTGGCCGACAAAAATATTTAATCCTCGCAACATGCGATTGTTATCGCCGCCAACCTAGCCGGCGAAAATAGGGCGATAACCCCGGCCAAACCTCCCTACCCCATTCATTCGCGGCTTATCGATTGTCTCTCCTCGCGCACGCCGCCACGCCGCCGACCATCGCCTTCGCACTTGCAGGCCACGCTTCAAGACAACAGCCGCGCCTCGCCACGCCGCCCACCACCGCCGCCGCGGGCCACCGCCTCCAGGGTTTAAATCACTCGCCACCTGCTGCGGGCCAAGGTGAGCAGACAATAAACTAGTTGCGAATGTGATGCCATATTATTTACTTGCAATGCCATATTGTTTACTTGCAAATGTGATGCCATATTGTTTACTTCGTAAGTTTAGAACATGCCCTCAAATTAGCAATTCCGAAAATGAATTATTCGGATTCGTTTTACAACCTAGGGCGCCACACACCGCTATTCCAAACTAACAATGTAATATTTGGTAATTGTTATGAGATATGGTCTCTAAAACGTATCCATTTAGGACTCTATCTCTTTATAGTGTGGTCGAATATGAACTCCTCTCTCATACTGCTATATATATCGGATGCTTCTCATTGTAAAACAGGAAATCAATAAAGTGAGAGAATTTTCCACCATATTGTGTGCTCTTGTGTTCTTGTTCTTGAGTTTGCGCCTACGAATTTGGTGATCCTTCGCGGGTGATCGACTACGTTTTACAACATGTTATCAGCACGAGTCTCTATCACGAGAAGAAAGATCATCGACTACAACGAACAATCTACTACTGGCGATTGATCGCCCGATCCGATCTGCAATCAACTCGCCATCACGTCGGCACCCACTCGGATTGCTAAAAAAAAGTCCTACGCGACTCTATCCTACGCGATAGTCTACAGAATTTCCCTCAGGTCAAACCAAGATAACAGATTGGCATAAACTATTGAATTGTGGTTTTCACAAGCATTCGATCCTACAGATCGTTCAAGGTTTATCGTCTGTCCATAGCGTTTTACCTGTTCATAGCGGTACAGTGATCTGAGATACTGTTCACCATCAACGATCGAAAAAAAACATTGTCTCGCCATGTTCCTTGGCTGTCTTGCCGGCAGCGACACCAAACCGTCTGTCGCGAAGCCCGATGGTGCCGCCTCGGATGCAGTCCCGTCCTTTGCCTTGGCTTCGGCCACGCGTCTCGCCGGAAGCCGAGGATGAGCCGTGCCTCACCGGAAGCCGAGAGATCCCGCGCCTCGCCGGAATCCGAGGAAGCACTGCCCCTCGCTGGAAGCCGAGGGAGCCCCGCGCCTCGCCAAAAGCGTTGGTGCACTCACCGGCCGTGTCACCCGTCGTCTTCTGTTCTGGCCCCGAGCCCGTAGTCTTCGACTCCATCCGACACACCCATCGCGCATCACCAGCTGCCTCGCTTCTAGCGCCGCCCGCTGCGGCCTTGGTCGTGCCGCCTTGGTCATGCCACCCGCGCCAGCGCCGGTGACCGAGCTTCCGCCCCTTCAGCTTCCGCCCAGTCGGCGGCGCTGCTCCAAATTCCGCATGCACCAGCGACTGAGCTTGCGCCCCGTTGGCGCAGACTCTTGGAATCCATCTCCCCTTCGCTGCGCACGGAGAAATTTCTTGGTGGCGGCGCGATTGAGACGCTAGGTTTTACCTGTGCCGCGCTGCATTCTTCACTCGCAGGCCAAGCACCGAGCCCGGGCCGTGCCCCTTGCAGGCCGCGCCTCGCGAATCGCGCCTCACACGGGCCGTGCACCTCAGCGCTGCTGGGCCACGCAATGCATATAGGCCGCGTGTGACTCATTGGGCCGTGCTATGCGCATAGGACCAATAGGCAGGCTAGGCCATGAAAACAACAGAGAAAATTTATAAATTTTGATGATAAATTTTGAAAATTGACTATAAACCCTAGAAATTAGTTTTTCTAGGTTTTGAACTTCTGTAAATTTTGGTAATTTTTATGTTTAGCTCTCATTGGAAGTTCCATGCTCTAGATTCATTTTCTAGCAATTTTTTATGTGCTGTTTTTCTTGTTGTTCAGTAATTGTGAAAGTTACTTGGTAATTAACAGAAATGCTAGAAAATTATGGAAATAATTGAGTTATCAAAACGGTTTTGGGTTTGAGGGCATAAGTGGTTGGGTTTTTTATTTAAGTTTTGAAGGAACGGATACATGACAATTGGTGTCTAAGGAAAACACACATGAGGCTAGGTTTCTTAATTGGTGCCTGATATCGGGAAGTGCTCCCTCCCTCATGTGAGCCCTCGGGGCGGGTTAACCTAGCCAAGAGTCATATTGACGGAGGCATTCATTACATGTTTTCATACCCAACCAACAAGGGTTACATAAGATGTAATTAGCATTATGCCAGATTTATTTCACATTGAAATTTATCCTCCTATTAATTAGTAATTCTGAAAATTGCTTAATAATTAGCAGAAAAAAATTATAAAAATGCTAGGAAAATCTTGGAAAATCTGTCATAATTATCTACTGAATAGATATAGACCATACTTTACTGATTCAATAGCAATCATGCAAAACAATATTTTACCCAAGTAAAAAAATCCTCTGTTTTGTTTGCATATAGGATATGTCCGACATCGCAAAGAAAGAGTTTGTTGAGCTTGCCCCTAATGGCAGCAACTACCTTATTTGGGCAATGGATGCCAAGATCAACTTGATGTACCGATCTCTTGGAACCACAATTTCTAGCTCAAGTCGGTGTTCCGCTCTCCTGAAACTACTAAGTGCACAGCTTTGCACTTCTTGAGAGACCATCTCTATGCAGACCTGAAGGCCGAATATTTGATGGAGGACCCGCTGGCCCTATGGAATTCCCTGAAGGAACGATATAACCAGCAAAGATCTATTCTGTTGCCAGAAGCACAACGTGAATGGACCCTCCTACACTTCCAAGATTTTAAGTCAGTGGCAGTGTACAACTCTGCCATGCGCAAGATTGTTGCAAAATTAGCATTTTGTGACCAGAAGATCACAGAAGCTGAAAAGATTGACAAGACTTTGTGCACATTCCACCCCAACATGAAAATACTGCAGCAATAGTATCGTCATGCAAAGTACCAACAGTACTCTGAGCTAATATGTGTTCTGCTAGAAGCAGAAAAGCATGATGAACTTTTAATGAAGAATCATCAAGTCCTACCTAGTGGGAGTCATGCATTGCCTGAATCACATGCAAGCGCTCAGTAGGCTAGCAATAGCCGAGGCTGCAGAAAGGGTCAAAAACAGAAAGGGGATAAATGGAAAAATGACAAAAATCATGAAGAAAGAGGTAAATCCCAGTGGGAAACAAAAAAAAGTGGATCAGGTCGCTTCTAGAAGAAAGGATCAACAAATAATGCTGCTGATCCTAAACAACCATGCTATAAGTGTGGATGTACTGGTCATTGGTCACATACATGTCGCATCCCAAAGCATTTGGTGGAGTTGTATATGAAATCCACTGGGAGATTCCAAAAGAATCAAGGGAATAAGGTGGAAGTGCACTTCACCTCTCAACCTATTATTGACAATAGAATAGAGTTGGATGATGATCAAGCCTCCGACCCCACGTAAGAATTCAAGAAGAGCCTCCTTGGTTATGGTGATACTCCCATGGAGGAGGATGATCTCATTAGGGAAGAGCTAAAAGAATTCGAGAAGAATAATGATATGTCCTGTGAGGACAACATAATGATTTACATGGAGACATAGAGTAGTCTCTGGTTTTTCCTTTAGAGTCGATGTCGCATTATCCTTTAGAGTCTCCTTAAGAGCCTCATTTATCGACTTAGTCTTTGTATTCTTAAATGAACAATGGTCTACGCTCTGCTGAGCGATTATCACCAAATTTAATAAAGTGTGATTTTCCCAGAAATTTATTTAATCATGCTATGCTTGTTCTATATTATTTATGTTGCGATGAAAACCATAGTTAAAATCGAGTAAATATTTAAGATCCGCATGATCGTCGGGTCATCTTGGGTTGAATAAGATAAGAAGAAGAATAAATAATTCTGCTGGCCACAATATAAAAACTACAGCCTTTCCCAAACCTGAAGATTTTATGTGCCCTACTTGTGCTAAAGGAAAGCTGATAGTACGTTCCTCTCACCTTAAAATTAGGGAAGAATCACTGAATTTCCTGAAGAGAATTCAATGTGATATATGTGGACCAATTCAGCCTCTGTCGGGCCCATTCAGATATTTTATAGTGCTAATAGGTGTTTCTACTAGATGGTCCCATGTATGTCTCTTATCTATTAGGAACCATGCCTTTGCTAAATTAATCGTCCAAATCATTAAATTAAGAGCCTCCTTTCCAGAAGAAAGGATTAAGTCCGTTCGAAGGATTAAGTGCTATTGAAGCACTTATGTACCTTACTTAATTGCATAAGGTCCGATATTGCATTCAGAGTGAATTTGCTAGCAAGACATAATTCACTTCAACTAGAAGACATTGAAATTTGGTGTAAAGACTTTACTCAGATATCTCCAAGGTACTTAAGATCTTGGGTTGTTTTTCCAGATGAGCCAAGACTCGATCATGGTGGGATATACGGATACTGGCTATCTGTCTGTTCCCCACAATGCTAAATCTCATACTGGTTTTGTGTTTCTCTGCGGTGGTATGTTGCTTTTCCTAGCGATCTTGTAAATGACTCTAGTAGCAACTTCTACCAACCACTTAGAGATTATAGCCCTATATGAAGTCTCACGTGAATGTGTTTGGTCATGACGCAGATTAGCCATATCCGAAGTCATGTGGCCTTAACACCATCGATATTCCCCACAATTATCTATGAAGATAATTTTGCTTGTGTTGTACATATGCAATTGGGTTATGTAAAGATCAACATCACGAAGCATCTTGCTCCTATGTTATTATATCCTCACGAAATCCAGAAGTGCAGTGAGATAAAGATCTTACAAACTAAGTCATGTGAAAATCTCACAGATTTATTCACAAAGTCCTTGCCTAAATCCACATTTCAAAATATGTTAGAGGCATTGAAATGAGAAGACTTAGAGAGATGCAGAGTTCAGGGGGGAGAAAACCCTTGAACCATAACCCTTATTGCGATCTTGAAGATCCTAATAAAACCCTGAAGGTTACAAGTTGTACTCTTTTTCCCTTTGTGAGTTTTCCTAAAGTTTTCTCACATGAAGGTTTTTAATGAGGCAACTAGTGTAACATAACGTGCGAGTGTGATGTACTCTTTTCTCCACCTCCTTTTTCCCACTGGGTTTTTGAGTGGAGTTTTTAACGAGACATGTGCATTACGTGGTATTCGACCAAAGGGAGTGTTATGAGATAAGGTCTCTAAAACGTATTTGTTTAGAACTCTATCTTTATGGTGTGGTCGAATCCGAACTTCTCTCTCATATATTGTAAAACAGGAAATCAATAAAGTGAGAGAGTTTTCCACCATATTGTGTGCTCTTGTGTTCTTATTCTTGAGATTGCACCTACGAATTTGGTGATCCTTTGCGAGTGATCGACTACGTTTTACAACAGTAATATCCTATAAAGTGGTAGGTAAACCTTCCAACGCCTTACTTAGCCTGAGGTTCGGGTAACACCTTCCCAACACATAGTAGGTTTTGTTCTCGCTTCACACCAAAAACATGGTTAATCAACCTATTTATATACATATATACAAGCTTAAAGAACTATGTAAACTAATCATGAGTTGTGCCCAATATTTTAGCAAATTAGTCTCGACAAAAAACAAAAGATGTACCTTGCTAGTAGAGCTGAATTCATGAAATATTATCATCGGATAAAAAAGGTAAGAAGACAAACGTTCAATTAACTTCTGTTCACAATTATATTTTTCGAACAAGCAGATGGAAATTGCAATCAGTAAGTACGGTGCTTTGGCGTTGAGCCACCCCCGAAGAGCTATTAAATTGCACTAGTATAGGACACAATACTATACAGAGGGTCTTACTGAAACAAGATCGATGGCACCGAAAGGTACCTGGTAGGCTAATCTAATATAAATGCAAAAATTTTCTATCGTGTAACTAAGGAACCAAAGTTTTAGATCACGAAATTATCACTAAACTTGCAGATCTGTAGTGAAAATAGTGTCGATGTAGTGCATCGGTAAGATTGTAGTTGTATTAGCCTCGCGCCTCCTCTAATAACTCCACGTGATAAATCACACAGTTGTGAATCGCTCGATTGCCATAGGTTGCGAGATCATCCTACAATTGAAGATTCACAAAGAACGCCTAAGGTATCTACATGTATGTGGTAGGGACACCACGGACTAGAGTGCTAGAGCCAACGCATATGGTTTTGGATGAAGGACGTGTGGCGGTAGGAATTTCAAATTCCAATGGTGTCTCTTAGCCCTAAAGCAGTAAAGCTAGCAGTTTCCGGTCCTTCATCTACAAAAGCACGTAAACTGAATATGAGTTGTGCGCGCCCAAGATTTTAGCAAATTAAGTGCTCAATTCATGAAATATTATCATCAGATTAAAAACGTAATAAGACAAAAGTTCAATTTACTTTAGCTCTCAATTTTATTTTCCGAACAAGCAGAAATGAAATGGGAATCTATCAGCACGGTGCTTTGGCGTTGATCACTATTAAATTACACAAGTATAGGACACAATACTAGACAGGGGATCGTATTGAAACAAGATCGATGACACTTCACTTAGTCAACATACAAAACATCAATATTTCCTTCAACCAGACAGAAAGTATTACACGTAAAGGACACAATACAATGAAGAACAAAAGAACATTAACTCAAAAGGACACAATACATTGAAGAACAAAAGAACATTAACTCTTTGATAGTAACAAATGTGAATAAATGTTCTCTAGAATTGAGCTTGAATGCGGTCTATGATCATCTTGTCCACTTGGAAGGCCTTGGCTAGGATATCATCTGAGATGGTTTGCTTCGACCTGAATACAGCGTTGGCGACGGTTATTACTCCTGGGTTCTGGCTGCTCAAAGCTGCGAGGGCTACAGCATTGGTCGTTCCATAGTTGAATTGGAAATGGATCAAACCCTGAGGGAACACAAATACATCCCCTTTGTTAAGAACCTTTGTGAACAACTTGTTATCAGGGTTGGACGTCACAAAACCAACATAGAGAGAGCCCTCCAAGACCGTCAGATCTCGTGGCACGTGGGTGACTGTGGAGGCGGTTGAGGCCATATGGAGCATAATCTATGCGAGCAAGGGAGATGCCCATGGTGTTCAACCCGCGATCAAGGCGACATTGATTGCCGCCACAATGAGCCCTCGCTTGTTGGTTGTGTTGCGGCCATATGAAGGCCAGAGAAGAAGAAGTCTTCGGCGATGACATCCTTTGCGTCCTTACATGGAAACCCATTGACACGCACTGCATGCACAGAATCATCAAATATATGTAAACTGTGGTAAGTAACCGCTTTGTTTACTAACAGAAATTTTGGTGCATTCTCTTTATATTCCCCTGTTACTAAGGAGTATAAGTTAAATTTAAAGTTTATTTTCAAGGTGTATTGTAGACTTGTTTACCATTAAAACTATTCACAATTAAACTAACAAACTAAGTACACAGTAGCATTATGTAGGAGTAAAATTAATCAAGCTTACACACCTTTAGACATCTTATCGACGACACAGAAATCCTGCAGAAGGCTCGGATCGGAGGCGGTGACAGCAGAGTATGACAAAGCCAAGAGGGCTGCGGCAAGGACGAAGGCATGGCTGGCAGCCATTTGTGCCCCTCTTTCGTTTACTGAAATCAAAGGGAATGATGTGAGCTGAGTAGTATGGTTTTTTGATGGTTGACTTCTGTGATTGTTGTGGTATCTAGGGATGGAGGAGGTTGGTACTTATAGGGAGGGAAAGCGTGTTAATTAGTTGTGTACGCTTGTTCGCAGTGAGTTTACGTGTGGTTAGGTAACGAACAAGTCTCGTAGGAAGGCCTGCATATATGCTAGAACAAATCGCATGCACTACCGTGATTAAATTGCCAAGGCTTATTTTTGTGATTGAAGAATTATAGGTCATCTCTCCGCATAGAGCTAATGTTGGAATTAGTAGGTTTTTCCGGCATTTTTTAATCCATAAAGTTGTATAATAAACCATGACATATGTGATCAAGATGAACAATAATATAGTGTTAATTGTTTTGCTAGACATATCAAAGTTTGAACAGACTATCATGCCTAGCTCGCAGATTTGTAGAAAATAGAACATACAAAAGAAGAGTTTAAGAAAGTACCCGATGAGCGTGACCATTCTGGAAGCAATGGTGGCTACTGCTCATGGACTACCGACATTCTCGATCGCAGCTAATCGATGTAGTCGATCTTAGTTGATGCAACGTAGAGGTTCGCGATCGCAATTCCCGACGGACTTCGGAAGTAGAAGATGTAGTCGATCGAATCGGAGAAGCCGCGCAAGAAGGCTCCTCAAAAACCTGATTGCCGGCTATTTCCTGAGCAGGAACTCGCAGCGGGCAAGGTTTTGAGGCTCGCTTCTCTCTGCTTCACCAGGCTTGCATGAGGAAGCGAGAGACGAACACCGAAGTAGCAAGCAATAAAGAGAGCTAGGAAGAGATGAAATGTATCTGTGGTGGTGTGATGACACAAGGTGGAGCGCCTCCTTATATAGGCGCCAGGGGAGGATGCACTGGATGTTTCGGTGGTGTAATGGGTGCCATCAAGAGACCATTAACCAAGCCGCCATTTGCCATCAAAGGGCCATTAACCACATCGCTACAAGTAATCGACGCCGATTCTGAGCCACCATCAACCACGTCCGTTATTAGTAGCAGGCCAAGAGTTACTAGTCATAAACGCCTGATTTAATTATGTTTAACAGCAAAAACTTGCCCAACACATCACGTCCGCGGCTGGTCTGCTCTCAGACCAGGTTCAAGATCATGCACGGGCATGCTGCCCTTGCCGGCAGCAAGCATGTGGCACATCCAAACCCTTTTCCAACCTCACAACATATGGACACATGACTCGCCTATTTAAGTTTGGTCAACCACCTCTCAATTACCCATGTGGGATTAAAGTCCTCAGAACTCCTAGTATTGCACATGGGCCTTGGGATTTATTGATTTTAATTATAAATGGACCCTAGCCCAATTATTCTAATGACTAATTTTCCTGTGGATTACTGGAGTTGAAAGTAATCTTATCTGTTGGAGGTTTGCCAAGCCTGATCGACGCACTAACTTTCTAGCAACCACGCCTTTAGATTTGAAAAACTTAGGTAATTAGGTATCCGCGGTTTCATTCTCGCTTCACCAAAAGTAAGGAGTAACCTAATTTATTCCGCTGTAAGTAATTCATATCTAAGAAGTCGATAAAACTTCTTAAAAAGAAAAGAAATTGACAATACTAACTTGAGTGAACGTTATTGTTGAAGTGCGGTAACTATGTTCTGGATCTTGGGTGTGACACTTTCGATCCCTTTCGTCGTGGAAACGGCTAAGACCATTACGACTAGTGAAAATGTCAAGTTGAAAACGACAGACAATTAATCTGCCTAGCAGGGACGCAGATGATCGATGTCCTAAAGGTGTTGCTTATTGCATCATTCCAAAACACAACATGTGCTCCCCAACGAACTAGCACAAATTATCCCAACTTGTGCTTAATTTGTAATTTATTTAAGTTCATGGCGCCTGTTAATTCCATCTGGAGAGAGTACATACGCAGTATCCGACTAATTCAACAGAGAAAAGCTTCATGTTTACACGATGTAATGAGTGGATCTCATAGTAGCCGTCATTACGCCCCAAATGCAAGCTAGGATTAGTGAAGACCATTTCCTTCAGATCCTGATATATCGTAATGAACACAAACTTTCTTCTTCCTTCCTCTATACATAGTTCTACGATCCAACCACTACTACAGAAAAGCTTATAATATACGCCTCTCACTACAAGAAAACTACATTTTTTCGTCAGCCCAAGATATTTTCGTTAGCTTCATATAGGCTGACGACAATAATAATGTATTTTCGTCGGCCTCAATCAAGCCGACGACAATATAGTTCTTTTCTTTCGCTTACCGATCCACTAACCGATCCACTAACCAATGAGGATAGGTTGCGTGATCTATAATCTGAATCGATGTCGACAACGAGAAGGAACCTGTGATGACAAAGTGAATTTGGTAAATTTTGGGCTTGATGGAGGACTCAGAGAAACCTTTGTTCCTAAGTAGCAAGTTGAAATACGGAAGGATGTCATCCGTGCTTGAACTGCTAAAAGTGAAGGCATGCAACAGTTGGTCCAACAAGAGTTTCACAGCGCTATTACGTCTATTGGCGGATATGCCTCCAGAGGGAATTGAGTTACCGATAACCAACTACAAAGCTAAGAAAATTCTTTGTCCCTTGGGAATGGAAGTAGAAAGAATACATGCATATCCGAATGATTGTATCATACCGCAAAGAGTACGCAAACTTGCATGTATAAACTATGTGCAACGCATGCCGGTACAAGCATAAGAGTCATTCAGATAATGAAAGCGAGGGCATTGAGGTAAAGAAAGGATCTCCTGCTAAGATGGCATGGTATCTACACGTAATTCTTCGCTTGAAGCATTTGTTTGCAAACTCAAATGTGGCAAAACTATGCATTGGCGCTTGAAGGAGAGTAAGAATGATGGAATACTAAGACACTCGTTGTTTCATCCGGTGAAGAAACATCGATAGGAGGTTTCAAGAATTCGCACAGATCCGAGGAATATAAGGTTTGGATTGAGTATGATGGAATAAATCCTTTCGTAACATAAGCAGTTGGCATAGAACTTGGCCCTGAATCTCTATATCTACAACCTTCCTCCATGGTTGCCAATAAAGTGGAAGTAAATTTTGTTGTCTCAGACATATCCAAGGATCGAAACAACCTAGAAATGATATTGATGTGTACCTAGTATCATTGGTGGAAGATCTGAAAACACTATGGGTTCCCAAAGTACATATATGGGATGTGTATAAATAAGAGAACTTCATTTTGCACTGCCTTTTGTTCTGCACCATAAATGATTACCCTGCCCTTGGTAACCTATTAGGCTAGAGTACAAAAGGAACCAAAATTTGAACTCACTACTTGGACGATACTGAGAGTGTGTGGTTGAATCACTCACACAAAACCGTGTAGATGCGTTACCGTAGATTCCTTCGGAGGAATCAACCATACCGCAAGATGAAGAAACAATCCGATGGAATGAACGAAGACGGTTTAGCTCCAAAGCCTTTAAATGGGACAAATGTTCATGATATAATTAAGAACTTGGATGTTGCATTGTGGAAGAAGAGATCAATATTTTAGGACCTATCATATTGGGAGCACCTAGAAGTTTGGCACTGTATCGACATTATGCATGTAGAGAAGGATGTATGTGATAGCTTGATTGGTCTCTTACTAAATATTAAGGGTAAAACAAAGGATGGTATCAATGCACGGCTTGACTTGATTGATATGGGCATAAGACCTGTGTTAGCACCGAAAGCGACCGATAAAGGACGAACATATTGCGAACCTGCTTGTTACACTTTATTCAAGGCTAAGAGAACTGAACTGTGACAGTGCTTACATGGTGTGAAGGTTGCTTCCGGTTACTCCTCCAACATTAAGAGACTTATTTCGATGCAAGAATTGAAATTAACTAGCATGAAATCCTATGATTGTCATGTGCTGATGACACAAATGCTCCCTATGGCACTTAGAAGTATTTTGCCAGTCATGATCCGGGAGACAATGATGTGGTTGTGTTATTTCTTTAACATAGTTGCTCAGAAGTTCATCGATCCCGAAGCACAAGATGATCTGCAGGCTGAGGTGGTGATGACTCTATGTAATTTTGAAATGTATTTCCCTTCATCGTTTTTTGATATCATGGTTTATCTCGTTGTTCACCTTGTGATAGAGATAAATATGTGCGGGCCCGTGTTCCTGCATAGCATGTACCCATTCGAGAGGTATATGGGAATTCTCAAGTCCTACGTACCGAATCGATCTTGGCCGAAGGATAGTATTGTCGAAGGTTATGCAACCAAAGAGGTCATCAAGTTCTGCGTCGATTACATGACTCGGGTCAAACCAATAGGTGTGCGTCGATCTCGCCATGAGGGGAGACTCCAGGACATTGGGACCATCGAAAAGAAAACAATCACACTTGATTCGGTTGCCTACGCTCAAGCTCATTTCACAGTTTTACAACACATGGCTATAGTGTCCCCATATATCGACGAGCATAAGTACTGGCTAAGGCAAGAGAATCCAACGCAGTAGGAGTCTTGTATCATGAGACAACATAACCTTTAGTTCAACAGATGGTTGAAGGGGCGACCCATCACTGCGACCTCGTCAGGTGATACGCTCACATGATTGGCAAAAGGGCCAACATTTACAGTTGTAACATGAAAAGGATATGACTTAAACGGTACACATTTTACATGAGACATCAGGATATGAAGAGCACAAATTAGAACAACAATGTCCGTACAAATGCGTTCAATACCGCTTGGTCCACGAAAAGCTCCTACTATGGGTTCATAGAGGAGATTTGGGAGCTCGCCTATGTACTATTCAAGATTCCCTTATTTCGGTGCTGTTGGATCCACCTCCAGCACGTAAAGGTTGACAAGTACGGTGTCACTACAGTCGACCATGCACGTGTTAGATACCAAGATGAAACATTCATACTCGCTAACCAAGCTTTTCAAGTATTCTATGTAATCGACCTATCCAACAAGAAGAGACATGTAGTTTTTCAGGGAAAAAGGAGGATTGTCGGAGTAAAGAATGTAGTAAATAAGGAAGAATAAAATCTATTTGGCAAGTTGCCTCCTATCAAAAAAACAAAGATCGTGGTCCAAGAAGAACAACACAAGGAAGCTAGCTACACATGTGTCGACCATAGTGAAGGGCTAATTTTTATACAAAAGAATAAGCAAGTGGAGTTATGATTTTATGTGTACTGTCCAACATAATAGATTTGTTTGTAATGAGACGCTCGAAATTCGAAACAACTTTGTGTATATATGCATCTGGTTTATTTAATATAGTTCTCTTTCTTTTACTGATGTTGCTTTATCTACAATTCCATATACATTATACATTATCCACAATCGAGTATACATTATACATGTAGGTCCTGTGAAGATATTGCAGGCCTAGAAGGTCAAACTCTGGAGGATTGTACCTTAGCAATGAAAGGTCTGTGACCTGCAACATTACAGACGGTTCTATTTTATAACTGTCTGTGATGAACACGTGACAGACTATTCTATTTTACAACTGTCTGTGATAATAAACTATCATAGACGGTTCTATGAAAAATCGTCTGTGATAACAAACTAGCACAGATGATTCTATAAAGAATCGTCTGGAATATTTATTATCACGATTTGTTCTAAATAGAACCGCTCGTGATATGGGATCCCTATAAAAAGGCCACTCTCGCAGATTGTTCATTTTCCACTCCAGCACTCAAAACCCTAGCTTTGTCTCCTGAGTCCCGACGCTTCGTCTCCCATTCCAGGCCTCCTCGACCTCGCTGCCACTTTGGCCGGTGTCTCCCTCGGCGCCTCACCCACACACTCTCTTCACGCATGGCACCCCAACTCACCGACGCTGCCCCCTCGCCGACGCCGCCCCCTCAGAGTGTTGTTCCTTTGTGAGTTAGCCCTCAATCTTAGTTACTGGTTACTCTTAGCTTCATCTCAGGTCTTTGTTTTTGGTAGTATTGAGGACTATTCAAGCACTGGTTTGCTAGGGGAGAATCATACATGAGATTTCTTTATCTTGAAAACTCATTTATGAATTTACAAATGAGCAAAAAGCTGTGCTGTTTGGTAATTATATGTTCAATTGAGGATTTTTTGTTAGTATTAATTTAGGTAAAGAAAGGTTTAGCTTGGTACCTTCGGTTAACAAGCCACGGGCATGTAAGGAATGTTTTAAGTGACATTGATTGGTTTCCTTAATTCACAAGCGGGACGACACAATCATATACAGATGTTGGTTGTGAAACTACTCAGCATGGCCAGATTTGTGCCAGCATTTTTTCCATTTTTATCGCTATACAATTTGTGAATGATGTCTTCCATTTTAATGTATTTCCTTTCGTATAGAACAAGTGTACGTCACAGGTTCCATACATCATACATCAAATAGTACCAAAGTTTGTACATTTTGTTGTTCTATGTGCTTTGTGTATTTGTCTATCATGATCATGGATCATGGCAAGACTGGTGGTACAAATGCTTTACGCCATGACACATATTAATTTTGTTTGGTACACCCATGTTCAATGGGCACTAATTGTCGCAACGTAGTTTTCCCCATACAAACAATTGTTTATTCCAAAATTGTCATTTCCTTTTGCATTAAATAGTATCTTAGAACTTATTTGGTACTCCCAGCATAGCTCAACTGACCAGCCTAGGCCAGCTCTGATGCAAACTAAGGTAAATAAATACCGTCAAATTTACAGCAAATCATCGCATCAAGAGAGCACATTTTGTAGTAGCACTGTCAAGTAAACCATAATAACTAATAAGTATCTCTACTACTTCTAATTTTCACTTGGTGGCAGCGGTCCGTTCTACATCCCCACGCAGCGAAATCCCTGGCCTTCCTCCCCGACTCCGCGAAATGCTATGACCCCCATCTCACCCCCAGCGAAATCCCCATTCGCAGATACCCCCTACCTACATGCTTCCTTCCAAAGAAAATCCCAACTGAGATCCCCGCCTTGCCGCCATCCTCACAGACCAGACACCTCCCGATCCCGATCTTCTTTGACCGCGGCGCACTCCCTTCCCCTCGTCGGTCGCGCAGATTCCCCTTCCCGACAGCCGCCCGGATCTAGCCCTCTCCACCATGAGGAGCATTTCCCTCATTTTTGCGTGTCGCCTCCGTGGTTTCTCCGCTAGTGGCGGCGGAGACCATGATTCTCCATAGCCATCGCCTTTACTCTCCAGAAATACCACTTTTCATCCATCTACTTCTCCTACACTACGGCATGTCGAGATCGAGAGACATGGGAGGGAGCAGTCGAGGAGCGACCATGGGCGATGCAGTCATTGTCGCTCCTTCTAGCAATCGCCTTCACATTAATGGGATGGGGGGTACCCCTATGGCCAGGACCCGCAGCAGGGCTACTACGCCGTGCTGTATCCGGCACACCAGCCGCAACGCAACTCGCCGGTGTGGGCTGGAGGGGCCTTCAAGCCCCACCTAGACAGGTTGTACTAGCGGATCGCTGATGATTACCACTCGGTGGATCAGATATGTGTGCAATCTCTATTGGTGAATCCGAGTCAAGATGGGATTGTTTGTTGAAGCAATCGCAGTGATTTCATTTGTTCCTTTGGATGTTGGATCCTATACTTCGAAACAGTGGATTCGATCGATTTGAACTTTTCGTTCGATGAGGCCTTGTAGTATGTGATAT
This sequence comes from Guadua angustifolia, assembly GCA_036346375.1. Taxonomy (NCBI): domain Eukaryota; kingdom Viridiplantae; phylum Streptophyta; class Magnoliopsida; order Poales; family Poaceae; genus Guadua; species Guadua angustifolia. Next base: position 38,024,635 of record CM070502.1, read on the forward strand.
CTAAGTCCATAGTTTCCCCATCTTAGTATTGCTAGGAAGTTGGGGGGCATCACCAATTTGTGTTTCATCATTGGTCAACTACTGCCGTTTGAGATTTCGATTGATTCTGTTGAGTTGATTGGCGATTCAGGGAAGAGATGCTGGTCCTGTTCAAGAGGCCCGTGGGCTTCACGCTCTTCAAGGTGCTTGACGAGGGCAAGCTCGACAAGGTCGAGGTGAGTGCTCACCACCGCTTCAGCTCTTGACATGGTACTGCCAAAAAGCGATTGTGAACTCCTCCTAGCTGATGTCCTGTGGGTGCTCATGAGCAACGCAAAGAGTTTTCCCACCATTCATTGCGGTTCCTTCTGTCGATGCGAGGCATAGAGTACCCTCTCATTTCCTTCACACCGGGTAATGTGCAACTTTTCTCTATCGTCCTCACCAATCATCCGCCTCCAATGGATTTGCATTCCGGGAAAATGTGGTGGTCGTGTCCCCATGAATTCGATGACCTCGAGTGTGGCCTCTGACCGGGTTGACTCGTTAACTTGGGCGTGG